>CM076572.1:926454913-926813118 GCA_034641835.2 Pinus albicaulis | reverse complement strand
CCCAAATATCCATCCCGAAAAGTGGAAGTCCCACCCCAGACAGTGATAGAAAAATACCCCATGTCACATACAGGGACTTGATATAAAACCCAGTAACGGTCCACATGGAGATTATCGACAATCTGAGAAAGCATCCAAATATGCCCGAGGCATATATAAGAAAGTGAAATAGCAGTATGTAGAATAGTAAAGCAACAGATAGAGTATCGACGTCCATTGTTCCAAATACAAATTAAAGTACCCAAAATCCTTGAACAGAGAAAAACGTTAATCATGTGAGGAGTGTGATATGTCCAAAATATAAAAAGACCATCAGACCATATCAATAAACCAGCAACATAGAACAGCATCGCTAGTTTTGAAGGCAGAGTGATAAACATTAATCATTTTTTTTTCACAAGAGAAAAAACATTGTTTTGAATATATTATATGAAGTAAAACAGTCCATGAAGTCATTACAACAATATAGAGACATATGGTATTGTAGATAAGAAAAATGATAACTGATGTTGTGCTGTTTCCTTCTTTTAAGAATGTGCTGGAGGTAGGCCCTATATCTTGGCTTGCTATTGTCCTCTTCAGTAACTCTATGTTGATTATTTCATTTCCCTGATACTCTTTAACTGCTCTGATACTCTTTGACCTTTTTTCATCCTTTTATCCTTTTTTTCATGATATACTGTGGTAAATAGGCAAAAATTTATGTAAGGATAATGTTTTACAAAAGTTCCATCATTTCTTCCCACCATTGAACTTCTGGCACTCTGGTCCTTTGTAACTTTCTTAGTGTTTCATCAGCCTCAGTATATCTGAAGAAATTAGGCTGATTTGGGAATAAATGATTTACTTCATTTTCATCCATCAGTTCTCCAAGCGTATATGAAGGTTTTTTCCTGGTAGGCTTAATCTTCTTGTTGATGAAGTAGTTGAAGAACTAGCTTGGTGTAGGCATATTTGTCAATTTTCCGCCTACTATCAAGTCCATTATTGCAACTATGGTTTGACAATCCTCTATTTAACAAAATAATCAATCTTTCTCTGAAGGCAATTATTTCTTCTTGCATATCTGAGCACCTTCGTTCTAAATTCTGTACCAGAGTTCTTTTAGTAAAAACTCTCTTTATTTCCAGAATTGTTCCGGTCCTGTCCTGAATACCAATTTCTGCAAGTTGATTCTTAGTCTGAGTATTCAAAAAATGTATAATTCTATTGGCCTCTTCTGGCATATTTCCCAACTCTTGTCTTGATCTCTCAATCTCATCCAGAGCCAATTTAACTAAGTTATTCTGTTCATCCATTATCTGAATTGAGGACCAAACATCCTTTATTGATTGAATGATATTATCCCAAAGAATTTCATTTATTTATTTTAAAGGTTTCTCCAATGTGAGATCCTTTTCCAATGCTTTAACTATTTTTTCTAATTTGTTCACTTCTCTTGTTTTATCAGCAACACTCATTTTTGAAAGATCATATTTATGTTCTAGAGTGGCCAATTGTTCCTTTGTTTTGTGAAGCTCTATGGCCTGAATGTTCATATCTTCCATTGACTTTGTTAATTCATCAGTGTTAAATTTAGGTGTTTCTCCCATGACGTCTATTTGATACGACCTGACATTCTTATACTGTAACTATCTTGTAGATACTAGAATATTTTCCTGCTTCTTTTGTTGACTATCAGCTTTCTTTTGAGTTACTGCCATTTCATTGCTCCTTCAATGCAGAAAATCCATTAGTTCTTCTAGAATTTTGTTTCTACTTGAATTCTAGATTACGTGATTTGTCTTGGTAGGAGAACTTTAATTGTTTTTCTCATTGCAATATCCTTCTTCTTTTCTCTTGATCCAGCTTCTTCTACCTTTCACCTGTTTAGGATTATGACCCAAGCCAGCCAGTTATTTCTATCAATTTTGATTCCTGTGCTATCCTTCTTTGAGAGGAAGCACTGGCTTCTGACTATGTATTAGTATTATCCAAAGAATCCTGCAACTTATGGGTCATCATTGATTTATTCGTCAGAGTAGAATAAATCATCTCACCTATTTGCTTGCGTAGCTCAATTTGATCTAAAGGATGGATATCCTTTGCTAATAATTCAAAATTATTCCTAACGTTATCTGCAGCTGTCTGAGGCTATTGCACCTTGGGCTTCAAATGGCTCATTAACATCTTACCCTTTTGGAAGTCATAAGCTGACATCAATCTTTCTTGATTTTTCGGAGCCATCTTCAAAAATTGGTTGTGCACTTGAAGTCTAAGTGGATCGTTCCTGGCCTTTATATTGATGAATGTTCTTTTGATGTCCCAGGCAGTTTTTACTAGAGGTTTGAAAGAATATATTTCTGCACTTTGTTGCCTTTGTATTCCCTGTTTTTTAAAATTAGTGGATGTCCCACTACCTGTACCTGTTTGCTGACTGTCTTCTCTTCCCTAGCTGTCGGGGATCTCCTGAAATGATTCATCTTCTGGAAGGGGAGTTAATTTCTTCCTTTTAACATCTTGTTGTTCAGAAGAGCCACCAATAGGAGTAGTTTTTTCAGCCTCTCTCTTTTTTCCCTTTTCTATATTCAGAGGAGTTTGTAAAATAGAAATTTCTGGCTCACTGATCTGAGTAGGAGGAATTTGTCCTTGACCTTGTTCTTTAGAAGTCTCTCGTTGCTCTGTCATTATGAATTTTTCAATTATTTTGTATATCAAGCTCCTTTTCTTTTCCTTTAGATTCTACTGCTACTGTACTAATCTCCTGCAAATTTTTTTGTAAAGTCCTGGCTGAAGAATATCCCTGCACCTGTCCAAAAGATTCTAGGTCAAGTATCTTTTCAAGATCTTTCATTACATTTTCAACATTGACCTGCTCACTATCTTTTTCAACCAATGTCCCTTCTGTCCATTCATCCATATTAGCATATTCTTCTATTTTTTGGATTCTTTGATGGATGTATGGTGACATTTTATTTTTCACTCTTCTATCACAGATAAAGTTGTTTGGATCATAAGGCACCCAGTAGAAACTCTTTTGTAGTCTGAGATAGTCTTCTAAAATCCTTTCGGCTTCCTTTCCAGCTTCCCTAGAGTTAAAAATGAAGGGACCTAATTGGCTCTTGATCCTGAGTTAAGCCTTTTTCTTTGCATTGCAAAAATGAATTATTTCTGAATTATTCATCTGTCTGAAATATTCTAATGCAAAGAGTCTCATTGGGAAATACCTGGGCAGTTTGAATGGGCATAATTCACATCCATATATCTTAATCTCTGTGTAGTTTTTATATAGGTACCAGTCACCTATCTTGTAATGCTTTGAGAGCTGAAGGATTTTCTTGATTTCATTGTTAATTCTAGGAGGAGAGACTCCTGTCAACAAGGTAGTTGTAGGATTAAAAAAAAGGTCGACAAACTCATTATAGGAATAAGGAGAATCAAAGGAATTGTGAGTAATGGCAGACGAAAAGATGAATGACCTAGGATTCCCTTTGGCATCAAGTTTCTTAACATAAAAAAGGAAATTTTCTGACTGAAAGTAAATCATGAGATGATATATGACAGAAGAATACTTAAATACTCTCTCATTCTCAAATCTCATGAACTGATCATGGATTTTGTCAGCAATATAAGATGCAAAATCGTACTTGACAGCAGGAGGCTGTCCAGGGGTAAAAATGGATAACAATACTAAGGTTAACTGATCAACATACTCACTAGTATTGAAGCCCATTATGGAAGATATCATGTTTAAAATAAGTCTACCCTCATCAATAAAGAAAGTATAACCATAAGGGGGAGGGTTTTTAGGCTGATGCTCTGGTAACATGAAGGTTTGGCATAGGTGGTTTAACTCTTCATGGGATAACTTAGTAGATTTCTCAAGTAATTCAACCATGGACAGGGGAGTGAGAGCTTGACCGGGTTGGAATTGTAGCATTTCATTTATGGATTGAGCAGTTATTGGGAAAAGGACATTTTGACTTGGGGATAAAACTGCTCGTTGGTTGGGATCATACTTTGCGGAGCAATAATGGATTAACTCGGGAAAAATATGGACTGAGGGGAGAAAGTACATAGGAAGATTTGATTCCCAAAGTCCAAAGATGTCAGAACCATTCAAATAATTGTCTCTGCAGCGGAAAAATATTCGAAGAGGATTCTCACAGAGACGCAAGTCCTTAATTTGAAAATCCATATCGGCTAAAGGAAAATAATCCAAGTCCTTGTGAGGGGCATTGATGGGCACGACATTCAGAGCTACAGGAACTTCCATTTCTGGTTCTTGTGGATTCAAAAATGGAATTTCGGGGATCTTTTAGAAAAGGGGCATAATTACTAGTTTTGGGAATATAATTTCAGTTCTGGGAACGAAAAAGACCAAACTGAACTTCTTTTCAGACCTTAGTGCAGAATTAAAACTAAAACCAGGATTTTTTACAGAGTTTAGCGAGGAATTGGAATAAATACATGTTTACGGGAAATGAAACGTGTTTAAACAGGCGCTGGTTATGACAGAAGAACCCTGAAATAATCGGCTTCAATTCTCTTCAGCAAGGTAACTGTCAGCAAGCGTTAACAGTTGGTTTTTGAATTTTGTTGCATGGAAGACTAGCTAGCGCACGGAAAAATGAAAATGACGCAGACGCAATTTGTTTTATTTACAAAGTCAAAAGAGTGGTGAGTTTTGATTTATGACGTTAGCATGTACGATGGTTTCGTCATAGAGGGATAGGAGCGGATCTTTGTTTGGGCCGCTCGCGCAGTGGAAATCCGGACCGGAAAAAGATTAGGGCGAATTTGATAAGAAATTCGCGTCACAACTCTCCCTCCATACGCCAGCCCAACTTCGGACCCGAAAAATATTAGGGTGGAATTCATTTGGTTTTCGCGTCACAAAATTGGCCGACGTCAGCAGGCTATTTTGGAACGCGAATTTGGTTTGAATTATGGTTTATCGCCATTTGAAGTCCGGCGGGCTCGACTTAAGAACAATTTTGTTTGATCCCATATTATAAAATTTGTGTTGGTTTTCTTTGATAATACACATATTTATAATAAATCATGGGAATACCACACTATTAAACATGTGGAAAAGTTATATAAATTATTGAGAACAATCATTTTTATGTAAAAATATCCAAATGTGCTTTTGGGAAATAAGAATTCAAGTATTTGGTTCATATTGTTTTAAAGGAAGGAGTGAAGTTGGAGCCTCAAAAGATGAAAGCTATTACAAAATGACCTATTCCTAAGAAAATCAAGGTTCTTAGAAGATTTTTTAGGCTTACATGATATTATTGATCATTTGTTAAGAATTATGCATGCATTTCAAGTCCATTCACATATCTCTTGAAGAAAATATCATTTATATGGAATGATGAGGCTACTTTGGCATTCTCTCTTTTAATGGATGCCATGTCTTCTACACCAACATCGGTTGCACCTACTTTTGGTAAAACATTCATAGTAGAGTGTGAGGCACTAGGACAAGGAATTTACGTAACATTAACATAATAAGGGATATCATTGGCTTTTAAAAGCAAGGAATTCAAAGAAAATATTTGATGAAATCTACGTATGAAAAATAAATGGAAGCAATATTACATGCAATAAAAAATGGGGATAGTATATCACTGGGAGGTACTTTAAAGTCAAGATATACCATGATAGCATAAAGTATTTTTTGAAGCTATGGATTTCATTGGAAGATTAAAAAAAATGAGGAGAAAAAATGCAAATTTTTAATTTTGAGATAATCTGCAAAAAGGGTAAGGAAAATTTAGTACATGATGCTCTTTCTAAAATAGAAGAGGCCTCAAATTTATATCCAATTACATTTTCTATTCCTAGGTGGCTAGAAAAAGCTTGCCATAATGGAAAAATGACAATAGTACTAAACAAAAACTAAAATTTATAAAGGATGGGATGAACTCTATGGAGCATTGGGAGTGAAAGAGAGATATACTTTGGTGCAAATGTAGAATATTTTTATGCACGCAAGCATATTTGAACAAACAAATATTAAGGGAGTCCCATGTCTCTCTGATGGTAGGACGCGGGGTTCCTTAAAACATCTCAAAGGATCAAAAAATATATTTTTGGAAGGAATGAAGAAAGATATTCAAAATTTTGTAAGAGAAGGTCAGGTTTACATAATAAATAAAAGAGAGATAGTAAAATCTCTAGGGTTACTTCAACCATTCCACATACATATTCAAAGACTAGAAGATATATCAATAGACTTTATTACAGGGTTACTGAAATATAAAGGTAAGTATTACATTTTTGTGGTCATTTTTATAGACAAATTTTGTAGATTTTTTTTGTAGAGATCAAAGTACATAAACAACAAGCCAAGTGGCAGAAGTGTCCGTGAAAGAAATTCATAGTCTTCATGGTTTTCCTAAAGTAATAGTAACAAGAAACTTTTGGAAATAATTATTTAATATGAGTGGATAAACACTAGTTGCCATGAGTTCTACATATCAAACACAATCAAATGGTCAAACAAAAATAGTTAACAAATGTTTTTAAGGTTATCTACAATGTTACTCTTTAGAAAAGCAATCTTAATGGATGAAGTGGGTTCCTCAAGGAAGAATGGTAATATAATACTATCATACTACCTATCACACATCTACTAAAATACCATGATGATGTAAGTTTGGAGTTTAACATTTTTACATGTTAAAGACAAATAGTCAAAATCACTGACAACTTAGTATGCCATAATTAATAATCATTCCCTGTTCACTTTTGTTAATAGGTTTATGTCACATGATGATGCAGGGGCATTAGGCAATAGCCAGCAATGTAGGAGGTTTTGTCCACATGTTGTGGCTAGGAGGGTTTGAAAACATTTGAGTTGTAACAGCTAGGTGTCAATACCTCAGCTGACTGTATTACTTAGACTAGTTAGAGTTGTAGGAGTCGAACAGTTTCAATTAGTTGAATTATTATAATTAGACCTTTTGATTTCTAGAACGGTCCTCTCAGAGGAACTAAAGAGCCATATGTTATGTATCTAAATTGTAATTCCTCAGATGAATAAAAGTAGAGAGGGAAGAGGAGAGTAGAGAGGGGATTTCTGCAATAAACCTCTGTGTGTGAACAATTGTTTCCAGTTAAATTATTTCCAAGCTTAGTTGCCATTGAATTATCTCGAACTGCTAATTGTGAAGAATTGTTTAACTGTGAGGCGATTGGGTACTGATAATTCCATTCTTCTGTCTTTGAATTCCCGTAAATTGTTGGATAACCCTGTGAACTCACCCCACCCGAAGGTGAGGTCTCTGTAGAGAACCGGGGTCGTGAACATTGTTCAAATATAAAAATCCCGCTTAATAGAGAGACAATATTATTGTGCTTTTGGAACCTGACCCGAGGATTGGACATGAGTTAACAAACAAAAGGATAGCAGAACCAGACTTGCACCCGTGGTCAAGCCCTGTACCAAAACCACGAGCGGAATCAAAAAAGCGGGTTGCCCATATCGCACCGCTTTTGCGGAGTAGGTGGTATTTCCTATTCGCGAGCGATTCCATAGGGAATGTGACACGTGGCAAAGTGACCCCCGGAAAACCACCGTTTAACCCACGCCATCGCACGTTAAAGCCCGACGTTGGAAGCCGAGCGAAATTGCCAAGAGTCGTTGATTTGGAGAAGGGCCATCGGACGGTGGTCGCACGTTGAACTTGCCCGGAGGTTAACTAAGGTGTGAGGAGGATAGCCAGGTACGATACGAGTGTTTGATTGGTTATTGATATATATAGGTGGGGCCGAAGTATAATGAAATTGTTTAATTAAACGATTGGCGGATAATTAGCATAAGTCTGGAGCATGATTGTTTTAAGGCTGGGTGGTGAAATATAGAACCGAAAGTTCATTACAAGTTATTTATTTAAAAAGAAACGTGGAGTATAAATACAAAGTGTTGAAAGTTAAACAACGGTTATAAGGCTTGGAGATAATATAAAGTCGGGAATATAAATTAAAGTCCAACCATTGTGGATGGTATTTATTTATCAAATTCTACGCATTTGATAAATAAACCCGAAGAAAGAAGAAGTCAATTAAGACTCAGGCTGGAGGAAAAGAACGAGGTAAACCAAGGGAAAATGCTGACAGAGCGATTGTAGACACACCAGCTCTCCTTAGGGGTCCAATTTCAGTTTTTTTGCGTCACACGATGATCTCTCTTCTCTAGCATTTACTTGTATTGAAGATCACTATTCTAGGAATAAGGAGTTATTTTCTCCAAAAATAACCCTAGCCAAACATTAACAATGCATCAAGGATATCTTTCTATGCTTCATAAGTACATATGTTCTACTTCTAAATAATGTCTTGGAAGTGGTTGTTTTGCTGGAAATTATTCACCAGTTGGTTTCATACCAAAGTCTTTTTCACATTTTCAGCATCCAATACATGAAAAAGATAATGGTTTAAAACAACATAAATGTTTGAAATTTTGCAAGAATTGTCTGGCACACTTTGAATATGAATTTTGAAGTCAAGTGCATGATGCTGTATAGGATCAAGTGTCATTTTGAATACCAAATGTTTCACAAGAAACTTCTCAACATGCTACCCTGCAGTAAGGATTAAATGACAATATTGCATCAACTATTCCCATAATAAAAGTGCACCTCGGCCATAAGACTAAACAACTACAAATGTTGTAGATCTAACAAGACCACACAATCAAATGTATTCCACAAGGCCAATACTGTATGAAAAATGAAAAGGAGTTTGCAACCAAAAATACCTTAGGCAACTAATTCAATTACATACACCAAACCATCAGCAAAAAGGAAAAGCAGCCTACTTGGCCCCAATATTTTCAACTGGGTCCTCTTATTCAACCAATAAAAAGGCCAAAACCATAGCATTGGGATACATTTCATTACACTGTCAATAATAATAAAATTTGACTCAGCCATAACCCTTTCCTTTTATTGTTGTGAAAAGCTTTATACATTGCTCTAATGTGGGTAGTCCATAAGCCAAGTAGACCACTAGGTAACAAATATGTTTCCTTTCACCTTTGAGTTTTCAAATTATGCCTACCAAATCTAAGAAATTTAAGAGGGGGAACTAATACAACGTTAAAAAGAAAACCAGAGCACACATCTACAAATTACCTCCTTAGCTACTGTCACACCATCATTAAATATTTTCAGAGTACCATGCTTGCTCTCCAAGACAACATTTTTCCCTTCGCCCCAAGGGTGACTCGAACAAGATCAGCAAGTTTGTTCACACCACCTGCAAGACAAATTGACAATGCTTTCAGTAAGTGTGCAATTGAATTCCAGAACATATGCCAAAACAACCCTCCATGAAAAATTAAAATAACACATTAAAATCGAATATAAGTGGACGAGGAAAGATCCACCGCAGTGAAGTTTCAAGTGCAGGTGACCTTCCTTTAAACATATTTTTTTCTCTGACCTGCAATTTTTTTGTCACTGAGCCATCCTTATTGAAGTACAACTCCTTTTCCATAGCTCTTGTATTAACTACCTTCTCTCTGTCGCGTAATCTTAGAGTCCCTCTTCTACTTGAGCGATTAAAGGAAATGGGTGAAAAAACTGAAAGAGAAGACAATTGTCTGCCATAATTATCAAACATTGCACCCAACTTCTTCCCCTTTCCATTGTTACCCAATGAGGTAGATGTGGCAATTGTTGTCATACCGCCCAAAGAATAGGCCATCTTCTCTTATGCTAAATATAGAATTACAAGATCTTCATATTAGTATGAACCTTAAAAAACATGACTCCCATTGCTAAAAACCACTTTTAAGTTGTAACAGGCAAACTAAACAACTATCGCAACTTTTGGCAACTTCTGGAGCATTAAGAGAGAAACAACCAAATATAAATACAACGATAATCCTCATTTTAATGAGACCGGACTATATATTTTCATTAAGATAATAGAAATAAATCACGACTATATTAAGGCCACCACAAAACAATCTTTAACCAGTGTCTCTCGCGGCCTTCAGGTTGCCATGCTAGAGGTTGCATATTTTTAATTTAAATTCTTGACCTCTCGTGCCCATCTATGAATGCATCCAATGGGATATCTACATCAAATGCTCCTTTATATCCCCAAAACAAATTCCCTACTACAAGAGCACCAGTATTGATGGATCACCCCACACCATCCCACCCACTAGAAACGGTGAAAAAGGAAACCCGAGAAAACTTCTGAAATATCTCAAGATGACTATATGGGTGGTTCTTATGAATCAACCAACCATTCAGAACATGCTCATCAATCCAAACCATGAGTATTATGTGACAATATTCAAGTAGGCACTGAATCGGATTTCTGAAGCTATGTTAGAGAAACCCTAAACTCTCACTGAAAATAGGTGAAATGTGGCACCACCTAGGGATTAACATGTGCCAATTGGTACAAGTGGTAGACAATTGGCATGCTCAAACAACGAGGTGATGCAGGAATGACATGAGGGAGAAAATATCAGAAAAGCCCCAAATCTGGAGAACTAAAGCTCATCACCAACCTGAGATTGACAACTTTACATGATGTAACCTATGAAATCGTAAATGGAGAAATCATAGTAACAATAAAGTAACCTATATAACAATAAAGTCGAATTCATCCTGGGAGTGGTAATGGGAGAAATCATAGTGAACAATAGGAAACATGCAGAGTTGCTTACAATCAAATAGATGAAAAAACACATACAAAAAACCTAGATAATAATCATGAACAAGCTTAATATTGAATTATGAATTGTAAAGGAACTTACAAAATGTGACATTACGAACTTGGTCAAGCGCACAAGCAAAAATATCTTGGACATGACCCTGGTTGACAAGTTGTATTGCTCATGATGCAAGAGGATTTGTACCTGCACTGCCAAGTCAATCAAAATCCATCATTATCTATACAATAATTACAAGTAATTGATGTAGTATTTTTTACTCTAAGATGCATTCTTATGATAATGTTAGAACATATGTTGAAAATGTCAAAACATACCTGAATAAGCTCCTCTTCGTTTCAAGAACAATTTATTGGAGTCGCATGAAATTGGAAAAAGCCTCCCACGATCTGAAAGAGTAGCAACTAAGTCAACAGTGACTTTTTTGTTGCTACACTGGATCGACGGAGGTTTGATCCAAGATTAAATCGCTCCAATAAATTATTCTCTACTAAACAGGGCCAACCACGTGAAGGTGGAAGCTCTTATGGCCCCTCCCCCCCCCTCACATCACTCTCAATTCCCCAATACCCAATCTATATTTCATTTTTTACTTTCATGAGCATAAAAAAAAATGTTCAATAACTAATAAAAAAACAATTCAACA
This sequence comes from Pinus albicaulis, assembly GCA_034641835.2. NCBI lineage: Eukaryota > Viridiplantae > Streptophyta > Pinopsida > Pinales > Pinaceae > Pinus > Pinus albicaulis. The sequence goes on along the minus strand of CM076572.1, from coordinate 926,801,788 downwards.
AAAAGTACGCAAGGAAACATTGCAATTAATGCTTGACATAAAAATAGTATGATAAATGAGTTTTTTATATAACGCAAAAAACGTTCCAAGTATGGTAACGTTTGTCTTATAATAATACAATATTTTGCATTATCAAATTTTCTTTTTCTTCTTCCTATTTCTAAAGCTCCTAATTACATCATCAATATCATCGTGCTCTGCTCCTGTTTCGTGCCTTTCGACCCGCACTGCTGACCTAGTTGCGTAGTCACGATGTCTGGTCTCATCCAGTGACGGGGCATCGCCTACAAAAAAAGATAATATTAAATTTTAATTGTCAGTTTTAAATATCATTGAACTAGTTTGGTAATATTAATAAAAAAAATTGCAATGAGATTATTTACCTGGTGCACCAGTTGTCGCCGCTGACCTAGTTGCGTAGTCACGATGTCTGGTCTCATCCAGTGACGAGGCATTGCCTACAAAAATAGATAATATTAAATTTTAATTGTCAGTTTTTAAATATCATTGAACTAGTTCGGTAATATTAATAAAAAAAATTGCAATGATATTATTTACCTGGTGCACCAGTTGTCGCCGCTGACCTAGTTGCGTAGTCACGATGTCTGGTCTCATCCAGTGACGGGGCATCGCCTACAAAAACAGATAATATTAAATTTTAATTGTCAGTTTTTAAATATAATTAAACTAGTTCAGTAATATTAATAAAAAAAATTGCAATGAGATTATTTACCTGGTGCACCAGTTGTCGCCGCTGACCTAGTTGCGTGGTCACGATGTCTGGTCTCATCCAGTGACGGGGCATCGCCTACAAAAACAGATAATATTAAATTTTAATTGTCAGTTTTTAAATATCATTGAACTAGTTCGGTAATATTGATAAAAAAAATTGCAATGAGATTATTTACCTGGTGCACCAGTTGTCGCCGCTGACCTAGTTGCGTAGTCACGATGTCTGGTCTCATCCAGTGACGGGGCATCGCCTACAAAAACAGATAATATTAAATTTTAATTGTCAGTTTTTAAATATCATAGAACTAGTTCGGTAATATTAATAAAAAAAATTGCAATGAGATTATTTACCTGGTGCACCAGTTGTCGCCGCTGACCTAGTTGCGTAGTCACGATGTCTGGTCTCATCCAGTGACGGGGCATCGCCTACAAAAACAGATAATATTAAATTTTAATTGTCGGTTTTTAAATATCATTGAACTAGTTCGGTAATATTAATAAAAAAAAATTGCAATGAGATTATTTACCTGGTGCACCAGTTGTCGCCGCTGACCTAGTTGCGTAGTCACGATGTCTGGTCTCATCCAGTGACGAGGCATCGCCTACAAAAACAGATAATATTAAATTTTAATTGTCATTTTTTAAATATCATTGAACTAGTTTGGTAATATTGATAAAATAAATTGCAATGATATTATTTACCTGGTGCACCAGTTGTCGCCGCTGACCTAGTTGCGTAGTCACGATGTCTAGTCTCATCCAGTGATGGGGCATCACCTACAAAAATAGATAATATTAAATTTTAATTTTCAGTTTTTAAATATCATTGAACTAGTTCGGTAATATTAATGAAAAAATTTGCAATGAGATTATTTACCTGGTGCACCAGTTGTCGCTGTTGGGACTGTTGCCCTGTCTTCCTCTCTGGTGGTAAGATCCTCAAGGGAAACATTCACTATCATTTAAACAAAAAAAGTTATAAGGAAAACCATCAAGGTATAATTAGAAAAAATTATAAGTGGAAATTAATTATCGTCACGGCCCTCACTGATAGTAGCATTGTCGGCCTGGTCCCTACTACAATGATCAGGTTGCACGTGAGGATCATCTACATTTGGCTCTAAAACTGGGTTATTTGCGTCGTCGGTAGTGTTTCTCCCCTGATTTAAACAAATTTTTTAGACATTAAATTTATGGATGAAAACAAACATATTGAAAGGTTAATGTTTTACCTTATCAGGCATTCTGGATCTTGGGACCTGCCCCAAGCTTATGCGACGTCCAACTACGACTTGATAGCCGAAATCGAAAGCGATATTTTTATCTTCCTCTGTTGTTTCTGTTCCGAAGTCATCACCCTACATTACATATGATTGTGTATTTTTAATCATATTTGATAGGATTACAAAAACGTTGGAAGGCGATACAATTAATTATAAGATGTTTAGCTACTTAATTACAATTCTTGCAGCTAATTTCAAGTAGCCGCCCTGGCCTAGCTTTTGATGGCCCTTTTTTTCAATCCTAGCTTTGGTTGCCTTTGAGGTGTCAGGCAACCTAGCATCAAAAGATTGAAGTCAGATATGACGTAGCACACTTTTATTTTAGACATAGAGAAAATTAAAGCTATTGAATTAAAGTTGTAATTTACCTTGCGGGTCCAATTGGCATTTTTCCTTCTTTCTTTTCCCTTTTCTCTTTTCCGTCATGGATGAGTGCTCTCCACTCACTCTCTGGAACTGCGAGAGGACGCTCATATCTAGGGTTAAATTGCAATTGCATCCTATAGGTGTCCCTGGTATATTTCAAATATTTGTCGGCTACCCGAGCCACCGTTGTTCTGTCAAATGTACCGACCCCAAAAAGGGCTTCTAGATAATCTAGAAGTTCTTTTTTCTGGTTGGAACTCTGGGAATTCCACCCTGTGTGTATGGTTGGGACAAAAATTACCAACGCATGGCTCTCCAGATACCTGTAGAACTCATTGTTTCCTCCACAAAAAAAAAAAAGATATTATCATTCATTTAAAAATAAAAATCATGATAAATATGTTTTAGATAAAGTACATGAAATAGTTAAAATATTAAAATTTACCTGGGAGTTGTACATGCTTTATAGGGACACCTTCATCGTTCGCCAACAATGTGCCATTAATGGTCCCTGTGGAGCTGACACGTGTAGCTCCAGGAAACGCAATAATGTAGTTGGCCATATCAGCCTCATCATTTCCAACACGTTCAGCGGTTGGCTGGGTGTCTGCTTGGGCAGGGTGTGTTTCTTGGCTGGCACCTAAAGGAGTAGAAGGTGTACGAGAGGGTTGTTGGGAAATCTCTTGCCCTTTTGTCCCACTACCACCAACACCGGGTTCAGAAAATGCCAGAAAACGCTACATACAAAAGAACTTTTTGTTAGTTTAGTCAATGTAAAAATTAAAAATCAAACTATCACAATTCATCTCATGCAGAACAAAAAAAATATCCTTTTGACTTTTTATTATTACCTGATATCTTTCTAGCTAGCTCATAAGTTGTTTTATCTTCTCTTATGTTTCAGGTGTTTGAGGCGCGTTTATCAAAGTATTAAATTCTGACCTTGCATCTCGTGCATTTTTTCGCAACAAGAACACTAGAGATAGGGATGAAGAAAGCTCTTCCTCAAAGAGGGAATCATCAAGTGTACCATGGCTAGGTGTCTGCATATTTGAACAAAATTAATATTATTTCAATTATGTAAATAACTAAAATACCTGAATATAGAGCAATTCTGGCACTTTACATGTTCTTCCGCTAGCCTCTTTCTGCGATCATCCCGCCTCTGGGTTGTTCCTGCATTGCTCTCATCAGTCTGCCACATTGCAATAAAATTATAAATGTAAAAACTTGAAAACAATATCTAAATTGAAAACACAAAATGAAAACTGAAATAATTTCTAATAAGACACCAGACGACAGAGTTAGAGTTTCAAATATGCCTTGCATTGAATTCAGTCCTTGAAACATGTCATTGCACATTAAGGCACTCAAACAAGAGACGAGTTGACAATGAAGACCTTATTGAATATATTGTTGGAGAAACTTCTAGTAAACTTGTTGTGAAGACATTGAGGACATTTTTGGAGCAACATTGTTGAAGCTGATGGTATAGCATTGTTGGAGACGATCTTGAAGGGCCTTGAAGTGAAGCTTTTGGAGCAACTATTGAAAAATCCTTATAGAATTTAAGTAAGGCACTTTCTATCTTCCATCACCTTTTTCCTTTCAATATCCTTTAAACGATTTTGTTGATATTTAATGTTTGAAATCACGTTATAATTCCTTGATTATATGTGTTTGGGGACTAGAATAATTTCACACTAAACCATGCAAACTTTAAAGTAACTTAACAGATCCATAAAGTAATAATAATCATAATTCCTAATTTCCTATTGTACGATATGATGCAAATTATTCAAACATGAAGCAATGAAGACATGCGATGTCTGAATTTCAAGATTGATGAACCAATACAAGAAGTTAGAAACTACAACTTTGATTCAATACTCTGTGTCCTAACTCCAGGAAGGAATCTAGTTTGTAGTACAGAACATGCATCGTGTATTATCAATTCTTAATTGACAACAACTAAGGTCATCTACCTCATCAATTCCTTCCCATTTTGTGTTTTTATGTTATATTCCTTATAAAAGTGTCAAATTTCTCTCAAAGTAAGCAACCACTGAATAAAATAAAAAATAGTTGAGATATGATTGAAAAATGGTCATTTATTTCTTAAAAGGATCTTCACGATTTCTTTGGTTGTTTTTCATCTCAAGAAACAAGAAATGACCTAAGAAAATATCGTGTTGTAATATAAGAAACAACATGGTGCAATGGCCATTTTCAAAGCCAAATGATGTCCATTGAGGACATGGCCTTTATTTGGTTCCTATTTCATAGGAGTTTCGGGTAGAAATGGAACGTTTTTGTACCATTTCCAGTAGTAAAAAGGGAAAACCTTCTTTTTCCATGGGAAATAATTTACCTTTCCTTTTTCAAGATAATCTAAATCACAAAAAATATGAACTATACTGCACACATTCTTGGATGATGTGAAAGTGGAAAAGGAATACCCTACACAAGTGATGCACACATGTACACTTGAACACTAATATATTTTTGTAGTTGAAATGCAATGCTTGTTTTCATTTAAATGTAGGGTTTTTAAAGTAGGGAGAAATAATGGCTGCCAATTTAATAAGCGTTTCTTTAGGAAAAATTTAAATCTTGTATTGGGTGATGAAGATAATAGAGGGTATTGAATCTTGATTCTTGACATTGTGTTTAACTTGAATAACTCAAATGATTATAAATATCAGTCAATGAGTTCTTTTTTAAAGTATGTCACTCAAAACTCTTATGTCAAAGCATTGTATGATGGCTAGCATTTTTTTGTTTCCATTTCTTCAGTTCAATGTAAAAAGTATATTAATATATTGGAGCACGAATGATAACTACAATTTTTTTCTCTGCAGTATATCCAGCCCCAGGATTATGAAAAGTTTTCTCAAGTGGAGCTATTTGGTTAGTCTGTATGGTCAACCCTCTATAGGAGGAAGGGCCTACAGTAAGAACTTACCATTTTGCAAGAACTGAGGGTGAATGCTATTCTGCAAGAGCTGAGGGCGAATGTTGTTCTGCAAGAGCTGAGGGCGAATTCAGGGCGAATGTTGTTCTATAAGAGCTCAGGGCGAATGCTGAGGGCGAATGCTGTTCTGCAAGAGCTTAGGGCGAATGCTGAGGGCGAATGCTAAGGGCGAATGCTATTCTGCAAGAGCTCAAGGCGAATGCTGAGGGCGAATGCTGAGGGCAAATGTTGTTCTGCAAGAGCGGAGGGTGAATGTGCGCGTGATATCAGACGTTAATGTAGCACACATGTACATTTGAACACTAATAGATTTTTGTAGTTGAAATGCAATGCTTGTTTTCATTTAAATGTAGGGTTTTTAAAGCAGGGAGAAATAATGGCTGCCAAATTAATAAGCGTTTCTTTGGGAAAAATTTAAATCTTGTATTGGGTGATGAATATAATAGAGGGTATTGAATCTTGATTCTTGAAATCTAGAGAGAACCCTACAGCCTAACACAATCCAATGGAATTGACCAAAAAAACCCAAATAGAGTCAACCCTACTATAGGAGGAAGGGCCTGCAGTAAGAACTTACCATTTTGCAAGAGCTTAGGGCGAATGTTGTTCTGCAAGAGCTGAGGGCGAACGTTGAGGGCAAATGCTGAGGGAAAATGCTGTTCTGCAAGAGTTGAGGGTGAATGTTGTTCTACAAGAGCGGAGGGTGAATGCGCGCGTGATATCAGACGTTAATGTAGCTATTGAAATGGATACGAAACAATAAAATCATTTTTATGTAGCATGCATATAAGTTTCGTATTTGTATTTAGCGCGCATATAACTGTTGTTATATCGACGGTGGAAAAGGCGTTCCTATTGCGACGAAGGCCTCCAAACGTCGCAATTACGACACTTAGACATTGTGTCGCACTTGCAGTCATCGCAATAGCGATGCATTGGGCCATAGTGTCACAAGTGCGACGTCTTCCTCCAAACGTCACAATTGCGACACTTTTCTAAGTGTTGGTATTGCGACACTTTTCTATAAACGTCAGTATAGCGATGGTTTTGGTCGGGATGGAAAAAAATTGGGGAAATTTCTGACATTTGGTCAAAAGCGTCGAAACCAAGTGTCGGAATTTCCGTAAAATGTAGTAGTGACTTGTTATGAAGCTGATTCAAGGGCTGGAAGAGGAACCAAATGCAATCCAGACGAGAATTAATCAACTTATAGCTCTGCAAGAGAAGACGAACGAGGATTATGATAGAAATCAACAATATCAAAACAGAATCAAGAGAACATTTGATAAGAATATCAAGGAAGAAAGTTTTCAAGTTCAAGATGAAGTGCTGAAATGGGAGGCCAGAATTGAAGAGAAAGGAAAACATGGTAATTTTGAGAACTTATGGAAAGGTCCTTTCAAGATAGCTTCTTTTCATGGAAACAATACTTACATACTGCAAGAGATGGATGGAAAACCATATGCTGGAGGACCTGTCAATGGTAGGTTTTTGAAGCATTATTCTTCCTAAAATATGATGGATTGTTCATGTCATTGTATATATTCCATTTTATAAGTTTTTTTCTACTAATAATGACAAGCTAAATCAGCAAGCTTGAGCCCGAGGTGAAGGCCATTAGAGCTTGAGGAGGAAGCTTGGCGAATTCAAATTTTTTACTGTTTTGATCAAGAAAATGGATAGCAGCACTGGAACTACTAGTTCTTAATGTACCATTCAAATTTTTTACCATTTTTATCAAGAAAATGGATAGCAGCACTGGAACTACTGGTTCTTAATGTACCATAGGGGCACACTATCCCAAGTGGAGCCACCGTTATCACCCAAATTTTTTTTTCAAAACATTGTATGTCAACATTGTTTTTTATCATGATCTTAAATAGGTCTGAAAGTCATTTTTAGTTTGGTTAAGGGTAGGTCATAGTTTTTATAAGTTTAAAGGTCATCATTTAAGTTCAAATAAAGTCCTTCAAGGTCCATTCCATGATCAAAGTTTCATATTTTTCATTTAGTGGTCATTCCATTAAGTTTCAGGCTAAATTTCTGCAATTAGCCAAGAATCCTCCGTCTCGTAGCGCCGTTAGTTCAAAAAATGGGTTCTGCGCTATGAAAGTGCTCCTAATTTCGTAGTGCAAAGTGCGAAAAATACACTGTGCGCTACGAAAGCGCGGTTTCTTAAATGTCATGTCAAGAAAGCCAGAATTTATCAGAAATCCATTAAGAAATGATAGGGAAACATTATGGTGAGTTAGTTAGAGGTCAGATTCAAAGTACTTACCCATTTCACATCCATCATCATCATGATAAGGGCATCATTCAGTTGTAAAATGGGATTTAAAATTCGAAAATCTTGACTAATTTAGTCATTCCAGTTTTCATTTTCCTCCACTCAACCATTTAAGCTCTAAAGCATTAGATTTAAGCCTTTGGTTGTTCTATACCAAGGCTATCTTCACTGTAATCAAGAGAGGTTGTTCCTTGTTCTCAAGCGAGGTTGTTCTATGTTATCAAGAGAGGTTGTTCATACATAATCAAATGAGGTTGTTTTACTGATTCTAGAGAAGCTGACAGGTTTTTTAAAAAGGAAGCATGGTAGAGGAGAAGAAGGTCCACAGAGGGGGACATTGTCTGAGATATGAGCTTGAGAATGTAAATGCTATTTTTGAGGATCAAATAGTGATGGAGGCTTTTAGCAAAGCTGGTTGTCTCAGATTTTGTGAAAAGCTGCAAGGTTTCCACACTCAAGTGTCTAAAGAGTTTGCCTTACACTTCAGTGGAACCAATACCAAAATTGGGATGTTAAATGTGCCAGTCACACCTGATATCATTTCTTCTATGACAGAAATACCAAGGGGGTAGGAGACATGGTTTGAAGGTTTAAAGTTTGACATGGAACCGTGCAATGAATTCATGAAACCTGAATATGCAGATATGGACCTAAATAATGAAAATAGGGGCTGCATCAAAGATACCCATGCCAAGATGTTGTTCAACATTCAAAGATACTTTACATGTGGAGGGAGGTACAATAAAGTTTATACTTATCATTTCAAGCTGCTGTTGCATTTCATAGGTAGGATATCATTAGACTTTCCCTTCTACTTACATAGGAGCCTTGCCAAAATGTCTGATAAAGTACAAGCCAAGTCTAATGGTTCTGAAACCTCTCTGTTTCACCATGGTTTGATAAAGTTATTGGTTTTGAATTATCTTGAGAAAATAATCAGGGATTGGTTTTCCTTTTTGTTTATGAGTGGATTTGAAATGGAAACCCTAACCCTAGCTAGACACCCTAAAACTAAAAAGACTCCTTCACCACCACCAGCAGAGTCTAGTTAGCCTGTGGTTACAAGAGAAAAGAGGTTTGTAAAGTTGAAACCAAGAAAACATGTTGATAAAAGAGCAGAGAAGACACAGGTGCTTGTTGAAGAAACTCCATCACCTGCAAGCAAAAACAAAAACAAGTGGCCAAAAAGCAGGAAATCCAGAGAAAGACAAGAAGCCAAGCAATAACATCAAAGGGAAAAGCATTTGTTTCAGGTACAGAGGACAACCCAATGATGAAAGGAAACTTGAATGACATACTTCATGCAATTGATATAGAAGAATCACCCATTGTGAAAGTAGATTTCATTGAAGTGGATGAACACAAACAGAAAAGAGTTAAATCAGCTAAAAAACTTGAATTTGAGGGTGAAAATGCAGGTTTTATTTTCCAAGCAAGGAAACCTTTAACTGGGCATGAAAAGAAACTCTAAGAAGGTATTAAAGATGTCCAAGTAACTATTGAAGCAGCTAGATTCCCTAAAGAGGTGGTTGATCTCTCATCACCAATAGTGGAGTATGCAGCCAGTAAGACAATGAAGGGAAAGGAACACATGACAGAGTGTCAAATTCTTGAAGAAAGATTGAATATAGAAAACCAAGAGATTGTAATGATGAGAAAGAGGGCCAGAAATCACAACATTGAAAAAACAGAGTTAAAGAGGATGAAATCAGTATGGGAAGGCCAAACTATTTCTAGGTCTGAAATTCCAAGTGCTGCAGAGCAGTTTTTCACATGGACAATTCCAGCTATCAAAGAAGCAAGATTTATCAGAGTGATTAATACTCATTTGAGAGCTAGTAATAGAAGGCTAAAAGGCCAAGTGGAGGATTCAGAGCTTCAATTGAAACTATCTCAGGATGGACCAAAAAACCAAGGTGCAGAGTGAAAAATTCAAAGGTAAAATCAAATGGGTAATAAAGAATAAACTTTGTGAATTGGAGCTTTAGTTCATATGGCTGTTTGGATTGAAGAAACCAGTGAATTTCTGAAGTTTTCGGCAAATTTGGGTTTAATTTTTGAAGAAAATCTGAACAAAACTGCTCACTCAACAATTTCGTAGCGCAAATAGTGAAAAAGGGTGAAATGCGCTATGAAACTGCTGTAGCAGTGTTTTTCACCGTTTTACTTAAATTTTTGAAGTGCAGACTTGTATATTTTGGGTTGAAAATTCTAAGGAGGGTGTGTTAAGTGAATATGCACATAATCCCAAAGGTAGGAAACCAGATTTTGAGGGCAAATAAGTTAAAATTCTGCGCTACGAAAAGCGCTATGAAACTGTGATATTTTCGGAGCGCATGTGTGTTTTGGCTATTTTGGGCAGTTCGATGATGATTTTGTATAGCTAGAACTTATGGATGATTTTGAACACATGTTATTTCAATTCCTGACATCAAATGGTTTCGAATTCATGGTTTCATGGTGGTTAAAGTGCCTCAAAAACACAAAGAAATCTAAGCCTAGAAAATAGGGGACAGTTTCCTAGTTTGCAGGAGATCAGCATTCAGGACATTAAGTGATAGAGCTTATCATTTGGATTCAACCTTATGGGAATGTAGTTGGAAAATGATGTAATCTAGCTTAGATAAGGTTGTTATGAGTAGAGTTAATGAGTTTGAGTCCTATTTGTAATAGGACTATTCTCTAGGTTTGCAGCTGTCATTTTGTAATAAATGCCATATCTAATAGTTGGGCAAGGTGTCTAAAAGTAAGAATTCGATGTATCTAGATGAGGATAAGGTTATTCTATGTTGTAAATGATCTATAAAAGAGGAATAATTCTAAATGCTAAGGGTTGGAAATTTTTACAAAAAGATTGTGTTTATTATAATTTATTGTTTTCAGCTTCATACATAGTTTTCTACTTGGCCAACTCAAGATTCATGAAGAGTTATTGTATGTTCTTGTTCTAATGACATCTTTTCAATATCCTATTGCAGTGGTGTTTTCTTATGTTACTCATAATTCATCATTGATGCTCTGAATTCCTTCATAGACAAACTGACTGTATGTTTTACTATTTCACATTTGTATTCCCTGACTTGAACTCTGATATGGCTTGACTTCCATGCTAGGTAGATTGTTTGGTTTTTTTGAAGCTATTATGACTCCATAAGCCCAATGTACACTTGCTAATGTGATTTTCAACCAGATTATATCATTTATTTTCTTTACCCCATATAGAGTCAGCCATCTACATTTTTATCAAAAATCATAAACCATTGAGAGAGCCCTCTCAGGTTGAGGAGGCTAAGCCTCAACCAAAAGATTGGTATGAAACAGTTACATGAGATTAACTTGATTGGCAGCCTATCAGGTCTGATTTTTGGATAACATAAGGAAAACTTACCTCTAAGAGAGTAGCAAGTTTCGATAGTGTCTTAGAATAGAAAGTTGTGAAAACGACCTCGTAACAGATAAAACCACTCAAAATGGTGAATTTCTCCAATGTTGAAAGTACCTCATCCCTTGGAGGACATATTTAATGCCCTATATGAGAAGCCAGACCAATCCCTTCAAACCCTACTCGACGAAAGCTTCATGAAGTCATAGGGACAGATCTTCCAATCCATCATTTTGATGCAAAATATCCACCAAATTTATTCTTGCTATGGCTACCGGACTCCTTACTAAAATCACAGGAGAACCATGAAATAACACCCCCAAAACCTCTAAATCCTAGTAAATTAAATCATATTTTAGTTAAAAAAACAAAAGACGCACAACAATTGTCTCCAAAGCACCCAGAATGCTTGTGAAACGAAGTGGAATTTTGATGGCATATATTTACATTCACATGTAAAATTTCCCCCTCTGTCTCTATTTGGTTTCTTTCCGACTCGGTGTTGGTTTTCAATAATTGAATTGTATGGCTGTGAGTAAAAGGCATTTGAGAATTTTGTATGGTAAGATACCATTTCTCCCCTATTTTTTATTTTGTTTTAATTTTTCCCTCGACCACCTTGATTGGTGTTAAGACATTGAAGAGTCAATTTTTGTTAATATATTAAAGAGTTTTTAGCTTTTTAAACACAGTATGAAGCCATAGTTTGAATTTCACGATAAATTTTTTATTTTTCTTGGAAAATAAGAAAAAAAATATTACTTTGTAAAATAAGAAAATAGAAAAAGAGATTAATTCATATTTTAAACTATTTTTAATATTTATAATGCTTTTATAGGTTCCCGGGAAGCTTTTCACCTTTATTTTAAGTGAGTAATATAATTTACACAATCCCTTTATGACTACATTTTCAAACAGTCATTTCATTGAAGAGATTTTTAAACATGCACTTTAATATCAAAGCAGAAGAACATGTAGAAATAAATTTATAATTAATTTTTGATTAAGTTAGAACTATTTTTAACATGTATTCACAAATGTGGAAAATAATTTCTTGAGAATTCTCGCAGGGAAAATAAGGGTTAGCTAAACAATTTTTTATCGGTGTTGATGGGTATTTGAATAGTTTTACACTATCAAATGCCTAGATAAAATCTCTTGAGTAACGTGCGTTAGTCCACACTAACAAGATTATTGTGGATGTCAACCATGAATGTGGGGAAGCAACCCCTTTGTATCTAAGTTTTAACAATGTCGATGGGTTCAGAGACCCCCTTTATCTATGAATCAATCTGCAATGTCAAAATTTAGTGAAATGTAACACTTCAATATCAAAATTAGCATGTTGCATATCTGGAGTGCCACAATTAAAAATGACTAGAATAAATGAATAAATCTTCTGCTTGTTGTACTTTCTAGTTGGTCATAATTTTATTCGACTATAGTAGTCATTTACATTAATCATTTTTAATTTTGTCACTTATTATCTGGCCATATATTTTAGTCATCAACTAAATTAGTCATTTAAGTTAGTTTTTTTTAGTTGGGCCACTTATTATCTAGTCGTTTATTTTATCCCTATACTAAATTAGTCCTTTAATTTATTCGTTTTTAGTTGGGTCACTTAAAATCGTTCAAATATAGTAGTAATTAACTTGAAATAGTTGTGGTGACTAACATTTTTAGTCGTGTAGTCACTAACTTCTCATTTTGTACTAGTGATGGTAGATGGAAGTCTTCTCATCTTAGTTCTCTATGTGGATTATTTTATACTAACAAGAGATGAAAATTTGATCCAGTCTTGCAATGAGGACCTTGCAAGAGATTTTAAGATGAAGGGCATGGGTTTGATGCACTACTTCCTTGGCTTAGAGGTGTAGTAGGGAGATGGAGATATTCCCATTGCAGGATTGCAAACCCATGGACACTCATCTAGGTACTAACTAGAGGAAAGATGATGATTCTAAAAGTGAGGTAGTAGATGGAACTATATACAGACAATTGGTGGGTTCCCTTGTGTACTCGGTGAACACAAGGCCCAAATTTTGTTTTGCAGTGAACCAACTTATTTAGTTCATGGTGGAGACTTACAAGCTTCACTCAAAAGCCAAAATATTTTCTAATATTCCTCAAAGGCATAACAAACTTTGGCTCATAATAAATGAATATTGATGGATTGAAGCTCCAAGGCTTCACAAATTCAGATTGGGTAAGGAGTCCCTCAAATAGGAAGAGCCCATCGATAATAGTTATTAAGGTCCAAACCTAACCCCTTTATTTATGTAATAAGCCCATAAAGGCCCAGTCCGAGTCATAGAAAGTTGGTTGAGTCAATAAATCCCATAAATAGTTATCCACATTAATAATAATTTTAAGGGGTTAGACAAAATTATAGAAAAGGAACCACAATTAGTCAAAAACGGGACTTAGTTAATAAATAAGGTGGTTATGATCCGAATGGAAAATGGCATCAACCCATGGTATTCATCTACCCATGTTATCCATCCACCCATGGAATTTACCCATGGTATTGTAAATGGCATCGACCCATGGTATTCATCCACCTATGATATTTATTCGCCCATGGTATTGTAAGTGACCCATCGTATGTATCCACCCATAGTATTCATCCACTTACCCATGGTATTGTAAGTGGTATCTACCCATGGTATCCACCTATGGTATTCTATCTCAAAAAAAGGCTATAAATAACAAGCCTCACTTTGTAAAAGGACAGATTGTCCACCATAATGTAGATTCTACAGTTATTCTCTGTTTTAATAAAACAAGTTTCTTTGTGGTTTTATTTTCTTTGTGTTCTCTTTTTCTTTCTGGCATTCTAATTTTGCAGATCTTGTCAAATCCATTTCACTTTTCTTAGATCTTGGAGGCATCCCCTCAAGATCTGCAAACTTAGAATGCCAGAAAGAAAAAGAGAACACAAAGAAAATAAAACCACAAAGAAACTTGTTTTATTAAAATAGAGAATAACTGTAGAAGCTACATTGTGGTGGACAATCTGGGCTTGTTATTTACAGCCTTTTTTTGAGATAGAATACCATAGGTGGATACCATGGGCCAATACGATGGGTAGATACCACTTACAATACCATGGGTAAATCCCATGTGTGGATGAATACTATGGGTGGATACATACCATGGGTCACTTAAAATACCATGGGCGAATAAATATCATAGGTGGATGAATACCATGGGTCGATGCCATTAACAATACCATGGGTAAATTCCATGGGTGGATGGATAACATTGGTAGATGAATACCATGGGTTGATGCCATTTTCCGTTCGGATCAAGTTAACCCATGATTATGTTAGGGACCATTAATAGTTAGGGTTTTGGATGTAATTAGGCTATAAATATCATTAGAAATAAGGAAGAAGTATTGGGTCATATTGCAATTGATCTCTGCGCTGGTGGAGGTTTCCTCTTCGAAGAGTCAAGTGAAAATTGTATCTCATTTATTATAATGAAATATCTCTATTGTTTGTCTATTTTATGGTGATACATATATATCTCAGCTATTTTTTTTTGTATTTATTGTATTTGGGCTCATCTAACAAGTCAAGTGCATAACAAAATTCTTCAGTGTTGGGTCAACAACAATTCCTTGGTACAACAAGAAATAAATATATGTAGCACTCAACTTAGTAGAGTCTGATTATATGGATACTAGTTAAGCAACCTGCGAAGCTATTAGGATGAGGAATATCATGGTTGGTGTCTTCAGTTGGTGGATAGAGCCTACATTAATCCACTGTGATAATCAGATGCATATAAAACTCCTTGAAAATCCAGTGTTTCATGATAGGTCCAAGCATATAGATATCATGTACCATCACTTAATATATTGTGTGCAGAGGAGGATTGTGATGCTATAGTAAATTTCTATAAAGAAGCAGCATGTAGACATATTGACAAAGTTTTTTTGAAGAGGAAAGTTTGATTTTCACAAGAATAGGATTGGGGTTTTTCAAAACCATTTTCTTTCTAAGATGGAGGGTTTAATTGTAGCAAGATAATACTTCATTTTAATTGTTCCTTAGTCAAATGAATAAATTCGTATTTCCACATCATCAGGATGAGTTGGCCGGAAAATAGTGAGAGTGACATGGACAAATCACTCAGTTAAGTCAGTCAATTCAAGTTTGTGGGATAGAAGTAGAGTTGTGTGCAAGTTGGTGGCTAAGATATAGCTATCTAGAGGGGGTTTCTTTAGTGAAAGCAAACTATCTGAGATTTAGTTTAGAATAGAGTCAATATGAGTTTAATTGAGTAGTTGTAACTATTGTAAAGTCAACTAACTCTCAGTTAACTAATAAGTTTACTAAAAATAACCCTAGTTATGCATTCATTTCGAATTTCCTAGTGAACTTGGAGATAAAAGGAATAATTTAATCATTATTTTATACTAGTGAGTGTAAAGTGTTTGCACATAGCAGGTGAGATAATTTCCTCAGGAATTACGCCAGGAAATAAAGGAAACAGGAGGCCTATTTTTTCTAAGTATTAGCCAAAGTAGACTCAAGAAGAGATCAAAATTACAATGCAGATTAAGCTTCAAGCATTGAAGTAGTTATTGTAATAGATAAATGTTCTCATATGATATAATACAAAGAGAGGAGGGGATTTTCCCAGTTTGTTTCCCGAGTAAAATAACTTGTGTTCATTAGGATGAATGGTTGAAAGTGTTTCTATTTTCAGTTTTTGTTATGCAAAATTTAGTAGAATAAATTTTTTTCTATCGATTTGATCTGGATCTTGGTTGAAATGGACCTCTTGCTACAACTTTGCTCATAAATTTTGATATAGGTGATAAAATCAAACTTGTCAAATACCAATTTTAGGTATTGAATAGATATTTGCAATAATATCAGACACTTGAAATTTGATAACTTGTGGGGAGTGTTGGGACTCAGAAATGTCATATTTTCATCCACCTTTCCCTTCACTATTCCTTACATTTCATCATCCCATTAACCTTTCATTACATCATTTTCATAAATATATTTGGGTTTCACCTTCTTATTTTCCACTTTATTCATTTTTGTATTATAAGTGAATTTATGATTAAATATTAGAAAATATACATGTTTTTATATATATCTCAAGAATGTGTGAGGTTTGTAATGCGTAGGAGATATGTGAAGGATTAATTCCAAGAGAATTCTCAAATATCTCATCCACCATATTAAGGAGATAATTATTCAAGCCTATTCCTAAGGAGAAGATCATGGAGGATTTGGTTGGCATATCTTATCCAAGATATGTGAGAGATGTGTGGAGGATTCAAAGGGATCATATCTTGTAATAATGGGAAAGTAGTTGAGAGTGCTTGAGAGAATAGTGGATATGTCATTATGAGATGGTTATCTTCTTCATGTATATAAGAGAGTGCTCTCTCTTCATTTTCATAAGTTTTGAGTTTGGAGAGATAGTCTTGTAATTAAGAGAAGGGGATTCTTAGCTTTGATTCATATTTTTTTATTGTTACGCTTTCATGATTTGTCATTTGATTCTTGTAATGTAATTTGAGATAGCTTTATTGTTGTGAGCTCACATATGTTGATTGTCATTCAACTCTTCACATGTTGTATTTCTTTTCCCTTATGCAATTTCCTGCTTTCCTAGTTAGTATTTCAATGCCTTCATAGATTAATTTGATTTCAGTAATTTAGATTAAATTAGTTCCACTTCAGTCTTGCATATATAGTGCATGTGCCTCGTAAGCCTACGAACCTCGGATTGACAAATTAAATAGTTTGGCAAGTACTACAACAGAATTAAACGAACATATTTTCACCCAACAGGGAGAGAGAATGATTCCACAAAATCATAGGATGCGCGGGGGTGCAGTGTTCCAGAAAAGTGTAGCTTCAATTTCTCATATCTATGAAACCTGACCTGGACATAGTCATAGCATAAATAAAACTTCATTTCATTAATATCAAAAGACTGAAATATGCTTATAGACAGAATGGACATAAAATAGCTAGGGCGATGGTAGCTTATCTCTAAGAAGATATGTGAGAGCTACATGCCTCTAAATTGTTTTACAATCAGGCTCAAGAGAATTTTTATTATTGAAAAATAAGAGAAAATATTAAACAACCAAAAACCTAATCTGAGGAGATGTAACACCAAGATTTTATGCGCCCCATTGCAGTTATTTGGACACGTAACTTCCCGAGGTCGTAACTTGGTCATAGTATCTATGTTTGGCACGTATGATACCTCGTTGGAAATATATCTCCACCAAATACACCGTTTAGGGCCTCAAAATGGCTCTAGAAGTTTAGGACTCAAAATTATTAAAAATAGTAAATAATAAAACTGATGAAAATGACTAGGTGGAATAGGCGGGTGGCCACCACTATCCACCTCGATCATTCCTGCCCCCTTAGAAAGCAATGGTCCCAATTACGTACAAAGCCTTCATAAGTTAGTGAAATTTCTATCGAACCTGGTCCCTAGTGAACCACTTTCCCTGGTGAAGGAGTTGGCCTGCTTTGAAGTGGGCATAGCATGTGGTGGGGTCCAAAGAGGTGCTCCTTCTACAAATGTAACCAAAATGTGTCACCCACCTAGAACTTGTGTGGCACTCGATGTTGATCCTGTTGCTTCTTGTACTTGGCATTAGATTTCTCCAAGATGTCCTGGACATGTTGGCAGATGTGAGACAGTACATGTGTGGATTCTGTCTGTGTGGTCTCATTAGGTATGGAAATATCAGGCAGTGGCGCACCTGGGTTCAGATCAATGGAGTGATTGACCTTATAGTGTAGAGGAACCTTTGTTGGTGAGGAGAACATTTCCTTGTATTCCTCCACATCTTTGTCCATTTTTTGTTTCATGCAGGGGAGCCCTATTTGGAGGTTTTGGCCATAATCTTCTTCTTTCCCTGTGGTTGAATTGTAATGAAAATAAATTTCCTAGTTTGGGAAATAATCTTACTACATTTCTTTGCAGTAATCAAAGAGATGGGGAAGGTGGTACTACCTCTGGTATCCTGTACAACTTATTTCCCAAAGTAATAATTACAGAACGAGGTCTAGAATCATACACAACATGTTGCTTCCACAAGTATCGTTGGACCATTAATACATCAGACACATCAAGAGGAGCAACATCACACATTACCTCATCCGTGAAGGGCTTGATGTTTTACTCAAGGCGACATTGTTGGATGACGTGGAGATATCTTCCTTGGTGAAGCCACTCAATGGTATATGACTGTGGGTGCATTGTGGTAGTTAGGCCAAGCCGCTTCACCCACATATATGAATGGAAGAGATGCTCACCCTCCTATAGATCGTCGAGATCCTCCCTATGGAGCTTGGTAGTGGAAACAATGGCACTAGGATTCACATCAATGATTTGCTTCCCTTTGTCATTCCCCTTGTCTGGTTCTGACTCCGAATCAAAACATGCATCTGATTTAGATGCCTTCAGTTCAACCACCAGCTACTGTTTGGTCTAACACTCGCTTATGTTGTGAGTGGTGTTGTTCTGAGTCATGGCGCTTTGGCTTTTCTCCTTGTTATATGGTTTGGGGGCGCATTTCCTTAGCTTCGGATTCGCAGATCCAAAGTCTTGCTTAATCTCAGTGGCATATCGATATGTCATGCCAAGGGAGGTAATGTCGAGTAACTTCATTTCCTCCTGAATGTATCTATGCAAACAACTACGTTACTTCAATAACAAATGTCTCTATGAATCTTCAATACACAAATTTGTGCATAGGGTATGGAACAAGTTTGTCATCTCGTGCACACCTTGATCCCTTTGCTGCTGCAACATGTTCCATTGGATGTACTTGTCCTCATAGCTCCCCATGAGGTTATATTGTTCCTCGATGTTGTCTCAGAAGAAATTCCAAGTGGGTGTGACCGAGAACAGAGAGGGTCCCCTCTCGTACTTTTGCTCATAGTAGGTTTCCCACCAGTCTTTATCATGGGGGGCATATTTGAGGAGCGAAAATTTTTTATTTTCTCTTTCAAAGAAATCATGGATCAAAAAATACCCTTCCAAAAAATTCAACCATATATCTACAACATCTGCATCTATCTAGTCTTCAAATACAGGAATTTCGAGGTTGACTTTGTTAGAAAAATTATATATTACAGAGAAATGGTACAAATAAAATATGTGGAAAACACAAGCACACAAAACACATAAAACCATAGAGACACAGATATACGTGGTTCACCCAGTTTGGGCTATGTCCACCCCAAACAACCAGTCCTTCATTTCTATTATCCAACAAAATGAAGAGACACAACCTATAGTAGATCCACTATAATATCCTCTGTTCTCTCTCTCATAGTCTCCCTATCTGTTTCTCTCTCTGAGAATACACATACAATACATAGCCGCAATACAATACCCTCATACAAGAAAGGGGTTTCCTTCTAGGGCAAAAAACCCTAAACTAAACATAACTTATACCGTCAGATCATCTGCCTATGAACGACCCAGATTGACTAGAAATTACTATACTTTTACAAGGCAATTTTACATCTATTTTTAGCTTCGGGGACACCGCCCCCCCTGGACCTCCCAGGTAGTATTTAATTATGAGCGGCATTGCCACCCCATTAAGGTACAAGGGTCCAACAGTGTGATACAAATCAAACAAGATAATCAGGCTCCACACCCAACAGACTTGTACTTTTAAAGGACTGGCACCTCCAGAGTGGTTGCTAGATGTAGATGCACCATCAGTGGGAATTTTTTGAAGGATCTGGCCAAATTTATCCATCATTGTGTTCCTTTTTTTTCTCGAGGGCCTCTTCAAGAAATATTTTGATAGGATATCATGCTCTCTTGTCTTTCTTTTCTCCCTCCATGGGAGGTAGTCAGGGTTTGTGAGGCTGATATTGTAAAGGTTCAACTAGTTCCAGCCCTAACTCCTTATACCCCAACCTTGTTGGGGACATGCATAGAAATATTGAGAAAGAGTAGACCACTATAATACCACTGATCCGGATCTTGGTTGAAATGCATCTTTTGTTGCAACTTTGCTGATAAATTCTACTATAGGTGATAAAATAAAATTCTGCCAATGACCCAATTGCAGTATTGAATAGATATTCCTAGTGATGTAAGACACTTGAAATTTGATGACCTGTGGGGTAAGAAAATGGTTCCACAAAATCATAGGACGCGCATCAGCGTAGTGTTCCAGACATGTGTAACTTCAATTGTTCGTATATCTCAAACCGGGAAAGGAAATCAAATTCCGTAAAAAACCCATTTGAGAAAATAAAAAATAATTTTAAATCATATATTTTTCACTCTCCAATATTATCTATGGAGACAGTAGCACTTGCGTGAAGTTTACTGAAGATTATTGCAAAACATTGAAACTAAAATATGTTTCAAACCCTCACGGAGTTATAACCTAAATATGGATTTATGCAGGAATGAAATAAAATATAGAAATAAGCATAAACATGTAGATTTAGCATAAATAAAACTTCATTTCATTAATATCAAATGACTGAAATATGCTTATAGACAGAATGGACATAAAATATCTAGGGTGATGGTAGCTTATCTCTGAGAAGAGATTTGGCGGCTACATGCTTCTGAAATGTGTTACAATGAGGCTCAAGGGCCTTTTAATAGTTGAAAAATAAGAGGAAACACTAAAAAATAAAAACCCTAACCCGAGGAGATGTAACACCAAGAGTTTATGGGCCCCATTGGGGTTATTTGGGCAGCCAACTTCCCGGGGTCGTAATCATAGTATCTCTATTTGGCACGTATGATACCTTGTTGGAAAGATCTCTTCAAGACTACACTTTTTAGGGCATAAAAACAACTTTAGAAGCTGAGGACCCAAAAATATGCTAAAAATAGTAAATAAGAAAACTGATGAAACTAACTAGGTGGAATAGGCTGGTGGCCACCAATATCCACCTAGATCATGATTTCAGCTTGATTTCGTTAGCAGCTACAAATTTTGAGATATTCTACACTAGTTAATCATATTAAATTTAATGCATCTTAGGGAAGATATGGCCATTATAGATTTCATGAATGATGGATGGAGTGTTAACTTATGTGAGGTTCAATGAAGGTAACCCCCCACCCACCATATCATCTAACCTCTAGCACATTGTACCAGTGAAAATGTGACATATGGAAGGTGTCAGGTAGACCTTGTATTTGGATTCCAAGTCGACCCCACAATGTAGGTGATTAGTGATGTGGCCCTCTAATGTAGACACACACGTGGTAGGACTAGATTGGACAAATGGAAGTATAATGACACATGACAACATGAGATTGGATTAAGGATGATGATGTGGAAATGATGACGTGGAAGCACAATAAGATTCCATTTGGCATGCTAAATTGGTGATTTTGGTTGGCTAATAGGGTCAAATTTGGGTGACAAATGGAAACATTCAAAGAGTGCCATGTGGCATCTATGATGTCATGTTGAACTTAAAATAATGTTGATATGGAACCCTGGGACTAGGTCACACATTTTGGTCGCTTGAAGGTTCTAGAGGTCAGCCCTCTATAAAAAATAGGTCCCTTCATATGTATAAATACATGGTTGAATGGAATGAGGTGAAAAGCATTCAAAGTAGTGTTTTGAAATGAGCACATGGTTTTCCTTTGTGGTTTGAATGAGGTATTGTGGTCTTTATCACTCAAATGTCACATGTTGGAAACTATAGGTTGTGGTTTGATATGGCTCTCTTTTGTGAAGGTTTGATTGGTGCAATGTAGTTTGAATATTCTCTACTATGGAATGGTTTTACAAGCACAATGTTTATTAGATGTCTAACTTTACATGGATTTCTATCACAAGGATTTGATTGGTAGTATGGTTTGATGTGTTTGGCACTATGAATTTACAATAATCTCCCCAGTAATGTTTTGAATGGTAGAAGTGTGTGACATTGCGGCTTCATGTGGGAATCCAAAGTGAAGTTTTTATTAGTAGTATGGTTTGAAGTTTTTAGCACTGTGGCTTGATGTGGAGCTCCATTGAAAAGTTTTAATTTGTAGTATTGTTTGATGTTTTTGAAACTCTTTTTTCATGGTTTTAATTGGAAGACGTATTAGCCGGTATGGAATGACATGGTTATTCATTGTATAATTTGGCTAGCACCATGTGGTTTCACTTGTACTCCTCGTTGTAGTGTGAATGTGGCTTTTTGTTATGTAATTGGTGCAGTATGACTTGCCTCTCCTTGGTGTAGTACGATTAGAACATTGTGGATTGTTGTAACCATCCATTGTAGAGTGGTTTAATGTGGCTATCCATTATGTAGTTTGATTGGGACATTGTAGATTGATGTGTTTGTATGTTCTATGGTGTTACATGGTTTGACATGGGCTCTCCATTGTGTGATTTTATTGGCATTGTACGTGTTGACGTGGATCTCATGTAATAGCCCTATAAAAAAATACATGTAAAAATATATATAAGACCACGTTGATGGGACACATATTCCAAGCTGAATGGTGGGAAAAACATCCTAGTGGGTGTTCATTTCCGTTATTTTGGCTAAGGAATTGGAAAAGGCAAAGGAAAAGGCTTTGGAAAGGCATGAGGAATCAATTGGCATTTTATTTATGAAAATAATGGAAATTAAGAGAAAAGGAAGGTGAAATTTCACGGGTTGCAGGTGAGGAGGAAATTGAAGAAAAATAATGGAAAATGAAGACATTAGAGGCATAATTAATAAAAAGGATTATGAGGATCAGTGGGAAAGGCTTGGTCAATTCATTTTTGGAGTTCTCATTATTCTTTCTCTCTCTCATACTCTTGAGTAGTTAGAGTATTCTTGGAGCACTCTTCGAGAGTGTGGAATACTTGGATATTTGGGTCAAGAAAGAAAAGGAAAAGAAGTAAACTGGAAGAGTACATCGATATCAACATATAAAACAGGTTCTAACTACAGGTACCAAGTTGCATGTATGTTTTCCTCACTATTTTTGGCATGCATGGGTATGCATATGGATTTTCCTAGCCTTGCCATTTCCTAGAAAACCATGGTATTTTGGGTTTATTTCCATTTATTTTTTTTGGTTGGTTATCATGAGTCCTTTAGATGTTGGGTTGAGTTATTAGTTCTCAGAATCCTTGGTTGGACATACACTCTGGAAGCCTGGCAAAAAACTTTGGGTTGAGTTACTAGTCTTGGAAGCCTTGGTTCGAAAAACTCTCTAGAATCCCTAGGTGGGTTGAGTTAATAGTCCTCGAAGCCTTGGTTGGAAAAATTCTCTAGAAGCCCTCTAAAAATTGGGGTTGAATTACTAGTCCTAGAAGCACTAGTTGTAATAAACAATCTTGGGCCTTGGAGTAGCTTGGATAGAGACCAATCTGTTATGGTTAGTGATGATCGGCCGTGAGGTGGAATTAGTAATTTGGGGTTGAGATGGTGTGGTCTTTGGTTTTTATTGATGTATTTGATAAATTCCCACATTCATGCTTGGAATATGGCACAGGGGTGACAGGCTAAAGTGAGATTTGGCTCAGCCATGCCTATGGTCTTGTGGAATGTGGAAGTCCTGTTTCGGGTTGGTTTTTACATTAATTAATGAAAGGTTCATTTCCCCGGTATTTTATGTGTATATGCATTGGTCTATATATGGATTATATCGATGATGTATCCATGGTACTTCTGTTGGGATTGCGCTCGTCATAAGCATGTATTATGATAGTGATGAGGTATGGATCTCTCCATTTTTTCCCTTTTAAATTAATGCACATCACATCTATGGTTAAATTGATCAAATGATATCTTATAATGTAGGGGATAAATTCTTCTTATCCATTCTGATATAATAAAGATATGCCTTTGTTTAAATATGTTGTTTATACATGTATATGTTATATTTGTGACATGTTTGATGGCATTCCTCTCATGGCTGGGTGGGGTCAGATGAGTTCGTGATTATGTGATTTCTTCAATGTGTTTTTTTTGTTGCTGTTTTCCCTCTCTTAAAGTTACAAAAATTTATGGGCAGGGACTTGGGCTCAAGGGCTAAAAATGTGGCACAAATCTTGAAGATACAGGCAGAAAATATGATGTTTTAGCCTCAGTTGTTACCTTGCCAAGGCTAGTCCACGGCTCTATGGTCTAGAGTCACTCCCATGCCCTTAAAATCTCGCATCACAGCCTCAAAGGGGCTAAAACTCAGTCCCCCCCAAGGAATAGGGCGCTGGGAGGTTGGGTTACCTCATGGGGATGTCAATGTTGTAGTGTAAGGTGTGTTTTTGGTGTTTCCGTCAGTTCCACTTCCTTAAGGTAATCTAAGAGGTTGAATCTCATATTAATAGCCTCTCATCACATTTTTACCCTTGTTGGTCAGTTACTTGGGTAGATGTGGGAATAGGGTGTTACATAGTGGTATCAGAGCGTGGTTGCACTCTCCTTAGGTTGTGTGTGTTGATTGTGCATTCATGTTGATTGCATGTGTTCCTCATGCTTATGTTACATGTGTTCTTGTTGCATTTGCATGGTGTTGATCATGGTTGTATATGCATTTTTTTTTATGCATGTCGGTGTCTAGTTCCTCTTCTCTTTGGTTCATATCTGATACCACAGAGTTGTATGAGAGCATGGCTAGACCATTGGAATGGATGGGCGGTGTCTTGGTCATGATTTTATGTCAACTTATTGTGTGTTTTCATACCCATGTTATATGTGGTTGATGCATCCATGTTGTGTTGACCATGTTGGCAGTGGTGTGGGCCATGGAAGTGCTTATAATGTTTTTGTCAATATGCTGTCATGAATGTATGACTGATTGTGTGTTATTCTCGCTTATGTATTTTTTTTTCTTGATTTATTACATGTATTTACATATTGTACATACATTTCTTGTTTATCCAAGGTCACATATTGGTCATGCTTGCATGTTTTCCATGTATTATTGCTTGTGTGAGGTTATATGATGAATATTAATTGGTCATTCATGATTGGGTATACATGTCAAGTGGGTGGATATGGTAAATTTTTCATTGGTTTTGTTGAGGCTGTTGTGCATAAGGTCATTGTATGCAATTGTGCATAAGGTAATTGTACACAATTACAACAGTCATAAGAAAGGTAAAGAAAATGGATCTGAGATATCATATGCCTTGGATATGTTGCGAACTATTGTTCTCAATATTTTTCATATTGTGCATGGATAAAGGAAGTTCTCCTAACCTAGACCTTATGATATATAGTGATTGTGTTGTGATCATGATTATGTCGATGTTTATATATTTATATATGTATGTACATATGTATGGCATTGTCTGATAGGATCATGATTGTTTTATGCTAATGATTATATATATGTAGGTATATATGTATATATGTCAATGTATGACAGGGTTTTCGAGGATAATTCTTGTGGAGGAATGATTACTTATGGAGGTGAATGGAATGAAGAGGTTCTTGGTCTTATGAGGAACCAAGTGGGAAGAGTAACTCTAAGAGATCTATGAGTATAGTATCATGTGGACATGAATTGATATTATATGCTTGTACTATGCCTATGTTTATGTTATGGACATGCAATGCTGAGGGGTAAATCAATGAATTGAAAGTAGTGTAATTTGTGACATGCTAGGGTGAGCAAGGATGGTGGAAAGACACTAGAAGCAAGGATTCTTGTGGGGTCAACATGTGGTCTATGGATATGCACTGCTATTGTTGTGAATATGTTGTGCATGTTGTATATTTAGTGTTTTTATCTATGGTGATGTGTAATGTTTCATATGTAGTATTGTGTACATATGATGTTGTATGTCTGTTGTATATATGATGTTTCATATGCAATGCCAGATTTAGATGGTGTTATGTACATCTTGGATATGTAGTCTTGTGTATGTATGGTGCTATGTACATGTTGAATATGCAGTGATATGTACATATGGTGTCGTGTGTGTGATGTACACATGGTGTCATGTGAATTTGGTCTTGTCTGCACAATTGTACACATGGTGTTGTGTGCATGTGGTGCTATGTACAGGTTGAAAATGTGGTGTTTTGTGCAGGAAGTTCCATGTACATGTCGTGCATGTGGTGCTATGTACATATGGTGTCGTGTACATGTTGTGCATGTGGTGTTGTGTACATGTGGTATTATGTACACATTGTACAAGTGGTGTGGTGTACATTTTGTGTTGTGTGTACATTGTGAAAGTGGTGTCGTGTACATGTGATGTTGTGGACAGGTTGTGCAGGTATTGTGTGCATGTCATACATGTTATGTTGCATGCATGCAGTACTATGTATGTGCATGGTGTAGTCATGGTATCGTGACAGACGTATTTATTGTGTTGTACTTTGTATATGTATAGGTATTGGGTTGTGTTGTACGCAAAGTGTGGATGTATGTATTGTGTGGTATTGCATGCCTTGTGTGGATGTACGTGTTGAGCATTATGTCTGGGTGCTTTCCGGGTGTGGCAACCGATCCAATTGTGTACAAAAAGAACAAAGGAAAAAGTAAGCACTAATGAAGGATAAATATTGATATTTTATTATGCATGTGATCTGCAATTCTGACTTATGATTGTTACATGTGATTTATCATTATGGTTTATGATGATTGCATGTGATTTATAATTTTGATCTATGACGGTTGCTTTTTGAGCTAACCAGATATGATATGTTTATACATGATGATTTGATCAAACAACAAGTTTTACTTAGGCGGCAGTGTAATATCCCAAAACAGGGAAATTCTATACTATTGGGAATATCTTAAGATATTCCAAATGTGGAGATCCAGAAATATGAAAACATAATAATGAAAGTGCAGGGTTGCATCAACTTCAGAAAATGACAGAAGAACTCATAGCCATCTTATTAGATCATAGCAGCAAAATGTGTACAATCTTGAGGAAATGATCACTCATGGGTCTCCTCACCCATTTTATTCACCTCCTATATTATATGAGCAAAATCGATGTTCCAATTAGCTTCATGATAATTTTGGGAACATTACAGTCCTCCCCTCTTACAGATTGCTTGTCCTCAAGCAAGTGCAAGGATAGACTGAGTTATTTCTCCTCCTCCCCCTGTAGCATCCATGTATGATGATCTCCTCCAAGTAAAGAGATGCTATCTCATCAATCAAGTCTCCATATTGCTCCTCCTCAGCATGCAAGTCAGCTATCGAGCTATCATCATGTAAAGGTGAAATACTCAAGAGGATAACAAAGTGATGTATAGAGGTCCCTTTGAGGAATGGGATTTGAAATCTAATGGTAACTATCTCTCCCATATGGATCCTCCATCCCCAAGCTATTAGCCATGCAAAATCAGTCACCTCCCAACTAGGCAACTCCTGAAAACTGTCCTCCACCTTTGGCTCTAGAAAAGTAGGTGGGATGAAAATCTGCATATGGTAGACAAGGTAGCCTACCCCACTCTATCCATCTCTCCACTTTTGATAAGTGTAGATTGTTGGTTTATCTTAGGCTGCAATAAGGTTTCCCTGAAGTGGCAAGATGAAGACTAGATCTCCAAATATCACTCCTCCAATGCTGCAAATCAGGTTGGCCCAAACCATTCCATATATGATGAGTTGGAAGTCACCATCATATGGATTCCATTCAATCCTATGGCCCCCCTCATAAAGAGACAAATGTGTTGTTGTGGTGGCCATATTATCTCCCATGCTCCCCTTAGAACATGTACTACAAAACATATGGAGATCTCCTCTCTCAAAGGACACGTCCATCCAATGTGTCTCTCTCCTAATCATGCTCCTCATAAAGAAAGAGACAATAGAACCATAGGGAGAAAAAATGAGAATCATGCTTTCTGCCATGTGTAACAAGTGAGAAGGAAAATTGTCCCTCAAATGTAACCAACACAGCTTGATCCTCAACTACAATAAAGACTGATAAAATGTGTGGCCTCTCAACCACTTGCTTGCTGCTCCAATCTCCCCATAAGTATGGAGGAAGTGAAGAATGATCCTCCTTGGAGCAACATCCTGCACATATATGGTTAAGGGATATATACATACATCATATAAATAATCATGTAAACAATCAACACCCTTACCATATGTTCTGCGCATACAGAGGGAGTGGCTCATAGATGAGTCTCCTCTCATCCCCAAAGAGAAAAAAGGTGGTTGTGCTAACTCTTCCAAAGAGTTACGTCTCTCCTCCTCGAGCCTACCTAAGTCTCCCAACGATGTATCAAGCTCTCCTAAGATCCCCAATCCTTTGAGATCAATGAGTGGTGCCTCAACTGGTGAAGCATCCATCCTCCTCTGCTGATCTAGTGGTCGCCTTGGTGAAATGTCTCCATGCAATGAGACATCATCATCAACAGATGACTGCATATATGAATGGTGAAATCTTTCCATGCCCTCATTGCATAATCCAGTCTCCCTCTTGGGTGTATCAACCTCCTGAAGTGGATAGGGGTGGGTACTCCTCATCCCATGATGTTGATTCTCCTCCCTACCTCCTCCTTCTGTCTCTGTGGTTCCACACCTCCTCATCAATGGCACATGTAGATCATGAGTTGTGCCTTGATATCCACACATGAGATCTTGGGGACTTCCTTGCAAAGATGCAAGAATCCCTCTATTTGGAGCAAGAGCTCCTCCTTCCTCTTCATGAAGCACCAGATAATCTCTAGATGTGACAACGTTGTTGCCCTCAATCTCTGCAACATGAATGGGAAACCTCCCAATGATTGGATTCCTCTTTGAAAAAGAGATCTCCATGCTTCCTTTCTCAAAGGTGTGAGATGTAAGTCTTTCTTACAGCAATGTATGGTGCAAGTATTCAGCCTCCTCCATGGTTTTCTGAAGTGGAATTGCGTTTTCATGCAAGGATTTTGTTTGAATTTCCTTGTCTAGCTCCACCATGTGTGTCTCATGAATCCTTCTATAAAATATCCTCACTAATGCCTTAGTGAAACTTGCATAATATGTAGTGTTTACATTTCTTAAATAAAAGGATTCAAAGATCCACTAGGCATAGGACTTACCTCTCATATGCAGCGCTGCAAATTTGATGGCTTCATCTTCAGGAATTTGGTGCTGCTGCAAGAAGGTATCTAACTCCTCCACCCAAGCTTCGGCTGAACATGTAGGTGAACCTTCAAAGGTAGATAGAAGAAATCTATCCTGCTGCTCTCTTCCCTTCACCTTGATCTTGAAAAACTCTGAAAATTTGAGATGATCTCGGAATTTTTTAGTTTGAGACTCATACTCCTTCAAGAAATCACTAAGAGTTTCCCTCCTAGCAACTTCTTCTCCTCTTTCTATCTCTCTCCTAGCAATATTGGGCATGTGATTGCGCTGTGTGTTAGAGTGTGTGACTGCTTGCTCACACTTCTCATATGACAATCTAGAGTTTGCTTTAGATTCAAACTCTTTCAGAGATTCTTCATACATCTCCCTCCTTATCTTCTTGAAATATTTCAGAGTAAAAATGGTCCCGTCAGAATATTGCTCCACTTTTTCCATGCTAAAAGCATCAATATGGATAAAAAATGATGTGAATATGTGATATGCATCAATGGAAAATATGATCAAAAGGGGGTGCTTAGTAGTGAAAATGAAATCAAATCAGATCCCTAGCATCTCCTTCACAACTTATAGAAAATCAAGAAAAAAATTGATTATTTCTTCAACTATGTAACTAGGTGCCAATTGATATATTTAAATTAGACTATTTTATATTCTAGGCTCTAAGTTTCTTTTCCAAATTCCTGTTGTGCAATGCCATACACTAATTTTGTTTGTTCAATTTTTTTAACATGTTTAAACAAAAAAATTTTCACTATCAATTCCTCAATTTCCATCAATAATTGAGAACTCTTTTCCTTCACAATTGTGTTCTCAGTCTTCACAAATATTTCAAGAACCTAGAATTCTTCAATCTTAGCCTTCAATTCTTCTATATTTTTTTCTTCTTCTTTAATTTGGAAGGGACAAGCTTGCTCAGGGCACCGTAAGGCATGGTTTTCTTATAGGCTCATACAAATATGTTGTATCTTCAAAGTTATTATGCTCTCATGTTGATGCGCTAATGGAGTTGATGTACTAACTAGTATACCAAATTATTATGCTTAGAGAATCTATCCATGTATAGCCAAAAACTAGTGACATGATGAATGTTTTAAATTTTACACCGTGATGAGTGCTTGGCTCATAGTATTGACTATATTATATAGCTTTGACTATAGAGGAAGAGATGGGATGTATTTATCACAGTATTTGAATCTTTTTGAATCTTTTTGTTTCCTAGTTAATAGTCAAGGATTGGTCTCATATATATTTGAGGTATGTTACTTGGAAACAACTTCTCCAATCATGGTTTGGGAATCATCAAGCAACAATGCAATAAAAAACCTACAATCTAATATTAATAATGAATATGTAATGGATTCCATGACATAAAATATTCATTAGGTTATTTTGACTCTACATAATGTAATTAAAATGGAGATTTATGCAACAATTTCAAGGAATATCCCTAGGGGGACTGCGATCCCGAAAAACACATAAATTAAAGGTAGAAGGATGAAACATGTATTCTATGCTTTCAAAAGTTCAACAACCCAAGGACACAAAGAAGCTTTATATGAATAAAGGAGATGTATGTCATCATGTATATTTACCTGTATAGCTAAGTAATTTAAACATTACCTTGCTCTGACACCTTAAAATTACTTTGATGGTGTGCATATTCACATAAATAGAATGTTATGCATTATACAGTGAATTTCAACAACAAGGAAATCAGAGATTGGACAAAAACAAAAACATGTACCAAAAACTTTTCCAAAACTTTAGGCATTCAATGCCAAAGGCTCTCCTTGGTATAATTTTTCTTAAAAAGTGATAAATTGTATACAAACTCTAATTTATATAACATAATATATACGTTTTTTTTAAGTAAAACAATTTTCAAATATACATAATTCTTTTCATGTGGAAACCAAACCTCCCCACTTTACTATTAAACTACATCAACAAAAACTCCAACACAACATGGTACATACTACATACTACCTTCCTAGTGACCAAAGAATTTGTATAATTTTCAAAATAAAATCTATATATAATTTTCATATCCTATATCTCAAATGATCTCTATAAATAGAAAACTAATGGATCCGTTCCTTCTTGGCCAAGACTCTCTAAAAACCGTGAATCTTTATATCATCCTTCTTTACCAAGCCGGCCTGTAGTCATAAAAACAAATTTCCTTATCAAAATCAAATATTCAAAATACATATCTATATATATATATAGACCAATATTCAATGCATAAATGCAACCTCCATATCTCAACTATCCAACTGCAACCAACATGCAGATAAAGGAGGAAATTAGAGGCATGGAAACTTACTTGGATTAAGAAGTTGGAGACACTTTTGCGTTGGTCACCCTGAAGCTGAATGACCTTTCCCAGCTCTTCGTCCTGCACAACGTTTCCGTTGCAGCAGAACTTCTTCTTCACGTCCTTCAGAATCCTATTGTAATTGAAATCCTTATGGAGACCCTGAACTGTAGTATATGGATATAATCATCCTTGGACGTTCTTTTTCCTGCTCCCCTCTTATCTTCTTCACCAAATTCCGAATCCTTGAATGGATCTGAAGAGATGTAGCCATTAACTTTCAGTCAATCACAAATAGGAAAAAAACAAAAAAAGTTGGCTAAAAGTTAATTTCATACCAAAGGGACCAATGGGTACGTTCGTCTCGAAATCCGACATCACCGTGTACAGTTGGAGATAGTAGATGAAATTTGAAGTTCACAGAGAAATACGTGCAAGTTCCGTCCCACCACGAAAAACACAGGGCAATGAGAGAAAATATTATAGCGGTTTCGTTGAGATCTAATTGAAAATTAGAGCTGTTTGATTAAAATCTAATTTCCTCATTACATATTAATAATGATTATAAGAACGTTCCCATTGGGTCACTAAGCTTAAGGTCGGCTCCACCCCAACTTTCAATGGAAGGGCGTTTTGTATTTTTAGGGTTTAAATTCATAAAAATGGATTTAATATTAGGAAATCTTTTTAATGACAATTTTTTTTTGGGGGGTTTCTTAAATTTAATTTAAAAATATATATAAAAAGTTATTAAAAAGTATTTTTATGAAATTAAATTATATATATATATATATATATATATATAGATTAAAATGAGGAAAAGTAAAAAAAAAAAAAATATTGAGATTTAGATTATACATATATTTTTGAAAATGTAAAATTTATAATGTTACAAATAATGTTATTTTGATTTCCACTATTATTGTAATTAATTGTTTTGGGATTGGTTATATTTATGTCTATGTTTATGTATACATAAAACATGTTTTTGACTCAAAATTGAGTATGAAACCCATACTCCAAAAATTATATGTGTGTGTGTGTGTGTGTTTTTTTTTTTTCTTTCTCTTCCTTTCTTTATAAAAATATAAAATGTCCTAATTATAATTACATCATAATGAAGACCAAACCTAGTTACAATTTTCAACACAAAGAATATAAAACATATCTAAAATTCTCCCACTTGTTGTTTTCTTTGTATATAGGGGGGCACAAGAGTGCACAATCAACAAGTTAGGGCAATGTTGACCATTTTTTCTCTACACCAAGAGAACTTTTTAGTGCTCTCAGTTTTTGTCAGTCCATATACAACATTCTTCAAACCATTAAACCTGCTAGGGACAACCATACCAAATAGCTTGTGTTAGTTTAAAGAACCTTGGACTGGGCTTTCCCCTCTTGTTGGCACTTGGTTGATTATGCCTTTCAACAACACCTAGAAGAATTTCAACTATCAGAAGGAAAATATTACATATGTAGACTAAAGAAAACAATGTATGGCTTCAAACAAGCATGCAAGGCATGGTATTCTAGATATGCTAAATATATTCAACATTAGAGTTTCAAAAGAGGTAACACAAACATCAATCTTTATATTAAGGTTGAAAAAGGTAACATGTTGATTATTGTTGTTTATGTGTATGAAATTATATTTTGTGATGATGATGATTCTATGTGCAGGAGTTTTGCAGCCAGTATGTAGAATGAATTTGAGATGTCTATGCTAGGAGAATTATCCTTCTTTCTTGGCTTATAGGTTAATTAATCAGATGAAAGGAATTTCCATATCTCAAACCAAGCACCTTAAGGAAATATTGAAAAATTTTGGTATCCAAATTTTTTTCTTCTTTGCACTCTAATGGTTAAAATTTAAAAACTTAACAAAGACGATGAGTCCCTAGAAGTAAACCAAACCATGTATATGTCTATGATTTGTAGCCCGTTATACTTAACAACATGAATACCAGACATTCCAAGCAGTAGCACTGGTGGGTATATTTCAATCATGTCAAAAGGAGTTGCATGTGAATGTAGTTAAAAGAATATTCATATATTTGTAGGGAACTATGGATTATGGCTTATGGTATCCAAGTATAATATGTTTTAAAATCAAATCCAATATATAAGTATTGGGATAAAATTGTTGATGAAAAGAATAGCACTAGTGGAAAGGCTTTCTTCTAGGCAAATTTCTAGTTTCTCAAATTAGCAAGAAGCAAACTTCAATTTCTCTATCCATTCATAAAACTAACAATTCCATTGGAAGATACATGAAAATTTATGTAACATTGGCCCAATAATAAACAATCTTTAGTATGTCCCTTTTCCATTGATGTGAAAGGGGAATATAAAGAAAACATTGAAAGAGAGAAGATTGTGTACTAGCACCTCGATAGGGGGATTTCAATTAATTTAAAATAGAAAATAGCATCTTGATAGGATATAGGGGGAGTTTAGTTCATTAAGAAGAAGCAAAAGGTAGACATTGGATCAACAACTTGGCAGGGTAACTTTAGTCTATTTCCGTCAATGACCATCAATGTAGGGCAGTGTTTCCATCAATGACAAAGGGTGATATTGTTGTTAATAGTGTTGTCTTTGATGACAAGTAGTGTTATTGATGTTAAAGTGTAGGTCAAAGGAAAAACATTCTTGAGTATGATAGTTCGATGACTTAGAAATATCACATCAAATGATGACAAAGTGGCTCAAACACCAATAAGTTGGTTGGATAGTCATCTTTGAGACCTCTACAATGGTATATCACACTTGTTCAAACTTTTCCTAGATGAGAAGATAAATCAATTTGAAGGTGACCTTGGAAACAAGGGAAAAATCATCAAATTTGTTATTAAAAACACCAAAATTGTTAACGTTTCTTCATATTTAGATTGGATCCATGTTCTTGTGAGAAATCAATGATGGATGGTGCATGGAATTTCACACTGTTAGATTGTAGCAATAAAAAGGATTCATTTGAATTGTGCCTTATTCAAATGAAGAAATTTGATTTTCCACTTGAGTAGGATGAGTTGGCAAGTAGTTAGCATAAGTAACATGGCCAAATCACTCAGTTAAGTTAGTCAATTCGAGTTTGAGGGTTAGAAGTAGAGTTGTGTGCAAGTTGGTGTCTCACATCTAGCTATCTAGAGGTGTTATCTTTAGTGAAAGTCAATTATCTGAGTTGTAGTCTATAATAGAGTCAGTATGAGTTCATTTCAGTAGTTGTAGCTATTGTAAACTCAGCTAACTCTCAGTTAACTTGTCAATTTACTAAAAATATCCCTAGTCATGCATCTAATTTTAATTTCCTAGTGAAGTTGGAGAGAAAAGGAATAATATAATCATTATTGTATACTAGTGAGTGTACAGTGTTTGCATGTAGTAGGTGAGCTAATTTCATCAGGAATTTCA
Organism: Pinus albicaulis; assembly: GCA_034641835.2. Lineage (NCBI taxonomy): Eukaryota > Viridiplantae > Streptophyta > Pinopsida > Pinales > Pinaceae > Pinus > Pinus albicaulis. The sequence goes on along the minus strand of CM076572.1, from coordinate 926,766,985 downwards.
CAAGGAAATCAGACGAAGTGTTGGGTCACTAAATTGTCATTATTATTACCATTTCTTGATACATATTTCATCCATTTATATCATTCTTTATCACAATATTTATCATATAATTCTATTTCGTAATTATTTATGATCTTGTGGATAAGTAACATTTATTCTCCTTTATTTTTAATAAATTGATAATTTTTATGCATGATTTTGTTAATTGTGGTTTATTAATTTTTTATAACATCACGCATGCTTTTAGCCTCCAAGATCTCTTCCATATTGGAAATTCAATCTCCAACTCATAATCAAATACTCCAACTCAAAAATTCGATGGGATAAAAGGTGATGGTTTTGTGTTGGAAATTTCAGATAAATGAAGATGAATCTTGAAAATCCAAGACAAGGGTTTTGTGCAAAATGGTGCAATTCAATTATTATGTGAGCTATTTTCCAAAATTCGGTCTAGATTGAGAAAAACGAAAGTATCTCTGAAGGTGATTTTTTCATATTTATTGTTGTGGCCATTTTCCAAATTATTCCAATTACAATGCCAGATTTGACTTGTTCAAGCTGAGTCATGATATTTCAGATTTTATCTTGCTGATCAATTTGTTGTAGACAATCGAAAATTATAATGGAAAATAATTTTGTAATCAATTTATTTGTAATTTCTCTTTGTTCTTTGTGGATTTAAATGAAAATGGAGATCAAAGTGAGGAGGATGAACAATTGTTGAATTAGAGGAAAAGTTAAGGACTTCATTTTTATGTGATTATTTCTTTGTTATATTTTAATGAAGGAAGCTATCCATTGAGTTCTACATCTGTTACTTGTAACCTGATCTAAATTATTCTTCAAGGCGGAACTGAGTCTTGTGCAGTTGGGCCCACTACCTTGGACGAGGTGTTGCCTTGAACATCTAAAGTAGTTTAGTTGTGTATTTATTTATTTGAATTTCAATTATTGTTTCTTAAATTAAATTTCCTTTTTCATTAAGTAATTTGTTGTTTGTTGTATTTTCCATATTTGTTGTTTCCTGCAATTTCCAGATTTCATTTAATTTATTGTTTTAGATTAGCATTTGAATTCTCTTGGGTGCAATAGGTTAAATTTCCAATTCAGCATGGCATGGTTTAATTCAGTATTGATTCAAGTCATGTGATTAGAATAATTATTTTCCTATCATTTACTTTCATCTTTTGAAATTTAGTATTGTTTTTCAAGTCTTACATTTTATTTCTTATCGAATGAGCTCGATAGTGTAAGACCAAATCATGTAGAACGAGTGTTAGCTATTGGTATTTTCTTGCATATATTTTTCGAATTGCCTTAAAAAAAAATACGTTCCTTGGATTGATACTTAATGATTCTGTAATTAGTTATTTTTATTAAGAAATTAATTTCTCCAACATTTTGGCGTCGATGCCTTGGAGGTTGTCAAATAACACTACCGCACTAATATCTGGTTGTAGATGCATTCCTGACTCCGAGAGGGTTGGATATTGAAGACAGAAGGTAACAACCTATCCACGCACTCTAGCTAACTTGTGGTGAGGTCTGTCCTTTGTAGGTAGTTTCAGGTCATATAGCATGCATGATTAAAAGTAGGAATCTTAGAGGTAGAAATTTGAAGAAATATTATTGTTTCACTTAAGTGGTGATGTAAGCACCACCCATGTCACTAACCTATTTTCGAGAAAATTTGAAGGAGGAGATTCAAAGTAGCACATGAAGATCATCTTCTATTTTGGGAAGAAACGACACAGACTACTACTTTTGATTTTCCTATCAATGATCTAGAAGGAGTGACACAAATCCACATCATTCCCTAATCCTCTCTATCAAAATTTCATGGTTTGGCAAATGAAGATCAAGATACATAGTACTTTGTAGAGGATATGATTGTTATACTAATGATCAAAGGTTGAAAGTGTTTCCTATTAATATAAAAGGAGTAGCTCTCTAATGGTTCATGAGCCTTGGTGGGAAATGCACTCAAACACGGGAGGATATGATTGTTATGCTAATGATAAAATGAGCTGAAATCGATGATTTATTTGAACATTTTAAAATTTATTTTATTAGCTCTCTAAATTCATAATTGAATTTTTTGCAGGTTAAGAAAAATCAGGAAAAATTTGGATAAGTGTTTTTCCCTCATTGTGGAAAGAAACACCCCATGGGTAACTTCTCTTTCTTACCTAGCATGAAAGAATCATATGAAATAGATCAAGAAGCTACAAGATCACAACCATGGAAACCATGGCCTACATGTATGGTTCAAAACACTTCCTCTCCATTTTATTACTTGCATAATCCATTACAGAATACTCCTTTGTTAGAGCAGCCATGTCAATCTCAATATAACCACCACCAATCTTGTCCACAAGTTTTTTAGGGTTCATCTTATTATTACATGGCTGATATCTCTCATCTTGTAGCATAAACACATCATCGATATTCTTTACCAGTTTTTCAACAACATCATCAATGACACAACCCAATCAACTACATCATCAAAATACTCCATGTCCTACACAATTTCCTGCTGAATCCATTCCACACCCTCACAATAATAAACCAGTAGAACATGCTTATAGTTTCGAAATGCAAAATTTACTCACTCTTCCCACCCATTCTATCTCACATGCACGATTGCGAAAAAATTATATTAAGATTGGGAAGGCTTCAAATCCAAAAATTATAGAATTCATGGAAGAACTTCATGATATGAAAACCATGAGAAAACAAGAGATTCAACTCTATATTGAAGATTGGTTTCACTCCATCATTTTTTTGCAGCATCATTCCACACTTCAGCAATTTTTGGCACCATATTTTCAAGGGAGCTTCGTCTCTCCTATCCTGGTATTTATTAATGTATATTTTTCTAATTTGGGTATGTATATACTTGAGGATTTTTTTTGAAAATGGTTCCATTGTAAATACTCTTATACGTAGATATATTTCATCTTTTTTAAACTAAAGTAGGTTAGTGTAGAAAATAAAATAAATAAGTACATAAATAAATAAATTTCTTTATATGTAGAAAGAGTTGTGTTTGCTGCAATATCTTGTGTAAATCGACATCGGTGATAGATAATTTGATTTATTTGTGTGTGTAGACATATTATATTTAAAATAATGTTTCTACAAACAATCATATTCATTTTTATCATCATTTTGGAAAAAATGTTTGTTTATCATATTTTATGGCTTGCGGCGGGCTTGATACAATTTCTGAACAAATAGTTGGGACAGTCATGTTTTTAGGGACCAATTAGGAATATTTTCAAAAATAATTTCCATAGTAAGTATATATTGATGTCTACTTTAAAACCCAATTTTAATCATTCAATTTGGATCTCAAACAAAACGTTTGTGACCAAAACAATGACAGGCTGTCTAGTAGGCAGCTCAGGGACAGAGTTGGGACATCTCGGTTTTGGAGGCAAAAATGAATATATATTGCAAACATGTTTCTATGGTATATTCCCCTATCAATCTAGTTTACATGGAAATTTTAATCACTCTATTTCGATATTGTATGTTAAAATTATGAACAAAATATTGACTGCCTATTGTAAATCAACATTCTTAAAAATTTGTTTTTCTCGTTTTTCACTAGCATATTCGACCCATCAATTATTCTTACCTCCAAAAAATGTTTCTATTGGAGATATATATATGAAAATAATTTAATATCCAATTTTAATCAGTTCAACCCATCATCAAACGAAAAAGTTATGTTTAAAATATCAACTGTTGGTCTAAGTTGGGAAATCAAAAATGGCTTTGTTATGCGAGTTATTCTAAGTAAATTTGACATATTATATCATGTAATTTTAAAAAAATGTTTCTATTTGCGATATCTCTTTGAATTAGCTTTCATTTTGCTTTGGAATCACTCAAATTGGATGAAAAACAAAGAATTTATGATTAAAACACTGCTGGTCAGTATGGTCGACCACTGCTCTCCCGTAGGTGACAAATAAATTTTGATTTATTTATCTTTCTCTAGATTTGTTTTACAAAGTATCTACTTGTTATTTTTTCGTATGTATTGGATTAGGAGAGCCCGGTCACCTCTCTTCTTCAATCATTTTATGCTTTATTGCAGGTAGATGCTCATTTTTGGTAGGTTTGAGGAGAATAAAGGAGGTCCATTTATGAAAATGTGATTCTTGAAGATAATGTTAATGAAATAATGGCATTTCATCAAGGCATATATTAAGAAATTTAATATCATATAATGTTAATTTTTTTTTAGGTGTCATGATCTAAAATGTCTTATAATATCTTGCTACGAATTTCCTACTAATACCCGCCAACAAGAAAAGGATGTGAAGACACTTTCATTACTTTACGGATTCATAATAGGAAAAATAAAGAATTGAAAATTCAAGTCATTGCCACCAAAGCATTTTTCCAAAAAATCTCTTTTTTCCATTCATTCACCATTGACAGATTGTTGTTCCTGGAAACAGACTGATGTTCCCTTAGGAAACAACATTGATGCAACTCAAATCACAATTGTTGTAAACCAAGTTATTTATATATTTACCAAGTTTGTCATTAAAGTGTTGTTTCTTTTCTGATTTCTCTTATTCTTTTATGTTTCAGGCGTTCAAACTCACAAATTTTGTTTCTTCATCAAAACAAAGGAAGTTTTCAAGTTTCATGTTGATGCTCCACATCTATCCTTTTATTACCCAATCGTATCAAGTATATGGTTGCCTCATATCACATATAAAAAAAAATATTATGGTAAGTCTTGTCGGGAATGATTCACTCTTGATTCCTAATTATTTTGTAAAGTGACTATGATTGTTGGATGACTAATCCTTCTCCATGTCACCTTGTTAGGTTCACCCATTGGGTTAGCTTTTGGGAGGGATTTCCATAGTCACAATTGATACTTCATGCTTACAATATTAAAATGGTATGGGTAATTTCGAGGTTGTAACATGCAACAATGGTACTATTGGATAAATAATTCTCAAAACATAATTGTTGCTACCTCAATCATAGTTGATGATCACTTGGTCATGGTTGTTGTTCCCTTGGTCGCGGTTGTTGTTTCCTTAGTCACAGATGTTGTTCCCTTAGTCACAGTTGATGTTCACTTGGTCACAGTTATTTTTCCCTTAGTCACAGTTGTTTCTCCCTTGGTCGTGCCTGTTGCTCCCTTAGTCACAATTGTTCTTCCCTTGGTCACAACTTTTCTTCCCTTAGTCACAACTGTTGTTCCCTTGGTCGCGATTGTTTTTCCCTTAGTCACAATTGTTGTTCTCTTGGCCGCAGTTTTTATTTCCTTACTCACAACTATTCTTCCCTTGGTCGTGGTTTTTGTTCCCTTATTTGTAATTGTTTTTCCTTTGGTCATGATTGTTGTTCCCATAGTCACATCTGTTGTTCCCTTGGTTGCGGTTGTTGTTCCCTTAGTCACAGTTGGTGTTCCCTTAGTCTCGGTTGTTTTTCCCTTAGTACAACATGATTATAGTTTTGAACTACAAAATTTACTCACTCTTCCCACCCATTCTATCTCACATGCATGATTTCAAAAAAATTATATTGAGATTGGGAAGGCTTCAAATCCAAAAATTGTAGAATTAATGGAAGAACTTCATGATATGAAAACCATGAGAAATCAAGAGATTCAAGGCTATATTGAAGATTGGTTTCACTCCATCATTTTTTTGCAGCATCATTCCATACTTCGGCAATTTTTGGCGCCATATTTTCAAGGGAGCTTCGTCTCTCCTATCCTGGTATTTATTAATGTATATTTTTCTAATTTGGGTATGTATATACTTGAGGCCTTGTTTTGAAAACGGTTCCATTGTAAATAATCTTATACGTAGATATATTTCATATTTTTTAAACTAAATTAGGTTACTGTAGACAATAAAATAAATAAGTACATAAATAAATAAATTTCTTTATATGTAGAAAGAGTTGTGTTTGCTGCAATATCTTGTGTAAATCGATATCGGTGATAGTTACTTCGATTTATTTGTGTGTGTAGACATATTATATTTAAAATCATGTTTCTACAAACAATAATGTTCATTTTTATCATCATTTTGGAAAAAATGTTTGTTTATCATATTTTATGGCTTGCAGGCTTGATACAATTTCTGAAAAAATAGTTGGGACAGTCATGTTTCTAGGGACCAATTGGGAATATTTTCAAAACTTGTTTCTATAGTAAGTATATATTGATGTCTACTTTAAAACCCAATTTTAATCATTCAATTTGGATCTCAAACAAAAAATTTGTGACCAAAACAATGACAGGCTGTTTAGTAGGTAGCTCAGGGACAAAGTTGGGACATCTCGTTTTTGGAGGCCAAAATGAATATATATTGAAAACATGTTTATATGGTATATTCCCCTATCAATATAGTTTACATGGCAGTTTTAATCACTCTATTTTGATATCGTATGATAAAATTATGACCAAAATACTGACTGCCTATTGTAAATCAACATTCTTAAAACTTTGTTTTTCTCGCTGTTCACTAGCATATTCGACCCATCAATTATTCTTACCTCCAAAACATGTTTATATTGGAGATATATATATGAAAATAATTTAATATCCAATTTTAATCAATTCAATCCGTCATAAAACGAAAAATTTATGTTTAAAATATCAACTGTTGGTCTAAGTTGGGAAATAAAAAATGGCTTTGTTATGCAATTTATTCTAAGTAAATTTGACATATTATATCATGCAATTTTAAAAACATGTTTCTGTTAGAGATAGCTCTTTGAATTATATTTCATTTTTCTTTGGAATCACTCAAATTGGAAGAAAAACAAAAAATTTATGATTAAAACACTATTGGTCAGTATGGTCGACCACTGCTCTCCCGTAGGTGACAAATAAATTTTGATTTATTTATCTTTCTCTAGATTTGTTTTACAGAGTAGCTATTTGTTATTTTTTTCATATGTCTTGGATTAGGAGAGCTCGGGAACCTCTCTTATTCAATCATTTTATTCTTTATTGCAGGTAGATGCTCGTTTTTTGTAGGTCTCAGGAGAATAAAGGAGGTCCATTTCTGAAAAATTGATTCTTGAAGATAATGTTAATGAAATAATGGCATTTCATCAAAGGATATATTCAAAAATTTAATATCATATTATGTTAAAAAAAATTTAGGTGTCATGATCTAAAATGTCTTATAATATCTTGGTACAAATTTTTCGCTAATACCTGCGAACAAGAAAAGGATGTGAAGACATTTTCATTACTTTACGAATTCATAATAGGAAAAATGAAGAATTGAAAATTCAAGTCATTGCCACCAAAGCATTTTTCCAAAAAATTTCTTTTTTCCATTCATTCACCATTGACAGATTGTTGTTACTGGAAACAGATTGATGTTCCCTTAGGAAACAACATTGATGCAACTGAAATCACAATTGTTGTAAATTAAGTTATTTATATATTTACCAAGTTTGTCATTAAAGTGTTGCTTCCTTTCTGATTGCTCTTATTCTTTTATGTTTCAGGCGTTCAAACTCACAACTTTTGTTTCTTCATCAAAATAAAAGGAAGTTCTTAAGTTTCATGTTGATGTTCCACATCTATCCTTTTATTACCCAATCTTATCAAATATATGGTTGCCTCATATCTCATATAAAAAAAATCTTATGGAAAGTCTTGTCAGGAATGATTAACTCTTGATTCCTAATTATTTTGTAAAGTGACTATGATTGTTGGATGACTAATCCTTCTCCATGTCACCTTGTTAGGATCACCCATTGAGTTAGTTTTTTGGAGGGATTTCCATAGTCACAATTGATATTTCATGCTTACAAGATTAAAATGGTATGGGTAATTTCAAGGTTGTAACATGCAACCATGGTACTATTGGATAAATAATTCTCGAAATATAATTGTTGCTACCTCAATCATAGTTGATGATCACTTGGTCATGGTTGTTGTTCCCTTGGTCACGGTTGTTGTTTCCTTAGTCACAGATGTTGTTCCCTTAGTCACAGCTGATGTTCACTTGGTCGCAGTTGTTTTGCCCTTCATCATAGTTGTTTCTGCCTTGGTTGTGGTTGTTGTTCCCTTAGTCACAATTGTTGTTCCCTTGGTCACGGTTTTTATTCTCTTAGTCACAACTGTTATTCCCTTGGTCGCGATTGTTTTTCCCTTAGTCACAACTATTGTTCCCTTGGTCGCGGTCGCTATTTCCTTAGTCACAACTATTGTTCCCTTGGTCATGTTTTTTGTTCCCTTATTCGCAATTGTTTTTCCCTTGGTCGTGATTGTTGTTCCCTTAGTCACATCTGTTATTCCCTTGGTTGCGGTTGTTGTTCCCTTAGTCGCGGTTGTTGTTCCCTTAGTCAAATTTGATGTTCCCTTGGTCACGGTTTTTGTTCCCTTAGTCATAGCTAATGTTCGCTTGGTTGCAATTGTTGTTCCCTTAGTCACTGTTGATGTTACCTTGGTCACGGTTGTTATTCCCTTAGTCACAGTTGTTGTTCCCCTGGTCACAGTAGTTGTTCCCTTAGACACAGTTGTTGTTCCCTTCAATCACAATTGTTGTTTTCTAACTCACAGTTGTTGTTACCTCAATCACAACTATTTTTATTTACTGATTTTCATATTTTTGATTCAACACTTGTAGGTATTTCTATTTTTTTTTTTCTCCTTGGTAAATGAAAAATACTTTTAATGTTATAGGTCCTCTTTGAAATAATGATTGCGTAGTCAATTTATTTATTTTTGTATATAAACATAATATTATTTTTAGGGAATAATTATGCAAAGATGATTTCATCATGCCAACTTTCAACTTTCCTAATTTGTCAAGTCCCTGATCTTGTAAAATTTATGATGATGACCACAAAATTGTACTTGAATATTTCCATCACTATCTAATGAATTGTTTCTCAATCCCAATCTTAACAAAGAAAAATAGATTTATCAAAAATCATTTGAAGGTTATTAGTTTTTTCGAATCAAAACTACCCAAGCTGAAAATAGTTACTACAAAACTTTTTACATCATCCCTAGCTCTTAACGAGTTGGCCTACCACCCCATATATTAAGTAATATTTTGTTGATTAAAAATAACCATAGTTTAATTTATTTATTTTTAAATTAATTGAAGGATAGGATGTCTCATCATGAGCTGACCTACCATGATCATAGGTCATAATAGAGTGACATTGTCATTACTTGTCACCAAGCGAGGATGATGGCCTTCGGTCGTAAAGCTAAAGGAAAAGAGGTTTAATCATGAACCGACTCATTCACTTTTTTTAGCTTCCATGAATGGAATTGTTATTAACTGGCTACCAATCTAGAACAATGATATTCAGTAGACATATAAGTAAATTGAAATGCCCCTATAACTATGTAATTATTTCTAATAAATGGGAGACTGGCATCTCAATGGGTTAAACATGAATCCGTGTCGAGGCTATGCACGCCTGTTGGTAGCAGTGGCCATGCCTATGGTATATAAGTTAATTCAATACTATAATCTACTTGGTTACCTTGTTTTCTCAAAACTAATTATTGATGAAGCCTATTGTTGCATATATAAGGTTTGTTGGAACTCATGGTTCATGGGGTAATATTTAATTAGTTCTTAGATGATGATGCTTATGGTTTATATTTATTATTGAGTTATCAATATTCACTTTACATGTCAGAGATGAAACTTTTAGGATATTTTATATTTGATAGTTTGTAACATCTAATCTATCATTCCTTTATTGTACAAGCTTCATATATTTAACCAAAGATAGTTGCTTTGCCCAATCAGTCTCCATTTATTCATAGCTTAACAATACTACTATTATTTTGGGGTGGAATAAAGAGGCCTAACTCTAATTTTGAATCCTAATTAATTGGTTAGACCTTAAGAAACAAAGACTGAGATAACTAATTCTCACCATTTTTGTGCTAATAACAACTAAAGCTTATGGGTATCAGGAATGCATCTTTCTCTCATCATTTTTACCCTCATTTATATTCCCTTATTACCCATTATTATCCCATGACATTCAAAACATGATTACGTCACTTTTATATATAATGAGGTAATTGAGGCGATGAATTACTGATTGTGTCTACTCATGAGATGTATTATAGAAACCTTGATGACATGGAAACTAATTAGTTTTGGGGAAGGAAGCCTCTCCTACACTTTATGATTACTTTTCTTTAGCTCGCATGGATTTCGTCTTCTGCATCACTTTCAACATCAGCTCAGCCTACATCAACTTCAACAAATGTCAATCCATACATGCCATTCCACACTTTTATGCAAGTAAAATAATAAAGTTTCTGATTTATTAAAAGTTTAGGAGAATGTTATGAAAAACCACTGGGCATTATTCACTCATATTTTTCAGCCATTATTTCCCCTTCTTTACCACTATCCATGATCTCAGTTTTAATGTTATTTTTTTTGTGCTAATTTCATCTCCAGATTTATAATTAAATTTTCGATCACTTTCTTTATGTGCATAGGTTTCCTTGGTGTTTGTGAGTGTTAAACATGTGAATGTACTGAATTTTATGTTAAATTCATGAAAATTTTAACTTGAAAACAAATTACTGAAGAGCAGTAATAACATGTACAACAAACCATAAAAATGATCCATTAACACAATGTTTTGATGAAGGAGTTCACCCCTCCTAGGTGACATCTCCTTCTTCCAACTTCCATGGATTGGGCCTCTGTATTAGCTCAAATGTGCAAAAAATGTTGTTTAAATTCATCTACCTCTCCTGAAACCTACTTCAATGTGTTAAGAATGTCCAAATCATCCAAAATAGACTCATTTTGCTCCTAATTTGGTCAAATTTTGTAGAAATTATGGCCAAAACAGTTTGGCTTACAAAATCTCCACGAAATCTAGAGATAACTCCAGTTAGGGCAGCTAAATTTAGGTTTGGCATCAAATTTTGTGGACCACCATATTTTCTATCATATTAAACTTAGATTTTAATTAAATATAAGTGGGATTAACTTAGGATAAGTGTGAGTTAGTGCTATAATCATGTTTTAATCCTAATTCGGATTAGATAAGGATTAGTACATAAACCATGATTATGGGTTTAATTAAACCTGCATTAATTTTAATCCACACATAACTGTATCTCCGCTCCACCTTTGGTCGTATTGTATGGTCCTATGGGGAGGGGGCTAGCCCCCTCCATACCCTCGTCGGACGAACCATTTGAAAATAAGTATAAGTCACAGCCATATAATGTTAAGTCATAAAGCTATGGTCTATTGGCATGGACGATGTGTTGTATGGGGGAGGTCGTGGGGTTGAGCCCCAACCTCTGCCTAGCCTATGTATTAAAACTTTTCCACCCTAATACGTTAATATAAAACTTTTATATGTCTAAAATTTGACCCAACCTTTAAAATGTAGCCATACCATGGTCCACCAGAGGGGGCACGTGGCAGCCCCTGGCTGCACCACATGTCCACCTTTCATTGGACTATCCCAACCATTTTAAAAAAAAATCATTCCACCATTAAAATGTGAAATTCAACCTTAGGAGAAAACATAAAAAATTTCAGCTTCAAAACTTTACCAGTGAATCCTGTAGTGGCACTTGTCACAGTGTCATCGAGCGAAAATGACAAAATATTCCCAAAATATCCCTTTTCTACTAACTAGGCTGCCATATCACCATTCTATCATGTTTTTCAAATTTTTATTTGTTTAGGAAAACAAACAACAGGCCTTATCTTCCTCATCCGGACTCCATTTTTGACGAAATGAATTGCACCGGATTCCTGACGATGAGCTATTCAATGTCGTTCACTTTACATTCGATTTTGAACACTTTCATTTTTGAGATTTTACACTGAGCACCTGATCATTCCTCCCCACTTGAAGTATTTTGGACCCCAAAATCTCTCTGATTACTGATCATGTGGATGAGGGTACAGTTCCCTCACCCTTCTAGTCTCAATCTACTAAAATTTTCCCATTTTCATCAACTAGAGATTTTCATAAAAAAAAAAAATTTCCTTGACTCTTGCAACCCTCTCTTGCAGTTGTTGACACCCTCATGTTGCAATTTCCATGAATTTGTAGAGCAGCAAGATATCCTTACAACAATAAACTTGTTCCCACCTTGGTCATCAATCAAGGGAAACCTAAAAATGGTCTCACCTCGCACACTGTCATCATGGTGATTCTTAGCTAATCTTGCTTTGTAATTGCGTCGACACTTGACCAAGTATTTTCGCCATTTTCATGTACCCTTTGGAAACCAAAAACAATCACTTGTGGAACCTATGCCTTCTTTGTCAAACTGATTTATCACTTTCTCTTTTACCTTTGCACTCTCTTACACCGACATCTTATTTCCAACACTTCTCAACACTGATGTTGACTACTACAAATATTTCACATCGTGTTCATATCCTTTCAAAGGAAACCTGTTAGATTCCTGAAACATCTCATTACAAGCATAAGAAACTTCAATGAAATCAATTTTTTCATTCGATGTATCATTTTGAAAGGCCTTATTCAGATAATCTCTATTTTTGATCATTAACAATGTCAAATTTTGACTTTCATTCACTATTCTCTTCATTTCTCATGCATGTATAAGAGACAAACTCGTATTCTTCTTATGTGCTCTAACTATGTACTCAATTCCATCTTTAAACAAGTGATATGTTTTCTCATGGCAATGAAATACTGATTTCCTATCATAAAGATAAGGACTTCTCAAAAAAATACCTAAAATTTCAAGCAGTACCACATCAAGTTCAACTTCATCAAGAAAGTTTGAATTGATGGAAAACCTTAGTATGCACTTCCTTGTTACCTGCAAGCTTGCATTCTTTCATATCCACCCTAAAGTATAAGGTCTTGTTTGTCTAACAGTTTCAAGGTTTAGCTTCTTAACTAAGTCTTCGGAAATCAAGTTAGCTTGAGAGCCACTATCAAAAAGTGTGTCTATATTGGTATGTTTAGAAACAACTCTAATATGGAAAATTTCAATTCTTGTATCTTCATCTTGAGTAACATTGGAACAATTTGAAGAACTAGTGCTTGCTATGTTATTACCTTTCAAACCCATGGTTGTAATCTTTGTTTCATCTCCTGAATCTGAACCTAAGTCATGTTCAATTATTGCAACAATTTTCCCATTTTCTTTGGATTTCACTTTGTTTGGCTTCAACTCTGGATGAAGTTTCCAAAAATGGTATTAATCATGGCCATTCTTCAAACAATGTTTACATGTTAGTTACTCTTTCTCTCTTTTGATAGAGCTATTCCTCTTTCCTCTTGCATTAAACTTTCCCTTTCCTTTACCCTCATACTCAAGGAAGTTGTCACTTTTCTCATCAACATTTTGTTTCCCTCTTGCTTCTAAATGCGTGGCTTGAATGCAGACCTCATCTAAGTTTGTGGGATTGAACATGAGAATACTGTGTCTAATGTAACTATACAAACCCTAAATATACTTAAACAAAATTTCTCTAGAATACAAATTAATACCCAAAATAAGAGCTCTTCCCCTAAATTCATGAGTATAATCTTGCACACTTTTCCCTTTCAACTGTCTAAAATTCTTCTAGTCCATATGGATTTTTGCATGTAAGCTAGAGGATAAAATTTCCTTTTAATGGAAACAATAAAACCTAACCAAGACATCGAGACCTTACCATATTTTTAATCTCTTCTTGAGTCCTTGCTTCCCACCATACAAGTGTTGATCCTTCCATCCTCAAGGAAGCCAATTGAATATTTATGTCATCTTCATGAAGGTTTTGAATTCTACAATAAACCTCTAATTGATGAGTCCAATTGTCAAGCTTCTCTGCATTTACCTTGCCATTATACATTGGAAGCTCAAATTTGACATCAATTTTGAGTAAGGGAATTTTTCATTTTGTGGTTTTTGAGCGAGTATGGGTAGTTTTGATTGTGGAAGTGGAAGATGATGCTGATGGAGATGATGAGGATGATTATGAAAACGTTGGAGATAGAGGAGGATTTCCTCCACTACCCTTTGAATCCCTCTCTTCATCCTTGTTGTCCCTATTTTCAAAGAGGATCCTAACCCTTTCAGTAATTTCATAGAAAGCCTTCTTGTGTGCTTCCTCTTCTGAAAGACCTTCAGTGTCTCCAAAACTTGACATGATGGCTATGGATTCAAGCTCAATTTCTGGTGCAACTTGTACCTCTTCAATCTTAGCTTCTAGAGACAAAATTTGAGCTGCTTCAAGTGCAGTTGTGAGTGAAAATTTGGGTGGATATGGTTCCCTTGTGGCTCTCCTTCTCCTAGTCCTAACCTCGGGACTACAACTGTTACACAACAATTTGTCACTGTCGCTGCACTTCCTCACCTAGCATATTGGAGGGAATTTCTCGTGACCTATGAGCAGTGTCATACTCTACAAGCACCTTCCTTACATCCTTCTATACAAGAAAATCATTTCTCCTGTTGAACACTTTCTCAAAAAGCCCATAAAAACCTATGTTTTGGCATTGGTGCAGGTAGCTAGTTCACCCCTCGCGCCAATGTGGAGGATGTACACTAGAGGCCGCGCCAGCTGGCGCTCTGTCTCTTTGTTGTGCTTGGACCAGCCTTTTTGGGAATTTTATTTAACAAACTAGAGGCGGAAGTTTCCTTCAACCACCTCTGGGATGAGTCACGGGAAGTGGTTAACTGGATGAGCCACGGATCTCCCTCTTTACGTAGTGGTTTCCTCCTCTTATGGGACACTCCTAGAAGATAGGTCTCCCTTCCATGATTATAGGGATCCTAACGTCTCCCTCTCCCCCTATATAAATGAGCTTTAAGCTAGCTGAACAAAGAGGATTATGCAGCTGAAATGATGAACTTGGAGAACTAAGCTATAGTCGAATAACTAAGAAGGTAGATCAAGAAGGAAGTCCATCAAGACGTTCTTTATCCCGTATGAATTCCCCGACGAGCTTTGAGACGTGATTTGCCCAAGCCCTATTGGAAGAGACCGCAACGTCAGAGCATGGTTGTATCTCTTCTTTCTACCTATTAATATAAGTGACTATTGTCTGGTTCCCGTCTTGTGTTCTGTTTGTATTGAATGAAATATGCTAGTCTTCTCTGACTGATTAGTATATTTTGAATCGAATTAGTATATGGTATGTGGTTGTCGTTTTCTGATCTCTATGCAGGTGTCTGAACACGATAGGCGGAAGGGTTGTGACTTGTCTTCGATTAGGAGTGAGAGACTCTCATCATCACTACAGGCGTCGACGATAACTTTGGACCACAGGTAGGCCATATTATCACATCCTCTTTCATTCAAGTATCTAGGAACCTACACTCTAGCATGATTCCTTGTTTCTAGACCCACCCCAGGGCTAGTGGGATCACCTCTGTCCACAGAGGGGATTTACCTAAGTAACAGGTTGGCGACTCCGCTGGCGATCAGTGCGAGTTTGTCTTTCATCTATTAGATCTTCTTCTTGGTCTTTGCTTGCTTATCTTGCCTTTTCTGGTAGTTTTGCTGAGTCTTAGACCCCTGTTCAGCCCTAGAGGATCAGATCTGACCTCTGATTTTCCAAAATTTTCATCTTTCTAAGGTTGGCTTGATTGGTGCAGTTTCCAGCCTGACAATCGTGCCCACTAGCACTTGTTGCCAGTTCATCACCCATGCCATCCCCTGTCTGGCATGGATAACAGCCAGACAACCGCGCCACTTGATGTAGGCGCTAGGGTTTTCCTTGTTTTTGAGTTTTTGGTCCATACTGGTGTCTCTGGGTGTTTTCTTGACTTGATTTGAATGCTTTGGGCTTGTTTGTGACTGTGATTAGCTTTCTTCCTTCGGTTGTTTGTCCATTTATTTCAGCATCATGGCTTTAGGGATTTCTAGTGCTTTGATATGCTGAGCCTCCTATAGGAGTTAGGGTCTCTTGTTTCGTGGTCACCTTCGTTATTGGCTTGATTGCATTCAGCTCCCTGGATCCATTTTGAGTGATTGCTTTCGGTGAAACGAGTCTTGAGTGAGTCTTGCCTCTTTCATTCAGTTTTTCCTCTCGTCACTCCAAGCAGAGCTCACATTGCTTCTATGGGTCTGTTTTGACATATTTCTTTGATTTCAGAGATTGTGACATTGGTTTGAGTCTTTGTTTTGTTTGCTTGTGAGTTGATTGAATTGTTTCGCTTTGAATCTTGCATTAGCATTCTCGAACTAGTATGAAGATTCGTTTTTCATGTTATTTAGTGCATTGTTTTCTCTATTACATTGAAAAAATCAAAAATATATTTTGTGCTTGCATTCTTGTTTGCATCGTAGAATTGGAAAATCTTTCGCATAACTAGCATTGGGAATTCTAGGAAAGATTTCTTGTTCTCATTAGTTATCATTTGGTTCTGTAGTGGAAGCTTCTGTGTGTTCTCATTATTTTTTATCGCTTGAAAACTCATAACTTTCTCGTAGATATATTTTCATTGAACGAAATGGTATTTTATGGCATGTAGCTTGCATTCAGGGATTTGTGAGATCCATCATTCGGTAGGACCTTGGAATTGAAACATAAATACAAGATCAACTTAAAATTTATTCAATTAACCTAAGGCAAAATTGAAACTTAACGAAACATTTAGTGGTCTAAGTTAGAGACATGTTCCGGCGTCTTAAAACCTAGCAGTTGTCATTCGCCATCTGGCTTTAGACAGCGCTATTACGGACTTGTACTCCCCGTACCATCGAGTATATAAAGGGAGACCCCTCTAGGTTGCAATCCTTTTATCCGTAGGAAGATGATTCTGCTGCCTTGTAACCGTGATACACCGAACACAACATTCGAGGAGACTACATGCACGTAAGTCAAGTCCTTGGTTGATTCTTATTTCATTTTATAACCAAGATGTATATGGCAGTTCACGAGAACCTGGTACACCCTTTTACCTAGACTACCTGAGTAGTCATTTTTTATCTTTAATGACTCCATAAATTTGAAAAGATCATCAAGCACTTGTGCTTTCATGCTTGCTTAAAACTAAAAGAGACTAGAGACATCTTTGATTTTTTCTTGACTCTTAAAACACGAAACAAAAAAATTTTGGTTTCAATGTGGTAAAATAAACTACCTATGATTACATGCCCTTTAAAGTTTGATTACTTAGCCTGTCTTTTTTTGCCTTGGTTTTGATCCAAGAGTCTTCATTTTTTATCTTTTTCCCTTTTCTGGTGTGCTAGAGTCATAGTGGCGGAACCATCAGTTTCATCTACTAGCAGTCCTTTCTCCAACGATTCATCTGAGACTTCTCAGACCTCTAGGTCTTCCGAGATTCAACAGCATCTCATCTCGTCAGAGTACCCTTTTGGAGAACCAGTTGAGTTCCATTGGCCTCTTTCAAACGCTTTGTTTGGATTTGAGGTTAGGGAAAATTTTCCCCCTCTTACATCGAGATCACCGTTTTTGGCTACTATCATACCTCCTAGCCCCCGTACTCTTTGGCAAGATCTTACGGTGGATTCAGACATGGACTCGTCTGGTCCTAATGGTAGTGAGGGTATTCTAGTTTCTGATGAACAATACCAACTTTTCCTGGAAGACATCCATCAAGAGCCTGCTCAATCTTCACCATCGATGTCGCTTCCAGCTGGATATAGGTCTTTAGGTCAGATTATAGCCGGTATTTCCTCCATGGCAACATCAACTCCGTCAAGGGGTCTGGTTCTCCCATCATTAGGTATGTCACCAACGAAACCTGTCTCGTCGTCGAAACCTTTTGTTACGTCTGTTCCCACTTGGCCTACTGTCTGTGTGGCTGCTTCGGCACCGGTTGTCACTGCTCAGTCATCAGGAGTTTCAACTTCGGTAGAGATTTTGATTTCCATGGCGATCCCTGATGGCCTTTCTTTTGAGGATTATCGGCTGGCTATTCAGCAGTAGAACTCCGATACTTATCAGTCCCCTCAGGATCCTTATCGGTCTTATTTTTCTCATTATGGAGAGGATGGTACCCCGATTTATTCACTTCCGTTTCAGCATGATGAGCAGGGCAACCCTATCTACCTTCCTGATCCTGAGGCTTATCAGTTCCTTTCTGGTTTTATACCTACCTTGCCAATGCAACCCTCTAACCAACAAGGACAACCCCTTCGGGGACAACCTTCAGTTTAGCATGGGTATGCTTATGACCCACAAGGACAACCCTTTCAGGGACAACCTTCGGTGAAACAAGGATATGCGTATGATTCATAAGGGCAACCCTTACAGGGACAACCTTCGATCGAGCAAGGATTGTTTTACAACCCACAAGGGTAGCCTTACAATCCTCAATGTCAACCTTTACAAGCTCAGCCTGTGACCCAACTAGGGCAACCTCAAGGACCAGCTGGGCAACCGGTATATCAACCCGGACCTGCATATGATCTTGGGGGGCAGATCCATCCATCCCAACCTATGGTGCAACCTCAACAGCCATAGCTTCTGATTGGTCCAAATGTTGCACAACCAGGAACATCTTATGGTCCTGCTCTAGGTCAACCTGGTTATCAAGCACAACCCATCCCACTGCAGCCATCAAGCCAACCCACTCCGCCAGGGAAACCTGGTGGCCCTCATCAGTCAGGTCAACCTGCTTAGTCGGGCCAACCTACACAGCCTGCTTACCATGCTCAGCCACTACTCTACTTTAGGCCGCAGCTGAATCAACCGATGCGCCCGACGTATCCAGCTCAGCAAGGCCCCACTTATCAGCAACTCGTTCAACCCCAAGGCGGTTATTTCCCTCAAGGTCAATATCGACCGGTTTACAACCCGCCTCAAAGTCCTGCTTATCACCCTCAACTGCCAGGCTATACTTATACTCCACAACAGAATCCTTATGCTACTCAATTAGGACCCTCGTATATTCAGAATCAATATCCTGGTTTTCAACCCCCGAATCCTGGTCCTCAGCCGCCATATCAACTGAATTATCCGGATTATACCCCTTATGGTCCGAATCCTTCGGGACAGAACCAATGGGGGCAGATTTATACTCAACCAGGATAGAGTATGGGTACAGGTCCTTATCGTGGACCTGCTATGCCTTTTAACCCTCAATTACCTTTTCTCGCTACGTTGGAGTTACCAGATGTGTCCAGATTAACAAATGATCCCATTCTTCATAATCCCTTTTGGCCTCCGGTTCCAACGAAGGTTCCTGGTGATTGTCCCAAGTTTGAGGGCAAGTCTAGAGAAGATCCCCAAGCTCACTTCATGACATACCATTTATGGTGTTCTTATAATTCTCGGGTGGACGACTTTGTTCGACTCCGTCTCTTCCACCGCACTGTTACCGGAGCTGATGCTAAGTGGTATATCGAACTGCCTTGTGGCATCTTTCAAGATTTCAATACTCTTGCTATGGCGTTCCTTACTCATTTATAGTTGTCGGTTCGTTATGAAGTGGGGATGCATCTCCTCACATCCTTGAAATAGGACCGAGCTACCCATATCTCAGACCACATTCATGAATGGAGATGGCATCATCATCTGATCAAGTTTAAAATTCCTGATCAGATTCTTACTTATTCGTTCACTACCTCTTTTTTCAATCAGATTGCGAAAGACATCGCCATGGGGGCATGTGTAACCGAGGAACAAGCCATCGCTCCTGCCCAATACCTTGATTTAGTGTACTCTAAATTGGGAATTTTTTATGACATCTTGTCTGAGGCTCCACGACCTGGGGCATC
Source organism: Pinus albicaulis (assembly GCA_034641835.2). NCBI lineage: Eukaryota > Viridiplantae > Streptophyta > Pinopsida > Pinales > Pinaceae > Pinus > Pinus albicaulis. The sequence continues at coordinate 926,747,294 of CM076572.1, read as the reverse complement.
TAAAGTGCTGGCTACCCCATCAGTCGACGACGTTATTGTTTTCATGTCTTAGAATTCACGCAAGTCTTCCAATGGGAAGCAGAAATCAAATTCTTCCAATAATTCTGCTCCTCAGGCTACCCTAGATTCTAGTAAAACCTCGGAGGTCAAAATCGTTCAGGCTAATCCTGCGGACAAGACTTCCAAGGGGAAAAATAAGGGCAAAGGAAAGGCCAAATCCGATTTCCCAAAACCGGAATCGTCTAAACCTCATGCTGATGATGGTTCACAGCGAAAGACGAAGTATCCCTGTCTGATTTGTGATGAAGACCACTACACTAAGGGTTTTCCTCAACGATCTGAGGTTAGTCAACTACTCAAAGGTGCTAAGGGAAGTCCAGTGGTCCTTAAAGAACATTTCCCATCTCAAAAGACCCAGATGGTCAAGCAACCTCCGCCATCTGCGTCATTTGGCTCTCAAGTTTTCATGATGAATGGTTCTGCACCTGTTTCCATTGCTACTCGGTCGAAGGATTATGCTAGATCACTCCAGGCAGCCGGGAAAGAGGTCGTTGACAGTCCTCCTCCCCCACCTACCTCCGGTCCCCTTGAAATTTAAAGCCCCAGTGCTGAACCCGTTATACAGTCTCCTTCTAAAGGTGTTCTCCAGAAATATTCTTATAATCCTAACGCACGTGCTACTCAGCATTACAGTATTGTTGAGGATTTATCACAGGAACCTTTTGTGATGTCCGCATTAGAAGTGCTCTAGATTTGTCTGTCTCAACAGAAAGAATTATTATCTGCGATCAGCGGGCCCTGCTGATTCTAGCCTTTTCTCTTTCGACTTAGAGAATTTCGTCCCTCGACTTCTACACCAGATTGCACTTATTATACAAGTCGGTATCAATGGTCTCAACATCCATAGGGTTGTAGTGGATGAACGTGCATATACCTGTGTCATGTCATCTTCTTGCTGGAAGGCTATTGGCTCTCTAGCCCTGACTTCATCACCCAATTCCCTTGAGGCCTTTGATGGAAGGGAATCAAAACCCTTGGGTGTTCTCGCTAGATTTCCGATTACGTTGCAAGGAAATACGGTCAATGTTGAAGTAGAAGTTGTTGATGCCAAAATCAATTACAATCTTCTACTCGGTTGCAGTTGGACTCACGCTATGTTGTGCGTTCCTTCCACCCTCTTTCAACTTTTAAAGTTTCCACACGAGGGAAAAATTATTACTATCGATCAATTGTCGTTCTTTACCTTGTCTTCCGAGAACAACGTGCCATACGTGGATCAAATTCCTAATCCCCGTGATAGTATAGGGCCGAGTCTTTTCAAAGATCCCGCTCTCATGGGCATTTTTCCCCTTCCGCCACCAAATACCATTCAAGTCAATATGGTCTCTTGGTCAGATGACCCATGGATCATCCCTTTACCTGAACAGGTTGATTTTTTTGGAGATTCAATGCTGCTTAGTCCAATCGAAATCAATTATTGTGAGCTTACAGTTGCATCTGATTCTCCCCCTCCTACAACTGCTCCTTTGAGCATGTCTCTTGACGTGTATTCTCAATCCCCCTGGCTCGGCAATATAGATTCACTGGATCCTTTGAAAGAAATTTTTCCATCCTACGAAGCTATTATGGAAACCATGTCTCTCAAAGATCTACTGTGGAGTGATGGGCATCATCGTTCCTCGTTTATGCCTTGCCTCGGGGCAATGTCTAACTGTCTAGAGCATTTTGCATCTCAAGTTCCTTCTCCACCACTTCAAACACCTATTTTGACTCATGAAGTCTTTGCGGAGGGTAACTTGGGTAACATCACTCAAACGATGCCTATCGACATTTTTTCGTGAAACCGGGGATTGTCGAGAACATCCATGTGGGAGTCACTTGCTCTTCTGAGGAAGTCCAAGTGTACACTAGTCTATTTCGCGAATTCCATGATGTTTTTGCCTGGTCTTACGAAAATATGCCTGGAATCGGCCCTAGTATTGTGGTGCACGAGATTCCCACCTACTTAGGTGAAAAGCCTATTCACCAACGTCTTCGTCTCGTGCATCCTCGAAAAGTCACTGCCATCAAAGCTGAAGTTGAAAAAATTCTCAAAGCATGTTTCATTTATCCGATTCCCCTGACTGACTGGGTTTCTAATATTGTTCCCATGGATAAGAAGCAGGTCACAATTCATGTTTGCGTTGATTATCGCGATATCAATCGAGCCTGTCCTAAGGATAACTATCCCACCCCGTTTATTGATCAAATCATTGACGATTGTGCGGGGAGTGAAATATTCTCCCTTATGGAAAATTTTTCTAGCTATAACCATATTAACATTCTCCCATAGGATCAAAACAAGACCTCTTTTATCTGTCCATGGGGAATGTTCGCGTATAAGAAAATCCCTTTCGACTTGGACAATGTTTGGGCTACGTTCCAGCGCGTGATGTCTTATGCCTTTCATGATATTCGGCATATTTTCCAACCATAACTAGATGACCTTTTGGCTCATTCAGCTGCACGGAAAGACCACCCAGAACATCTTTGCCAAATCTTTCTTCGTTGTAGACGCTACAACATTAGGCTCACCTCGCATAAATGCGTCTTCTGCGTCGACTCCGGTAGACTTTTAGGGTTTATCGTATCTAAAGATGGAATTCGCCTTGACCCTCTTAAGATTGAGGCTATTTTCACTCTCCCCTCCCCGTCCTCGTTACACCAGCTCCACAGTCTCCAAGGGAAAGAAAATTTCCTACGTTGTTTCATCCCGAACTACGCTGAAGTAGCCAAAGGATTTACACAAATTTTAAAGCAGGACGTCCCTTTCTTTTGGGATGAGATTTCTCAACAAGATTTTGATAGACTTAAGGCGTTTCTTGTCAACGCTCCTCTATTACGTCCTCCGAATTACCATCATGATTTCACCCTCTACCTAGCTGCTGCCTTCAGTACGATCACCATGGTTTTAGTAAAAGATGATGATGACAGTCACGAGCATGTCGTTTACTACTTATCTCAGAACCTTCTCGACCTTGAAACATGTTACGCACATGTCGAGAAGTTAGCATTGGCTGCGGTCCAGGCTGTCCAACATTTTCGTCATTAAATTCTTTTACGCACGGTGACCGTGATTTCTGATTGTAACCCCATGACTTATATTCTGTCTCGGCAGTTGCTAGGGAGAAATAATCGAAGTGGATTGTTATCCTCCAAGAGTTTGATTTGGAGTTCACTACCTCCAAATCGACGAAATCACTTGTTTTCGCTGATTTGATTTGTTCTCTCCCTGCTAACTCTGCTCCTTCTTCTTCCGAGGATCATATTCCGGATGAAACTCTTTTCTTGATCAGCCCCCTCGATCCGTGGTACGGTGATATCATCGTGTGCCTCCAAATGTCTACTTTCATGTCTGAGTTAACGAAAGATGCCCGACGCCGCATTTGGCATCAATTGCAACCTTATCGTATTGTTGGAGATACCCTTTATCGTGTCAAAGTCGATTATGTACTCTGCCGATGTCTGACCCTCGAGGAAGCTGAGAAGGTTTTAAATGACTGCCACAGTGGTTTCTGTGGTGGTCACATGTCTGGTTATGCCACTACCTAGAAGATTCTTCATGCTGGCTATTTCTGGCCGTCCATTTTTAAAGATTGCATTGTTACAATACGCAAATGCCATGAGTACCAGATTTATCAACGCAAGATTTGTGCGCCGCCTGTTCCCTTACACCCTGTCATTACCATTGGTTCTTTTTCCAAATGGGGCATAGATTTTATGACGTGTAACACTCATTTGGTTGGGGGGCATGCGTATATTATCATCGTCGTCGATTATTTTATGAAATGGGCCGAAGCAATGCCTACACTGGCTGCAGACGGTAAGAAAACAACATAGTTCATATTCAATCACGTTATTACTCGGTTTTGTGTCCCTCAAGCCATCGTCACCGACCATGGTTCTCATTTTTGGGATTATATGATGGCAGAGCTGACATCTAAGTTGGGTCTGCGTCACGGCAACTCAATGCCTTACTATCCTCAAGATAATGGCCAAGTTGAAGCTGTAAACAAGGTCCTTGTTACAATGCTTCAATGAGAAATTGGGATCCATAAATCAAACTAGCATCTCATGTTGTTTTCAAATCTATGGGCTTACCGAATGTCGATCAAGAATGCAACTGGATTTACCCCATTTTAGTTGGTATACGGTCTGGAAGCTACGCTTCTGATTGAATGTGAAATCCCTTCACTTAAATTAGCTGTGGAATCACTGCCTGATACTTCGCCTGAAGAAGAACTTCTCCTCTACTTAGAGAGATTGGATGAAACTTGTCACTTAGCTGCCTTGGTCATCGAAGCACAAAAGAAGCGAGTCAAAGTCCATTTTGACCAAACAATTTCTCCTCATTATTTTATCGTAGACGATCTTGTTCTCCTATATGACCAAGCTCATGACAAGCTGGGGGCAGGAAAATTCTGACCCATGTGGCATAGGCCCTACCTCGTCAAACGTGTGTTATGGAATGGGGCTTATTGACTATGAAGGTTGTCCTTTATCGCAGCCCAGAAATGGGTTGTACCTGAAAAAATATTATGCTTGAGTCATTCACGCGTGATATGTGTACATAGGTGATTGTTTTCATTTTGTGTGCATGCTTTGGTTTGATGTGCTTTGTGAGATTTTTTCTTTTTATTAGGTCTTGTTTGCTATGCAGATGTCTATTTCCCCTTATGTCGATTTCACAGATGGTGCTTCCCACAGTACCAGGAACTTTTCTTCGGCAACCTGGGTAATTTATGATCCTGTTGGTGAGTTGATTAACTTACAAGGTATTTGTCTGGGACCAGCTACAAACAATGTCATTGAATATAGTGCAGTTTTGGAACTATTAACTGAGGAAGTCAACCTCGGCATACGCGCATTGCTTGTGAAGTTGGATTCGCAACTTGTTGCTCTTCAACTGAATGGTCATTATTTGGTTCGAAACCCATGCATTTTGAGATTGTATTTGCGTATTCATTTACTTGAAAGAAATTTTTATTTCATTACATATCAACATATACCAATATGAATGAATACATTAACAGATGCAATAGATAACATTGTGCTAGATAGACACTTGCACAATTTATAAAAACATTATCATACGTAAATAGACCCATGTAGAAAATAGATGTATATATATATCATTTGTTTGCAACGTGTGCATCATAAAACCAAAAAATAATATATGTTTGTTTCAGTTACATTGTGAGATGACATGTCTCTAAAAAATGTGCGGAAATAAAGCCTAAGTGCCTAATCGGCGTGGTGCTCATGATAGCACGTCACCGCCCATACCAACCACCTCAGCAAGCAGTGGATATGACTCGGCACCCCTACAGTATGCCTCTGATAGGCCCGAGGCACATCATCCAAGCGAGCATAGTCTGGGACCCCATGGGCGATCCCCTCCAGGTTCTGCACTAGCTCCTCCTCACCACCCTCACCATGAGGATCAAATTTGCGAGGAATCTTCCTCGCTACCGGCGACATACCTGAATGATGCTCTGGGCCAACATCTGCATACATATAAGAATAACTGTCAGAACATGCATATATATAAAAAAAAATATAAATTCATGAAAATAAAAATGAGTCTTACTAGGTTCTTCATCTCAATCCTCTCCCTCCGGGAGTGGGAGGTCTGGGTCTCTGGTGAAGTTTGTTTCGGCGTAGGGCCAATCCTCCATGATAATCAATTGTCGTCGAAGCCAATAAAAAAATCTGGCCTCCAGGACATCTGTTGGCCACCCCCTGCTCTAGGCATCAGTGCCGCCCATCGAGCCATCTGTGGCTCGTTGGGTGGTGGCTCCGGGACTATAAGCTCCTGACACTGAAATATGGGTAATCGTTCCAAGAAGAATGATACCAGAATCAACCCATACCCAAATTGTTTTAGTTTGGTCTTCTTACACTTGGTGAGTTTCCGTTTGATGTTGACAGTCACGGCCTTGGCCCAGTTGAACAAAGTTGGGTTCATACACCCTGAAGCAAGAAGAAGTTGTGTCTTCATGGCCTCATGCGGCGCCTGTGATCCCACAACCCGCGTGATAGTGTGCAGCTCTACCCTTAGTGGAAAATCAGGCACGGTTTGGATATCCACTTTGCCGCTCCCTGATCCTTTTCGTGCCCCGTGGAACACCCTATCAATTACCATTGCCATGCTTTCTCTGAAATGATGGGTACCAGTTAAGATAGGGACTGCACCCCTACCTGACAACCTAGTGATGAAATACACATCGGAAACTTTGAGTTCAAGATCCTGATCCCGAAGTATGAAATTTTCTTGATCTTCATCCCAAATTCTTATTAGATACTAAATCAATTCGGGCTGAGCCTGGAGACATGGTGTTACACAGTAATTTGTCACCGTCCCTACCATTCCCCGTCCCGCACAATGGAGGACCCATTTTGTGACCTGTGAACATTGTCATGCCTTGAAAACATCATCAATGCATTCCTCTAAGCATGAGCTTCAATTGCCCTAAAGACATCTCCTTGCAAAAAATCATGAAAACATCTCCTTTTTCATTGGCGCGGGCAAACAGTTCATCACTCGCGCCAATGGGGAAAATCCTACAAAGAGGCCGCGCTAACTGGCGCTCTGTCCCAGAGCAGTAGTCGCGCCAGCCAATTTAAGGAGTGTTTTTTAAATAAAGATGGTGGAAGTTGTGTTTCAACAAACTCAGAAACCATTGCCTATCTTGAGTTGGGAGGTTTGGCTGCGGGAGTTCTATGGAAAGGAAGTGGTTTTTCCACCTCCCATGGAACCTTCCTTGTTGATAGGACCAATCCCACAATAATAGGGATCCCAACTCCCTCCTTCCCCATCTATAAAAGCCTGCTCAATTCCATGGCAAGCTAGTCTTGAAGTGCCTAAGCTTTGAATTTCCAAATTCCCAAGAGCCTTTGTGCTGTAAGAGCCCTCTTTCTTCCCTTAAGGCCGACTCAAGTAAGGAGACTATTGTCGAGAGACTCAGGAGAGGTTTTCCCTTTCCCTGGTGAGCTTTGCGAGACGTGAACGACTGGAGACCCATCCGAAGGAGACCACGACGTCAGAACTTTGGTTGTAATCTCTTTCGATCGTTATTTAATGAATGATTACGATTATGGTTCCACTCTATTTTCGATTATGTTAATATGAGTAGTATCCTTTCTGACTGATATTTAGTTGCGTATGCCGGATTTTATGCTTGTATCTGTTTGTTTCTTGCACATGCAGGTATCCATCCGCGGAGATCATGGAGGATCGTGATCTGCCGAGGCTGAGGAACGGGAACGCTCTCTTCTTCAGATCGTAGCATTGGATTCCAGGTAGGCCTCCATCTTTGGTCTTTTCATTCGTAACTAGGAACTTGCGTCGTAACATTTTGTGATTGTTGCTAGACCCCTGCTGGGCTAGTAGGGATCGCCTCTGTCCGCAGAGGGGATTTACCTCCTCAACAATTTGGCGACTCCACTGGGGATCATCTAGACTTCGCTGTCTCGTTTGGATTGTCTCGTTTGATTGTTTTATGATTTTCCTTGCTTGGTTAGCCTTCTGGGCTGGGTTCTTTTGCTGTTTTTTTCTTCTTGGTTTGCTTAGTTTACATTGATTTTCTTCTGGAGTAGTTATTTTTTAATTTTGGCTGAGAAACTCGACTGGTGCGCTTTTTAGCCTGACAGTCGTGCCAATTGGTGCATGTTGCTTTTGTTTAGCCCGCGCTAATTTCTTTCTGGTGCCAATTGCAGCCTTACAGTCGTGCCACTCATGTAAGGTTTTTGAGTTTGTTCAGTTTTGAGCTCTCTGGGTCTGGTCAGTGCTTTTCTTCTTGATTTTCCGACTACCTGAGTGTGTTGGAGTCCTGTTTGACTGGGAATTTGCCTATATCCTTTGGTTGTTTGCTTTTATCTATCGATTTCACGTTTTAAGCCCTAGGGCATCTAGTGGCTTAGTGTATCGAGCCCTCCTTGGGAGTTTTGGTGCTTCGTTTGTCCAGTCGACTTTCTGATTGCTCCTCCGCATCCTCTTAGTAGTTGTTCACTGTTTTGTTGCGATTTTTGGGTGATTGCTCGTTTTTCATTCAAATTTCGTTTGGTCTTGCTTTGGGCCTAGATCACACGGTCCATTGGAGCCTTTGAGTCTTTTTCTTGGTTTTGAGAGACTTTGGTTGATTTGGGATCTGATTGCTTGTGTTATTGAGTGAAATTTGTTCGTTTTTCTCTCTCAATATCGTTTCTCAAGTTGTTCCGTTTGTTTTCAGTTTGTTTAGTGCATTTAGCTATCAAACGTTGAAAATTACAAAAAAAAAATCTCTTTTGCTTTTGGTTAATTAGTGCAAATTGTAATCTTTTCGATTTTGCTAGTGATTAGTGATTTGAATGAAAATTTTTCAATTTCATTAGTTGCATTAGAGATCTCATTGTTTGTCTTTCGATCATTTCGTTTGTGTAAAAGCTCTCAACTCTTCTGTAACTAGTTTTCATCGAACGAAATGTTGGACTGTGGCATGTAGCTTTGCATTTAAGAGTCTTTTAAGACATTACATACGATAGGGCCTGAAAATTGAAACTTAATTGAAGATCAACTTTAAAATCTATCCAATTAACCTATGGCAGCATTGAAATCTAACGAAACATATTTAGAGGTCTAGGCTAGAGATGTGTTCCGGCGTCTTTAAACCTAGCAGCTGTTGTTCGCCTTTTGGCTTTAGACAACGCTAGTACGGACTTGTGCTCCCCGTACCGTCGCGTATATAAAGGGAGACCCCTCTAGGTTTTCAATCCTTTATCCACAGGAAGTTGAGTCTGCCACCCTATACCCGTGATACACCGAACACAACATTCAGGGAGATTGCCTGCACGTACGGAAAGTCCTTGGTCGATTTCTGTTTCATTATTGAAACCAAGGTGTATATTGCAGTTCACGGATATTTGGTACACCCTTTGTGCCTAGTATTTCCTGAGCAGTCATTTGGTCTTTTCTGACTCCTTAAACTTGAAAATACTGTCAAGCGCTTGTCCTTTCACGCTTGTGTCAAATCTGAAAGAGATAGAGTCATCTTTTATCGTTTCTCGACTCTTAAAACATGAAACGGTAAAGTTTCTTACTTTTCAATGTGGTAAAAATTAATCACCCACGATTACACGCCCGCTCAGATATTTCTTGTTGACCGTTTGATCGTGTGTCTTGACTCTTTTTCAGCCCGTGTGTGTGTTGGTTTTTTCTTCTCTTGTTGTTTGCCACAGTGGCGGAACCCTCGGTTTCGTTTACTGGTAGTCCTTACACGGACGATTCTTCAGAGGCTTCCCAATCCTCTATCGAACTCCAGTAGCCTGTTGTTTCCGAGTTTCCTGACGGGGGACCGGTTCTCGCTGAGCACCCCTTTGGAGGACCAGTTGAGTTCAATTGGCCCTTTTCGGACCCTGTGTCTGAATTGAGATTAGGAGCTGATTTCCTTTCTCTTACATCGGGTTCGCCTTTTGTTGCTGCTGTATTTCCTCCTAGTCCTCACCGTCTCTTGCGAGATTTAACTGCAGGATCAACCATGAGTGATTCTGGTGATGAAATCCCCATGTCTGGTGAAGACTATCAGCTCTTCCCGCGAAGATTGTTTCAGGGAGACAACTCTGAGTTGGCTAACATGTCAACAACCAGTCCTTCTTTACCACAGGGATACAGATCTCTAGGTCAGATCATTTCCGCTACAGCCTCTATGGGAATATCATCTCCTGCTTCGAGGCCAGCTGTTACTACACCCGGGGTGTCTCCTCAAACGCCCGTCACTTCTGTTCCCGTCTAGCCCACTGTTTGTGTGGCCGCCTCTTCTCCTGTTGTCTCAGCATCTGCTACTAGGGCTGGGCCAACTCCTGAAGATGTTTATCTAGCGACTGCTATACCGGAGAACATCTCTCCGGAGGAGTATCGGTTGTCTTTGCAACAGCCGAACGCAGAGGTTGGACCATCCTCCCAAGATCCCTACCGATCTTATTTTTCGCACTATGCATAGGATGGTACTCCCGTGTATGCTTTTCTAGGTCAGTATGACGAGCACGAGGAGATTTTGCATCTACCCACTCCTAAGGCTTTTCTTTATGCTCAAGTTTTACCCCATCACCAGTCTTATAACCCGCAAAGGAAACCTTTCCAAGGCCAACCTACGGGCCAACTTGGTTATCCCTATGACCCACAGGGGCAGCCCATCCAGGGCTACCCTGCGGGCCAGCAAGGGCCATCGTACAGTCCGCAAGGACAGTATTACAGCCCTTTCGGTCAACCTGTCCAGCCTTAGCCGGGGTACCAACCGGGACCGGTCTATGGTCCTGGGGGGAAAATCCAGCCTTCTTTACCGATGCAACTGCAGTATCCTATTGTTTCTAATGTTGCATCGCCGGTACTATCCTCTACAGCCGTCAGTCAAACCGGTTTCAAAGCAAGGCACCGGGTTCCGTTTCCACTACCAGTTAACCGATTATCCGTACAACCCGTGTCTCCACCACAAAGCCAACCGGCCCATCCGTACAACCTGGGCAACCTGGGGCTCACTTACAGCCAGGTCAACCTGTGCAACCAGCACCGCCTGTCTATCCGGGTCAACCTGGTCATTCAGGTCAGCCCTCTCAGTCGGGTCAACCTGTTCATTCAGGGCAGCCCGCTCATTCCATTCACCCTGCTCAGCAGCCGACTCATTCAATGCCTCAGCCAAATCAACAGCTGCGCCCTACATATCAGGCTCCACAGGGTTCCACTTTTCAGTAGCCTACTCATCCTCAGGGTGGTTATTATCCTCATGGTCAGTCTCAACCGAACTATAACCACCCCAGAGGCTCTCAGTTGCGCCTCTTCCAGCGTACTTTAACTGGAGCTTCTGCTAAGTGGTACATAGAGTTACCCCGTGGCATTTTCCAAGATTTCAATTCTTTAGCCATGGCTTTCCTCACGCATTTCCAGTTACCGGTTCGTTATGAGGCCGGGACGCACCTCCTGACTTCCCTGAAGTAGGATAAAGCCACTCACATCTCGGATCACATTCATGAGTGGCGGCGCCATCGTAGACTGATCAAGTTTCACATACCTGATCAGATATTGACTCACTGGTTCACCACCTCCTTTGTGAATAAAATCGCTCAGGATATCGCGATGGGAGCGTGCGTGACAGAGGAACAAGCCATCGCGCGTGCCCAGTACCTGGATCTTGTCTATTCTCAGTCCGACACGCTTTATGACATCTTGACTGATGCTCCACGGCCCGGAACCACTAAGGCTCCGCCTACCCCTGCAGTGGATGGTGTCATTGGTTCTGTCTCTCAAAGTTCGAAGAAATCTTCGAATGGGAAGCAGAAGGCTAATTCTTCCAACAATACTTCTGCCAATCCTGCCTCATCCGATTCTGGCAAAACCGCGGAGGTGAATGCCATTCAGGCCAATCCCGCGGACAAATCCTCCAAGGGGAAGAAGAAGGGCAAAGGCAAATCTAAATCTGATGCCCCGAAACTAGAATCTAAATCTCGTACTGAGGATGGCTCCCAGTGTAAACCGAAGTACCCTTGCCTCATCTGTGAAGGGGAACATTATACTAAGGATTGTCCACGACGATCTGAGGTTAGTCAACTTCAGCTGTTTTAAAAGAGCCATTTCAATCTCAACAGACCTAGATGGTCGAACAGCCGTCACCATCTGTACCGTTTGGGTCTCAGGTTTTCATGGTGAAGAGTGTTGCACCTATCTCTATCGCTACGCGGTCGAAGGATTACAACGAATCGCGGCAGGCACTCGGGAAGGTAGTTGCGGATGGGCCGCCTCCCCCACCTGTCTCTGGTCCGTTGGAAATCGAGAAGCCTACTCTTGAACCCGTTGTGAAGCCACCTCCTAAAGGTGTTCTTCGAAGATCTTCTTATAATCCAAACGCTCGTGCTGCTCAACATTACAGTATTGTTGAGGATCTGGCACAGGCGCTGTGTGCTATGTCTGCACTTGAGGTTATTCAAAGTTTTCCTTCACAACGGAAGGCTTTACTGTCTGCAATTGGTGGCATCGATCCCGCCGACTCGAGCCTTCTCACCTTCGATTTGGAGAATTTCACTCCCCGGCTTCCACATCAAATCGCTCTGGTTATTCAAGTCGGGATTAACGGTCTGAACATTCATAGGGCCGTCGTGGATGAGGGTGCATCTACCTGCGTTATGTCCTCTGCATGCTGGAAGGCCATCGGCTCTCCAGCCCTGTCGTCATCTCCCAATGCCCTTGAGGCATTTGATGGTCGGGAATATAAACCCCTGGGCATTCTCGAGAGTCTAGCGATCACATTACAGGGAAAAACTGTCAACGTAGAAGTGGAAGTGGTTGACGCTAAACTCAACTACAATATACTTCTTGGCCGCAGCTGGACCCATGTCATGCTCTGCGTGCCGTCTACCGTCTTTCGATTCATTAAGTTCCCTCACGAGGGCAAGATTGTCACGATGGATCAGTTGTCATTTTTCACCTCTTCCTCTAAGAACAACATGCCATACGTGGATCAAATTCCAAATCCCCCAGACAGTGTAGGACCTAGTCTCTTCAAAGTCATGGTCCTCATGGGTATCTTTCCCACACCACCACCGCATACCGCTCAAGTCAACATGTTGTCCAGGTCCGATGACCCCTGGCTTATTCCTATGCCTGAGCAGGTATATGAGTTTGGAGAATCCATGCCTTTAATGCCAATAGAGATCAACTACTGTGAGATTGTTGCGGCATCAGATCCTCCACCTGCTCAGCATGCTCCTTTGAGCATGACTCTCGACGTCTATTCGCAATCCCCCTGGCTTGGTCAGGATGATTCACCTGATCCTCTCAGAGAGACTTTTCCTTCCGATGAGGCTATCATTGAAACTATGTCTCTTGAGGAGCTGCCTTGGGGCGATGGACATCATCGCTCCTCGTTTATGCCTAGCTTGGGGGCAATGACGGATTGTCTGGAGCGTTATGCTACTCAAGTTCCTTCCCCCCCTCTTCAAACGCCCATCTTGACGCACGAGGTTTTTTCGGAGGGTAACCTGGGTAACATTACTCAAACTATTCCAATCAACATCTCCGTTAAACCGGGGATCGTTGAGAATATTCACGTGGGTGTGACTTGTTCTCCCGATGAGATTCAAGTCTTTACTGAGCTCTTCAAAGAATTCAGAGATGTTTTCGCATGGTCTTATGAGGAAATGCCGGGGATTGATCCTAGTATTGTAGTGCACGAGATTCCAACCTATCCAGGTGCGAAATCCGTGCGCCAACGCTTACGCCCCATGCATCCTCGGAAAGCCGCCGCCATCAAGGCAGAAGTTGAAAAAATTCTGAACGCGGGTTTTATTTATCCCATCCCCCTCACAGAATGGGTGTCTAACATTGTCCCTGTCGATAAAAAGCAGGGTACAATTAGAGTCTATGTGGATTATCGCGACATCAATCGCGCCTATCCAAAGGATAATTATCCCACTTCGTTTATAGACCAGATCATCGACGAATGTGCTGGGAGTGAGATCTATTCCTTAATGGACGGTTTCTCAGGATATAACCAAATCAATATTGCACCTGAGGATCAACACAAGACCACATTCATCTGTCCGTGGGGCACTTTCGTGTATAAAAAACTCCCGTTCGGCTTAAAGAACGCTGGAGCCACTTTTTAGCGTGCGATGTCCTACGCTTTTCATGACATTCGCCATATCGTTCAGCCTTATCTGGACGACTTTCCGGCCCATTCGGGTAAGCGAGAGGACCATCCTGAGCATCTCCGCCAGATCTTTCTTCGTTGCAGGCGCTACAATATCAGGCTCAATCCTCATAAATGCATCTTCTGCGTTGATTCTGGCCGTCTTTTAGGATTCATAGTCTCGAAAGATGGAATTCGCCTTGACCCTTTAAAGGTCGAGGCCATCGTAAATCTCCCATCACCCTCCTCCCTGTATCAGTTACAGAGTCTGCAAGGGAAAGCGAATTTTCTTCGGCGCTTTATCCCGAATTATGCCGAGGTGGCCAAAGGATTCACTCGTTTGTTAAAGCAGAAAGTTCCCTTTCATTGGGACGAAATTGCTCAGGAATCCTTTGAGAAGCTGAAGACATTGCTTGTCAATGCTCCGTTGCTTCGTTCTCCGGACTACCACCGCAACTTCACTTTATATCTAGCCGCCGCATTTAGCACCATAGCCATGGTCTTGGGGCAGGATGACGATGACGGTGATGAACATGTTGTTTATTACCTGTCACGGAACCTTCTCGATCTAGAAACGCGCTATGCTCATGTCGAGAAGTTGGCATTAGCAGCAGTACATGCTGTACAACGCTTTCGCCATTACATCCTTTTGCGTACGATAACAGTGGTTTCAGACTGCAACCCTATGACGTATATTCTCTCTAGACAATTACTGGGGGGCAAGTACTCTAAATGGATTGTGACCCTGCAGGAGTTTGACTTAGAGTTCACTACCACTAAGTCAACTAAATCACTGGTCTTCACGGATTTGATATGTTCTCTCCCTACAGACTCTGCTCCCTCACACTCTGAAGATCATATACCGGACGAAATGCTTTTCCTCATCAGCACTCGTGACCCTTGGTACGGTGACATAATAGTGTATCTTCAGACCTCGACATTTCGGTCTGAGTTGGATAAAGCTGCCCGCCGTCGGATTCGGCACCAGTCCCAGCCCTACCATATAGTAGGAGATACCTTATACCGCATTGGAGTAGATTCGGTGCTCCGGCGATGCCTAACCTTGGAAGAGGCTGAAAAGGTCCTAAATGATTGCCACAGTGGCACCTGTGGTGGACATATGTCTGGGTATGCTACTGCCCAGAAGTCTCTGTGAGCAGGTTATTTCTGGCCTTCCATATTCAAAGACTGTATCACTGCAGTCCGTAAATGTCATCCATGCCAGATATTTCAGCGCAAGATGCGCGCGCCGCCTTTACCATTGCATCTCGTCATTACCATTGGTCTGTTTGCGAAGTGGGGCATGGATTTTATGATGTGTAACCCTCACTCGGCCGGGGGGCATGCGTATATCATTGTCGCCATCGACTACTTCACCAAGTGGGCCGAGGCGATGCCTACACTAGCTGCTGACGGGAAAACGGCTGCTCAACTTATATTCAACCATGTTATTGCACGGTTCGGGGTTCCTCAAGCCATCGTCACTGATCACGGTACTCATTTCTGAGATTACATGATGGCGGAGCTGACTTCAACGTTGTGCTTGCGTCACGACAGCTCAACACCATACTACCCTCAAGCGAATGGTCAGGTTGAAATAGTGAACAAGGTTCTGGTCACTATGCTTCAACGAACAGTTGGTAGTCACAAATCCAATTGGCATCTCCAACTGTTCTCAGCTCTCTGGGCATACCGAACATCTACTAAGAGTGCAACTGGATTCACACCATTTCAATTGGTGTACGGTCTGGAAGCCACTCTTCTGGTTGAATGCGAGATTCCTTTGTTAAAACTAGCTGTGGAGCTTCTACCTAACACTTCTGCTGAGGAAGAACGTCTTCTGTATCTGGAACGGTTAGATGAAACCCGTCGTCTGGCTGCTTTGGTTATCGAAGCACAAAAGAAGAGGGTCAAAACTCATTTTGATCAATCTGTTTCTCCTCGTTCCTTTATTGAAGGAGACCTCGTCCTCCTGTACGATCAAGCACATGACAAGCTTGGAGCCGGTAAGTTCCAGCCTATGTGGCATGGGCCCTATATAGTAAAGCGCATTTTGAAAAATGGGGCCTACGAGCTTATAGATTATGAAGGAGTTCTGCTGGCGTAGCCCAGAAATGGGCTGTACCTTAAAAAGTACTATGCCTGAAGTGATTTCTTGGTGTGGTGTGTGTACATAGGTGTTTGTTCTTGCATTTGTGTGCATGTATAGTGTGGTGTGCTTTGTAAACATCTTTCTGCTGATCGGGTCTTCCTGGTTGTGCAGATGTCTATTCATCCATTTGTTGGTTTCGCAGATGGTGCCTCCCGCAGTACCAGGAATCTGTCTTCAGCAGCCTGGGTAATCTACGATCTTGCTGGTGAGTTGATCAACCTACAAGGAGTGTGTCTAGGACGTACCATGAACAACATCGCGGAATATAGTACTGTGTTAGAATTATTAACCAAGGCAGTAAACCTTGGTATCCGTGAATTTCTCGTGTATCTAGATTCACAGCTTGTGGTGTTACAACTGAACGGACACTATTCGGTAAGAAACCCATCCATCTTACGTCTGTATCTGCGTATTCGATTACTGGAAAGGAATTTTGACTACATTACATATCATCATATACCCAGGAATTTGAATACATTAACAGATGCAGTAGCAAATTTGGTATTAGACAGACATTCGCGCAATTTATAAATCATCATCACATGTAAAGAAAGATCCATCCAGAAATAGATATGCATATATATATAGATATTGAAATGTTTACATAGAGTGTGTCACATAAAGTCAAAATATACATAATCATCTTAAGTACATCCGGAGACGATACGTCTCTCAAAAAATAGGTGTGGTATAAATCCTAAGAGCTAATCCGCATGGTGCTCATGATAGCATGTGACTGCATGCACTAAGCGTCTCAGGATTCGGTGGATCCGACTTGGAACTCCGACTGTATGACGTTGGTAGGCCATCGGTACGTCCACCATCCGAGCATAGTCCGGAATCCCTCGGGCAATGCCCTCGAGATTCTGGATCAACTCCTCTCCTCCGGTACCCTCTCCCTGAGGATCAGGGGCGAGTTGAGTCCTCCGTGAGATTGGAGACATCCCAGCTGGTCTCTCAGGTCCCACATCTGCATACATATATAAAATGTGTTAAGACGAATGTGTATTAAAAAAAAAAACATAAAACATAACAAATCAAAAAACATGAGGTCTTACCCAACTCCTCGTCCCAGTCATCTCCTTCTGGCAGTGGGAGATCTGGGTCTCCGGTGAAGTCAGTTCCTGCATAGGGCCAGTCTTCCACTACAATCAGCTGGCGCCGTAACCACCTAAAGAACTCCGGCCTCTAGGACATCTGTTGGCCGCCTCCAGCTCTGGGCATTAATGCTGCCCAACAAGCCATTCTTGGCTCTCGTGGTATCGGATCTGCTACTGAGGCCCCTTGGCCCTGGAAGATTGGTAAGCGTTCCAGAATGAACGATACCAGGATGGAACCATAGCCAAACTGTTTCAGTTTAGCTTGTTTTCATTTTGTGAGCTGCCTTTTCATATTTATTGTTACTGTTGTTGCCCAGTCGAACAGTAAGGGACTCATGCATTCTGAGGCCAGCAGGAGTTGGGCCTTTGTGGCCTCGTGCGGTGCCTGCGACCCTACAGCCCGCGTGATGGTATGTAGGACAACTCTCAATGCCAGATCAGGGATAGTGTGGATATCCACCTTCTTGCTTCCTGATCCCATTTGTGCTCCTCGGCACACTCGTGCCATCACTTCTTCCATCTTCTCCCCAGATGGTCTGCTTCCAGTCAACACAGGGATCGGACCTCTGCGGGACAATCTGGTGATAAAATAAACATCATAAACCTCCAGCTCTAATACCTGATCTCGCAACCTGAACACTTGTTCATGTTCATCCCAAATACTGATCAAATACTGGAGGAGCTCGGGCTGAGCTCGTAGATAGGGTGTAAGGAAGAACTTCTTCAGCCCATAGTTTCTAAGGGCATTCATGCAAGCCTCACTTTGGATGGCCTGTTCATCCTCTTCTCCATGCTCTCGTTCTTTCCATTCAATCACCATTTTGCTTGATTACCTGCATTCATATGGTCATAAACCCTTAGTTAGATCTCTGATAGGCCTCAAATTCCATGCAATTTGGTTTAAATATCGATTTTTTAGGCGGAATTTTAGGTTCGGCCGCTGGCGCGGCTGTTTTGTGAACAGTCGCGCCACGTGGCGCGAGCCCTTTGTATAAAAGAGCCCATTGGCGCGGGTCCGTGCCCGATACCCGCGCCAATGAGCGCGGCCCTAAAATTTCAAAAGTGGCCACAGAGAACTGATTTACAAAGGAAAACTATTAAAAAATGGATGAAAATGTAGAGCAGGGAAGCGCCTCTTACCTGTAGCAGACGAGAAACTGAATGGTCAACCGGATCTATCGCAATCGCCGTCAGAAGTTTCTGCTCCAAATGGATCACTGTTGCTTTTTACCAAGGTAAATAGTAAATGTAATTTTATTTTTACCAATTTGACATATTTATAACTTTTTGACATAAAATGAGTTGTAAAAAGTCATTTTTATCAAATATTTTTATATGTTATGTCGAAAATGGATTTTACGTTTGCTTGGTATGTGCAGTAGCAGGTTTTTGCGATTTTAACGATGGAAACGAGTTGTATTTTATACTTTTTCGGACTCGGTAAATACACGAAAAAGTCACTTTGGAGTCACCTTTCAGCTCTTTTCTAACTCTCTAAACATGAAAAGATTGCTGAGGCCCTTGTCGTTTCGATCTCATTAAATTGGACACGAATCGACATCTACCCAGTATACGTTTAACCCTTTTTCGGGCTGGGATGGATTGATTACGAAAAAGGAATACCCTAGCCTATCGCGACTAGGAGGTTTTCTCGGATATTGTTTTCTACCTTTTCAGATCTGAGGAACTATTCACGAAAAGGGACCCGTGGAGTTTACTTTTTCGCTGTCTTTTCAAACTCTCTAAACATGAAAAGACGCCGAGTTCTTCCTTTGTCAGACTCGTTAAACCCTGATGACATCGGACTCAGTCGAAATGACGTTCTCCGAGTTCCTCCTTCCTAGGACTCGTTAAATGCACTAGGATGGATTCGCCTGAAGGGCGGACTTATATTACAGGCATATGCTATCCCCTTCAAGCTTGTTATCAAAAATAATTGGGGTACTCGCCAGAAATGGTGGGGGAAAAATGGAACCATCATCGTTGTCGTCGGCAGTATGTTGCTCTTGAACATGGCACTTGTCTGCATTCGTGTCGGGTTGGGGACATCTCATCTTGTTTCTTCACTTTGCCTCCGTGGGTTTGGATAATCCCTTTTGACCTCTCATCTGCTCATTGCCTCGTCACCATGACCTCTGATCCGTTGATGTCAAATACTGCCAAGTCCATTGTCGTGCCATTTATATGTTCAAGAGAAGTTGGCCTCTGCAAATATCAACCTTCCTCTGATTCTCATACGATTCTGATTCACAACAAAACATCATGTTCCTCTGTCTCGTGTCGATGATGTGGGAAACATTATGGCCCACCTTCGATCAAGATCACTTCCTGTCGACTTCAGCTCATTATCCAGGAAGTTGATCTAGAGACTCCTTTATGGTACCTTGGAGCCTACATGCCTCAATGGCAGGTTCGTCGCATTCGACGTGAGGTTTTCATCATTGGCCTCCGATCGAGTGATTCTGCGGGTGTTCGATGCCAACTCATTGATTCACACGCCATAGATTGTACCTATAGTACCTTGAGGACCATTGTCATTATTGGTGGTTTCTCTCGCGTCTGTTAACAGCTTTCATCATTGGCTGGTAATCAGACGATGTTCTTGCATGTTCGACTTCAGCTCACATATTCGCATGCTTGAAATTGTACTTTGTTTAGGTCGAGATGGATCGCAAGACCCTGGATTGTGTCTGTTGTCATCCAGGCCGCGATTGTGGATTATTATCATTATGTATATGACTCGCTGATTGGATGGCTGCGACCATACCTGGGTCTATTTATTTGATCCTCGCTGGATGGCTGCGCCCATACCTTGGATCTAGATTATAGTGTACTCTGTTTCGGATGGCTGTGCCCATACTGCATATACATCATGTACTTGAGATATCAGTTGTATTTTTCTATGCAGGTTCTCCGACGGCAGGGCTTTAGTTGAACATGTTCTCGTAAAGCATTTCACCCCTCTCTCTCTCGGGCCTCATAGTTTAGGGGGATCTGTTATGCAGTAATTTGTCACCGTCCCTACCATTCCCCGTCCCGCACAATGGAGGACCCATTTTTTGACCTGTGAACATTGTCATGCCTTGAAAACATCATCAATGCATTCCTCTAAGCATGAGCTTCAATTGCCCTAAAGACATCTCCTTGCAAAAAATCATGATAACATCTCCTTTTGCATTGGCGCGGGCAGACAGTTCATCACTCACGCCAATGGGGAAAATCCTACAAAGAGGCCACGCCAACTGGCGCTCTGTCCCAGAGCAGTAGTCGCGCGAGCCAATTTAAGGAGTGTTTTTTTAAATAAATATCGCGGAAGTTGTGTTTCAACAAACTCAGAAACCATTGCCTATCTTGAGTTGGGAGGTTTGGCTGCGGAAGTTCTATGTAAGGGAAGTGGTTTGCCACCTCCCATGGAACCTTCCTTGTTGATAGGGCCAATCCCACAATAATAGGGATCCCAACTCCCTCCTTCCCCATCTATAAAAGCCTGCTCAATTCCATGGCAAGCTAGTCTTGAAGTGCCTAAGCTTTGAATCTCCTAATTCCCAAGAGCCTTTGTGCTGTAAGAGCCCTCTTTCTTCCCTTAAGGCCGACTCAAGTAAGAAGACTATCGTCGAGAGACTCTGGAGAGGTTTGCCCTTTCCCTAGCGAGATTTGCGAGATGTGAACGACTGGAGACCCATCCGAAGGAGACCACGACGTCAGAACATTGGTTGTAATCTCTTTCGATTGTTATTTAATGAATGATTACGATTATGGTTCCACTCTGTTTTCAATTATGTTAATATGAGTAGTATCCTTTCTGACTGATATTTAGTTGCGTATGTTGGATTTTATGCTTGTATCTGTCTGTTTCTTGCATGTGCAGGTGTCCATCCGTGGAGATCGTGGAGGATCGTGATCTGCCGAGGCTGAGGAACGGGAACGCTCTCTTCTTCAGATCATAGCATTGGATTCCAGGTAGGCTTCCATCTTTGGTCTTTTCATTCGTAACTAGGAACTTGCGTCGTAACATTTTGTGATTGTTGCTAGACCCCTGCTGGGCTAGTAGGGATCACCTCTGTCCGCAGAGGGGATTTACCTCCTCAACACACGGTGTCAAGAAGAACTTCTTGAGCCCATAATTCCTGAGGACATTTATGCATTGGTCATTTTCGATGGCTTGTTCATCCTCCTCACTGTGTTCTCTCTCTTTCAACTCGATTACCATCTTTTTTCGCTTTGTACCTGCATGGATCGATCATAGGAATATTGTAAACCCCTTGGGTATTAAAATTCGCAGTCTATTGGTTGCATTTTCTTAAATTTAAAGTGTATTTTGGGTTGCGCGGTTGGCGTGACCCCTGTGTAAAAAAGGGTTGATTAGCACAAGTCCGTGCCCGAAACCCGCGCCAACCACGATGCCCTAGATTTTGCAAATCCTCCACTAAGGGTTCCCAAATGACAACTAAATGAAATAAAATGTAGCTTAAAATATGGCAAATGGTGTCAGCTCTTACCTGAAATAGACAGAATCTGGATTGGTCCACTGGATTGTTCACAATCGTCACCTAAAGATTGCAAGGGAAACGGGTCACTGTTGCTCTGCAAAGAGGTAAAAGTGAAAAGTAAATATTTTTTACCACTTATGGTCTTTTGTAACTTTTCAAAGTCCTAAAATAGGTTTTAAAACATATTTTTTGATATACTTTCATATTATTTTCAAGGAATAATTTTTACACGCCTCTTTTTTTGTAGCGATGGGTTTTCACATGGTTATGACGAAGGAACGAGTTGTATTTTATACTTTTTCGGACTCGGTAAAAGCATGAAAAAGTCAATAATAGAGTTACCTTTCAGCTCTTTTCTAACTCTCTAAAACTGAAAAGATCATCGAGCTGCTTATTTTTTTGAACTCATTAAATTGGCTGCGAAACGATATCTACCTAGTATACGTTTACCCCTTTTTCAGGCTGGGATAGATTATTTACGAAAAAGGAATACCTTAGATGATCACGACTAAGAGGTTCTCTCAGACACAGTTTTATACCTTTTCGGATCTATGAGACTATTTATGAAAAGGGACTACTAGAGTTTTCTTTTCTGCCTTCTTTTCAAACTCTCTAAATATGAAAATATGCCGAGTTCTCCCTTTTCCAGACTCGTTAAAACTTGATGGCATTGGATTTCATCGTCATGACGTTACTCGAGTTCCTCCTTCCTAAGGCTCGTGAAATGTACTAGGTTGGATTTGTCCAAAGGACAAACTTACATCGCAAGCACATGCTATCCCCTTCAAGATTGTTTTCAAAAATAATTGGGGTACTTGCCAGAAATGGTGGGGGAAAATGGAACTGGATCATATTCGTGTTGGCAGTATGTCGCTCTTGAACATAGCACTTGGTTGCATTTGTGTCGGGTTGGGAACATTTCATCTCGTTATATGTTTGCCTCCATGGGTTTGGGTAATCTCTTTTGACTGCTCATCTACTCTTTGCCACATCATCATGACCTCAGATCCCTTGATGTCAAATACTACCAAATCTAGTGTCGTGTCGCCGATGTGTTGAAGAGAAGTTTGCCTTTGAAGTTTTCAACCTCCCTCTGATTCTCTGTTGGTATTGATTCACAAACATCATGTTCCTCTGTCTCGTGTTGATGATGTGGGAAACATTATGGCCCACCTTCGATTAAGATCACTTACTCTCGACTCTAGCTCATTATCCAGGAAGTTGATCTAGAGACTACCTTCAGGTACCTTGGACCTTGCATGCCTCAATGGTAGGTTCTTCGCATTCGACGCAAGGTCCATGTCATTGGCCTTCGATCAACTGACTCTACAGGTGTTCGATGTCAGATCAATGTTCACATTCTGTGGAGTGTACCTTTTGTACCTTGAGGGCCATTGTCATTATTGGTGGTTTCTCTCGCATCTGGTAACATCTTTCATCATTGGCTGGTAATCAGACGATGTTCTTGCATGTTCGACTTCAGCTCACATATTCACATGCTCGAATTTGTACTGTGTTCAGGTCAAGATGGAGCGCAAGACCCTGGGTTTTGTCTGATGAAATCCAGGCTACGGGTTCTTTGTGGATTACTATGACTTATTATATGACTCTTTTGATTAGATGGCTACGACCATACCTGAGTCTATTTTTTGATCCCTATTACCGGATGGATGTGTCCATACCTCGGATCTCATTTTTTATGTACTCTATTATGGATGGCGGCACCCATACCACATGTCATGTATCAGTTGTATTTGTACTTGCAGGTTTTCCGATAGAAGTGTTTGGGTCAAATGCATTCTCATAAAGCATATCACCCCTCCCTCTCTCTTGGACCTCATGCTTTAGGGGGCATCTGTTACACAGCAATTTGTCACTCTCCCTGCAATCCATCACCCAACATATTGGAGGGTCTTTCCCGTGACCTGTGAATAGTGTCATCCTCTGCAAGCACCTTCCTTTCATCCTTCTATACAAGAACATCATTTCTCCTGTAGAACACTTTCTCAAAAAGCCCATAAAAACCTATGTTTTGTCATTAGCGTGGGTAGCCAGTTCACCCCTCACGCAAATTTGGAGGATGTACACTAGAGGCTGTGCCAGTTGGTGCTCTGTGTCTTTGTTGTGCCTGCGCCAGCCGTTTTGGGAATGTTTTTAACAAAATAGAGGCAGAATTTTCCTTCAACCACCTCTGGGATGAGTCACAGGAAGTGGTTAACTGGATGAGCCATGGATCTCTCTCTTTAGGTAGTGGTTTCCTCCTCTGATGGGACACTCCTAGAAGATAGGTCTCCCTTCCATGATTATAGGGATCCTAACCTCTCCCTCTCACCCTATATAAATGAGCTTTCTCCCATCATGAAAGCTAGCTGAACAAAGAGGATTATGCAGCTGAAATTCTAAACTTGGAGAACTAAGCTATAGTCGAGTAATTGAGAAGGTAGATCAAGAAGGAAGTCCATCGAGAGGTCCCTTATCCCATCCAAATTCCCTGACAAGTTTTGAGACGTGCTTCACCCAAGCCCCGCTGGAGGAGACCGCAACGTCAGAGCATGGTTGTATGTCTTCTTTCTACCTATTAATATAAGTGACTATTGTTTGGTTCCCGTCTTGTGTTCTGTCTGTATTGAATGCAATATGCTAGTCTTCTCTGACTTATTAGTAGATTTTGAATGGAATTAGGATATGGTATGTGGTTGTCATTTTTTGATCTTTTTGCAGGTGTCTGAACACAATAAGTGGAATGGTTGTGACTTGTCTTCGATCAGGAGTGAGCGACTCTCGTCGTCACTACAGGCGTCGACGATGACTTTGGACCACAGGTAGGCCATCTTATCGCATCATCTTTCATTCAAGTATCTAGGAACCTACACTCTAGCATGATTCCTTGTTTCTAGACCCACTCTAGGGCTAGTGGGATCGCCTCTGTATGCAGAGGGGATTTACCTGAGTAACAACGACCAACAGTTTCCCTTCTCCTCTCTACAACTTTAACCTTGTAAGCATCATAAATTTGCAACCATTGAAACCCTACTTGCACAAAACTCAAGAAAATCACCTTTGTGACCTTTCAAGTTGGCTTTAATACCACCTTGATATGAATCTAAATGTTAGTTTTGTTTTTCTAATTTCATCTTCAGATTTATAATTAAATTACTGATCACTTGCTTTATGTGCATAGGTTTCCTTGCTGTTTGTGAGTGTTAAAAACGTAAGTTATTGAATTTTATGTTAAATTCATGAGAATTTTAACTTAAAAACAAAGTACTGGAAAACAATAATAACATGTACAACAAACCATCAAAATGATCCATTAACGCAATGTTTTGATGAAGGATTTCACCACTCTTGGGCTACATCTACTTGGTCCAACTTCCATGGCTTGGGCCTCTGTATTATCTCAAATGTGGAAACTAGTGTTGTTTACATTACTTTACTACTCCTAAAACCTACTTCGATGGATTCATAATGTCCAAATCATCTAGAATAGACTCTTCTTGCTCCCAATTTGGTCGAATTTTGCAAAAGTTATGGCCAAAATAGTTTGGCCTAGGAAATCTCCACTAAATCTAGAAATAACTCTAGTTAGGGCAGCTAAATCTAGGTTTGGCGCCAAATTTGGCAGACTACCATCTTTTCTACCATATTAAACTAGGATTTTAATTAAATATAAGCGGGATTAACTTAGGATAAATGCAAGTTAGCGCTATAAGCGCGTTTTAATCCTAATCTGGATTAGATAAGGATTAATGAATAAACCATGATGATGGGTTTAATTAAACCCACATTAATTTTAATCCATGCATAACTCTAAATTTTCTCCACCTTTAGTTTTTATTGTATGGTCCTGTGCAGAGGGGGCTGGCCCCCTCCATACCCCCACCAGATGAACCATTTGAAAATAAGTATAAGTCGCAGCCATATAATGTTAAGTCATAAAGTTGTGGTCTATTGACATGGATGACACGTTGTATGGGGGAGGTCATGGGGTTGAGCCTCAACCTCCGCCCAACCTATGTATAAATGTTTTTCCACCCGAATACATTAATATAAACCTTTGATATGTCAAAAATTTTACCCAAACTTTGAAATGCGGCCATACCATGGTCCACCAGAGGGGGCACGTGGTGGCCCATGGCTGCACCATGTATCCGCCTCTGGTTGGACTGTCCCAACCATTTAAAAAAAAAAAATCCACCATTAAAATGTGAAATTCGACCTTAGGAGACAACATAAAAGTTTTTTACCTTCCAAAATTTATCGGTGAATCCTGCAGTGACACTTGTCATAGTGTCATTGGGTGAAAATGAAAAAATACTCCCAGAATATCCCTTTTCTGGTGACTAGGTTGTCATGTCACCATTTTGTCCTGTTATACAAGTATTTTAGCTATTTAGGAAAACGAACAACATGCCCTATCTTCCTCATCTGGACTCTGTTTTCAATGAAACAAATTGCACAGGATTCCTAGCGACGAGCTCTTCGTTGTCGTTTAGTTTGCATTCGATTTTGAGCACTTTCATTTTTGATATTTTACACTGAGCACCTGATCAGCCCATTTTTCAGAGACACAAAAGATTTTATTCTGGGGGAGTGTTACTTTCATTATCATGAACATGCATTACTATTCTTTATAATCTATCGATCTCTTTATTCTTTCTCAAAACCTCCATTATTCCATGTTGTTATAAACCAAGAAAATATTTCAACAATGATCGTAGCAACCACCTCAATTCGTTTTCTAGTGTAGCATGAGGATATGCTAATTTTCCACTTTAGGGGAGGATTTTTTATGCATGATGGATGTTTTCTCCTTTCTTCCTCATTTAAACTATACAAATTCATTTTTATACATTTCATAGATTGAGTCGTGTATATCTTTAAAAATATGAACTGGATTCTTGTGATTTTTGGACAGCAAAGTGGTATCAATAAAATACACAAAACCATAAAATTTCAAGTTAAACCAATTTGTAAAACTGCAAAAAATATGCACTGTCACCTACAACCATTTTTCTGATATCTTGAATTATTTTCATTGGATTGCTCTGATTTTCGGAGTAGAGAATTATTAATATAGTATAAATCTTCTTGCAAAATTTAAGCAAAATCTAGTTTGTAGTTTTTGAGAAAATGGTTAATGAAGTTTGATGTTACTTGTATCATATTTTGCTGCAACTTCATACACATATTATC
Source organism: Pinus albicaulis (assembly GCA_034641835.2). NCBI lineage: Eukaryota > Viridiplantae > Streptophyta > Pinopsida > Pinales > Pinaceae > Pinus > Pinus albicaulis. The sequence continues at coordinate 926,720,662 of CM076572.1, read as the reverse complement.
TAAAGTTAACGTGCAAATTGTTATAGCTTCACCAACGTTTCTAGAATTGAATAGCCATTATGTTGAAGAAGCCTTTGGGGAATAAACTTTTATTTTTCCATCAATATCCTAAGTTGGGGTGAGTGTCTTAGTTATTGAATCACAAATTGGTTAATAAAAAGGCATTGGGTTGCAAGTGGACATGAAACATACTCAGTTTGGGGGAGATGTTGGGTCACTAAATTGTCATTATTATTACCATTTCTTGACAGATATTTCATCCATTCCTATCATTCTTTATCACAATATTTATCATATAATTCCATTTCATAATTATTTATGCTCTTGTGGATAACTAACATTTATTCTCCTTTATTTTTAATAAATTTTACTATGCATGATTTTTTCAATGATAGTTTATTAATTTGTTATAACATCACTCATGCTTTTAGCCTCCAAGATATCTTCCAGATTGGAAATTCGATCTCCAACTAATAATCAAATACTCCAACTTAGAAATTTGTTGGGATAAAAAGTGATGGTTTTGCGTTGGCTATTTCAAACAAATCAAGATGAAGCTTGAAAATCCGAGACATGGGTTTTGTGAAAAATGGACCAATTCAGTTTTTGAATGAGATGTTTTCCAAAATTCGGTCTAGGTTGAGAGAAACATAGGGTTCTCTGAAGATGATTTTCTTAGATTTACTGTTGCCACTGTTTTATAAATTCTTCCAATTGCAATACCAGATTTGACTTGTTCCAGCTGAATCGTGATATTTCATATCTGTTCTTGATGATCAATTTTTTGTAGACAATCGACAATTGTAATGGAAAATCATTTTGTAATCAATTTAGTTGTAATTTCTCTTTTCTCTCTATGTATTGAAATGAAAACAAAGATCAAAGTGAGGAGGATGAGCAATTGTTGAATTAGAGAGAAAGTTAAGGACTTCATTTTGATGTAATTATTCCTATGATATATTTTAATGAAGGAAGTTATCCATTGAGTTCTACATCTTTTACTTGTAATCCTATCTGAATTATTCTTCAAGGAGGAATTGAGTCTTGCATAGTTGGGCCCACTACCTTGGATGAGGTGCTACCTTGAACATCTAAAGTAGTTTAGTTGTGTATTTATTTATTTGAATTTGAATTTTTGTTCCTTAAAGTAATTTTCCTTTTTCATTAAGTAATTTGTTTTTTGATGCATTTTCCATATTTTTTCCTACAATTTCTAGATTTCATATAATTTATTGTTTTAGATTAGCATTTGAATTCTCTTAGGTGCAATAGGTTAAATTTCCAATTCAGCAAGGTGTGGTTTAATTTAGTATTGATTCAATTCGTTTGATTAGCATAACTATTTTCCTGTCATTTACTTTCAGCTTTGGAAATTTAGTATTGTTTTTCAAGTCTTACATTTTAGTGCTTGTTGAATGAGCTCAATAGTGTAAAATGAAATCATGTAGAACCAGTGTTAGTTGTTGGTATTTTCTTGCATATATTTTACCGATTTCCTTGAAACAAAAAAGAATTTCCTTGGATTAATAATTAATTATTAGGTGATTAGTTGTTTTATGAAGTAATTAATTTCCCCAACAGGAAGGAAGAGGCCTATTTTGGCTAAGGATTGGAAAGAGTAGATTCGGGAGGAGATCAAAATTGCAATGCAGATTGAGCTTCAAGCATTGAAGCAGTCATTGTAATAGATCATTGTTATCACCTAATGTAGTGAAAAAAGAGGAGGGGTTTTTCCGAGTAAAAAATATATGTGTTCATTGTGATTGAATGATTGTATGCACTTCTATTTTCAGTTTTCCTTTCGTAGAATTTAGTAGAAGAAATTTATGTCAATTTATTTCAGTTTGATTTCATTAGTAGAAAAAAATTTCGAGTTATTTCTACATGGTATTAGATCTCTTTAAAAATACATATAAAATAGGTTCTTGATCATATCTAAAATACATTTTTTGAATAATAGAGTTGTGGTGCATGTATTTATTTAGTGTAGGAACATTTTCTTTCAATATATTGAGACTTGAGTATGAATTGGAAGGAACCTCAAATTTCTGTGCTTGGAAATAGAAAATTGAAGTTTTGTTGGATGAAAATGGAGTATTAGAGTACACACAAGATGGTATTCCAAGACCAAAAAAATAATATGCGTAGAGGCTTTCTCAGTGCATGAAAAATAATGTAAAAGGTAGGAGGATTATCCAGGAGGCTGGTCAGAGACAATGTGGTTTTTAAATTGCATTGAAAGGAGGCTGCTTTTGAAAAATGGAAAACCGTCATAGAGATATTCAAAAATAGAGATAATAAAAGGAATTTGACATTAAAATATAATCTCATGAACATTCAAATGAATACAAAAGAAACTATTGTTCAATACCTATCCATATTCACACAGGTGATAGATGAACTTCGAGGAGTTGGAGAGACTGTGCCACCATATGAACTTGTGAGTGTTAAGTCCCTATATTAATAGTGTAGTCCCTTATTATGTTAGTGTAGCCCCCCTTATTGTTATTTTTGCACCCCTGTAACCCCCATATTGTTATTATTGTGCCCTTACATTATTATTGTTAGGTCGGCTAGGATTACATTGTGGCCCCACTAAGATTACATTGTGGCCCCATGGGCTCCTACATATAGAAAGAAGGTTTTTTCATTTGTATCATCCAAGAATTGTTTATTCATGTAATGTATTGGAGGTTTCCCCCTTGAAGTGCTTATTTCTAAGGCATTGATATCTCTTTTCTTCTATTTTTGGAGCTGGTTTCCCAACATTTGGTATTAGAGCTTTGGATTCTAGGGTTTTCGCTGCTCCAAACTGGTCATCATGGAATTTTAGCTATAAATTGTTTGCTATGAAGGTTCTGTTAGTTCCCAAATCCACCTTAGGCTGAAATAAGGTAGAAGAAGGACAACACCAAACCACGCTCAGCCTCGTAGCTAGCCCTACAAGGACAGGAGAGGGCTCTCTCCGGGTCAATCTCGATAAAAATATTCAAAGGGGCTTGAGATGACTAAAAGAAAAACTGATCTTAGGCTAGATAAACAAATAGGAGGGTTTGATTTTGGTTTTTAGGGTTTTTTTTGGAAAAAGGGAAAAAACAATTTTGGGCTTGGGGATGAGGCCAAATTCTTGCAGAGTTCAAGTTGGGGCGAGGTAGGCAGCAGCTTTGATGTCTGAGATCAAATGAATGGATTGAAAAGGCTGTTGAGAAGCTGAAGAGGGCAAGAGAGTGCAAGGACCCTCTTCAGACTGACGAAAAACATATAAAACTAAACAAAATTCTAAGGCAGAGCACCAGCAAATCAATGAATTTTACCTCAATTACTCATTTGTTTAATTCAGAATCAAAGAGAAGGGAAATGGCATACATATAACATTAATGAGACTTACAATAACATGAGAGGAACATCATCAAAACTCAGAAGCCACAAGGATCCCAACAAGTGCTGCAAAACTCTGGACTTTCCTTTGCCAAAAACTGAAAATGGATATACAATGGAGTGCCAAACTTTTCCCAAGTATCCAACCCTGAAAATGTCTTAGAAAATAAAATATATAGACCATCCTAACCCCTTCCCATGCCTCTAGGGGTAGATCTCATCCTTCTAGGAGCTGTTTCAACCAATTCTAAACATGGAGCTAAATTCTAGGCAGCCAAACAACTTGCCTCTATATGCTAGGAAACTGATCCATTCACTTAATTTTCACTTTTTAGTGAATGAATCCTCTAGAACAAGTAAAAACATGCCAAATTTACATCATAGTTATCAAATTACATCATGGTAGGTCAAAAATTACATGAGGAAGTGAAACTAGTCAAAACTGTGCGAAATGCTGAGCTGAAGAGTCAAAAATAGGCCAAATTTCTCTATGCGCTGCGCCCAAAAACTCTATGCGTCGCGCCACTTTGAGCCTGTTTTTGAGGCGCTTCCCAAAGTCCAAATTGAGCTCATAATAGCTCGTTGGAAATCCCTGGATGTCTGCTATCCAACCCAAGTGGAAATTTTAAATTTGGATGTCATTTTCACCTCGACAACTGTAATCTCCCAAGACTGGTTCCTGCTGGTACAAAAAGTGGCAGAAAGGCCATTTTCAAGGTGTTTTTGGCCCTTTAGGCAGCCCATTATTTGATGAAATTCTTTGGCCATTCCTGAACATGCATAATATATCATGAAAAACCCAAAAATGCAAATTTTTCCTTCAGAAGATGTCCCAATCATAAGCGCGCGTCAGGTGGTGCGACGCGTCGAGCGGAAAAACCTGTTTTGCAACCAAAATTTTCAAAATGAAAAAATCTTCTCCAAATTTGCTGAAATTTGGAGTGAAGGTCTCCCATCATGTCTCATGCTCATCCACGGAAGCTTCGGCCAAGATTCGGAGTGGATCCGACCTTTTCCGACGTTTCAGTGCTTTTCTCAACCTTGCCTTCAGGATCTTCATTTTCGCTTTGCAAACGTGTGTGCGGGCCCAGTAGTGATTTTTCATGTGTCTGAGCATGTCTTTGTCCCTATTGGCCTTCGCCAAGAGCTTCTCCAGATGAATTTTGACGTGCGTAAGGCAAGTCTCTCGCTCAAATGGTGTCATGTCACCTGGTCTCTTTCGGGCCAATTCACGGTCTTCATGGATTTACCGCAACTCTATGAGTGTCTGCTGATCCTCCAGTTGTTTATTCCGCTACTCCAAGTAATATATAACCCACTGAGCTCTCTTCAATTTCTCGGTCAGTGTGCCGATCTTAGCTTTCTGCTCCTGGATGATCTCTTTCAGCTTTGAGCTGGGAGAGCTCGCATCAACATCGATGAGTATAAAATCAGTGTCTTGGCCTCCTAAAGTGCCCTCATCATGCATAGGCCTCTTGCCTCTATATTGAACCTGTACCTGTGTTGATGTCGAAGGTGAGACCCCTTCCGCACCATGTGGAGATAGTACTCACGCTGCTGATGAAGATAACGAGACCCCTTCCACCCCTGGTGGAGATAGTACTCGTCGTGCTGCTGCAAATAAAGCTCTGTGGCCTCTCTGATATGTCACACACACTGGAGCACTGATAGGCTCAGTCTCAGGAACCTAAAACTGATGTGAAGGCTCTGCCTCATCATGAACAATCTCGAGAGGAGGCTTAGGGGCTGCAAAGAAGTCACGGGAAATGAACTCATCCCATGTGATGCCCTGCAAACCAAGCTGGTGTACTACAATGATTTTAATGAGCGCATAATGATAAATGCTGTTATGCTGCTGCTCCGGAGTCTTCTTCTGCACAAGGGTAGTCATACGCTCTATGCTTCGGCACATGAAGTATGGAATATTCATCATTCGCACCCTCGTGAAATGCATCAAGATTCTGACATGGTATGCATAAAGGCGCGAGAATCTACCCTCACAGCTGAAGTATCTAATGATGAGTTTCATTAATGGCGCATAGGAATCCTTCAGAAACCGGAACGGGAATACCCTGCTCAACTGCCTCAAATATCTAGGCCTGATGTAAGGTTCATAATATGCTCTATCCAGCTGCTGTCTCTTATTCCACTCCTCACCTATGTTCGGTATCTCGGTCGCTTCAGAAATGGTCTCTGGTGTCAAAGTGAAGTTCACCCCAGCAAGGTTTACATGACCATCATGCAAATGTAGGACAAATAAGCGAACCAACTTCGGATGGTGCTGAATCTGAGATATCATCTCGCAATACCGATAACATGAATGTTGCTGAAAGCATGTCATTGCAAGCGGGCAGGCCTGCAATTGAGCCAAAGAAGTGGGCTCCTCCCTGATGTTCCTGCCACTCTTATGAGATCTCCTTGGTACATTTAGCTCTGCGGTTGAGTCACTGTCTTGCTCATATCCCTGCTCATATGATGAATTTGTCTTTGACATGGTGCTGAAAACAAGGTATTTGACAAATATATGCTGATATATGTATGGTGAAAATAAGAGTTAGGTGTATGTTTGAAAATGATGAATTAGTGCTTGCCTTTCAATATCAAATATGCCAAATGTATCAAGAATGAAATGAGGGACTGTGGGAAGTATAAAGGACTGTCAAATGAAACTTAACTTGTGAAAACAGTCATTTGACTGTATGGGGATTAGGGATTTGGGAATTAGGAATATTTGCAAAGGATATGGGAGTGGGATGGTGATGGGACTTGTAGTTTTTAGGGATAGGTATAAATGAAATGACAAGATACCCTTAAGCTAGGTGAATTCAAAGATATAGAAACAATCCTTGCATGTTTTGGGAATTGGGAATTTAAGTGATATGAAATGGTGGCAAGTGATAGGGTTTGGGGATTTAACACATGGGAAAAAGGGTATAGGGATATGGGACAACAGGAATGAGAGTAAAAGCTGTGGTATGATAGTGTGACAGTAATGACAACACGAATAAAAGTGGAATGATAGTTTAAACACCAAACAACATCCAACACCTCTTTTCAAAACCCTATGGAGAAAATTTCAATATGGGTATAGGGTTTATTATTGCACCAATTAAACTCTTTGAACACCTCCTTCAAATGACACCCAACAGGAATTAAACTCAGATAGCAAGCACACACAACTTACTTGGAGGCAACAAGTTTGAAATCGTTTGAATTTGGAGTAACAATGACGATTTTTAAGCCTGTCGAGCGTGTGCGCCGCACGCAAACCCAATGTTCCGCGACCTTTGGGTGCACCATGCCAGAAGAAAATAACATAGAGTTTTTCGGCTCTATGCGTCGCGTCGTCTGGGTGCGCCGCGCGCAAGCCCAATGCACCGCGCTGCCTTCAACACACACAGTCGGCCTTCTAAAACGCAGTTTCGCTCTTCAACCTCAAACTTGACTTTCTCTTGGACATTTTCTCAATCACTCTTGTTGCAAATGAATGAATGGGATTTGAGAAATATCTTATAGACATGGTTTTAATTTTTGCTTCTTCAAAACCCATTTTATAATGTTTATGACTTTGGAACTTTTTCATTTAATACAACTTTTGTTTTCTTGTTCCATCACTGACTTTCTGGAGCTTTGAATGATGAAATTGGTTGATTTTTTACAGGAATGTTGGTGTTGAAACTTGGAAAAGGAAAACCAAAGCCTGCTTTGAAGTCTTCATGGCGGGAAAAATACATATTTATTACAAAAACAACTTTGACAATTTCTTATTCAAAACAAAGTTTTGAAGAAGAAACGTCCTCGAACATATTTGATGATGAAAATTTTGAACTGAAAACTTATTGAAAACCTCCTCATGGCCTGCGGGAATTGTTTAACATTTCGGAAGACCAAACCCTAGACTTAGAAACTAAAATCACTCTTTTTGACCAAAATAGCTTGTATGACTGTAAATGACATGAACTGAACTTTGATGAATTTTGGGAATTTTGACCAACCCAGAAGGTATAAGCATGAGGGAAAATGAAAGAACAAAACCCTTTCGTCAGAAAATGGCATGCCTCTAATGGAATGCAGATGAATAAGCGGAATGAGACACCTAAACAATGAAATGCAATAAGAGAAATGATCTTTGATGGAGGGATGTAAAACCTGACTCTAACATTGGCTCCAATGGGGATGGTAGCTCCTTGGAGGTGCCAAGAATGACAGATCTTTGGGAGAGCAGACCAGTGCCTTCGTCCATTGGGCTATGGAATCGATTATTTTGACAAAATAACTCAAGACTGTTGACTGAATTTATTTGACTGAAACTTTAACTTAAACTGACTTAACCTTTAAAATAGAAATGACTGAACCAAACCGACTAAACAGACTCAAACGAAAACTAAAATCCTTCTTCAGAATTATAGCCTTCACCACGGGCCCCAGACTGAAGAAAAGACTACAGTGCACACTTACAATGAAATTGAAATACATGATATGTACAATGACAATGATCAGCAGAAAACATCTTAGAAATGGTACCGCTTGAGCAGCCAACCGTTGATCGGCCCTCCTGGACAGTCTTCACTGTTCATCTCCTTCAAAAGAAAGGCGTTCTTACCTCGATATGCTACAATCTTGAATGGACCTTTCCAGAGGTTTTCAAACTTACCGTGTTTACCTTTGTCCTCATTCCTAGCGTCCCACTTTAGTACCACTTCCTCTAACTGGAATTTATCCGCCGTCACTTTCCTATCATAGATCTTTTTGATTCTCTCCTGCAATTTGAATGTGTTCTGGAAGACCTCTTCTCTCGTTTGCTGCAACTGAATCATATGATTTATCCTTCTCTGCATATGGCTTTCTTCACTACTAGCCTCCTGAAGGAGCTTGACCACCGGAACAGCAAGTGATGTAGGAGAGACTGTATCCACTCCATAAACTAATTCAAAGGGGGACATACCAATAGACTTCTTTTGACTTACCCGATCAGCCCATAGCGCATTCACCAGCTTCTTATGCCAACTCTTCTTATTGATGTCCAGCAACTTTTTAATGATATTGAATAGAGACTTATTGGAAGATTCTACCAAACCATTGCCTTGCGGATGATAGGCGGTTGAATGTCCCAAAATAATTTTATACTTAGCACAAAACTCAATCATCTTTCTTGATTTAAAAGCCGCTGCATTATCAGTGATCAATTTACTTGGGCAACCAAAACGAGACAAAATGTTGTTCTCAAGGAAATAAATAATTATCGAATCGGTGGCTTGTCTTGTACGAACTACTTCGATCCATTTTGTAAAGTAATCGGTGGCTGTTAGAATCCATCTATGCTATCCTGAAGAAGGAGAATGGATTTCCCCAATGAAATCCAAACCCCATTGCTGGAAAGGGGCGCTTACCTCGATAGGCTTGAGTGGCAATGGCTGTAATTTCTGTCTTCCTTCGAAAATATGGCACTCATGGCAGCCTTTGACTATTTTATAGACATCAGCAAACAATGTCGGCCAATAGTACCCTGCTCTCAAAATCTTATTGGCAGTTGTCTTCCAAAAATGATGACCCCCGCAGTCTCCTTTGTGAAAATATTCCATTACCTTCTTCGCTTCTTCCTCCACCAAACAATTCAATAACACACCACCCGAATCTTTCCAAAAAAGTGCAGAATTCAAAATGCAAAATTTTGCAGCCTTGAGTATCAATGTTCTACCTTTGTTTCTAGTCATGCCGGGCGGTGATGACAAATTTTGAAGAACATAGACGATATATGAATACCATGGGGAATCAAAAAACATTTCTGATATCTGAAGTGGCGAATTCTCCTCATCCTCATCAGACATAGTAGCAATCAGATTTATGTCTAATGCGTGCAAATTCGATTCAGCCATAAGCTTCGCCAGCCCCTGTCCCTTGATCAGTTTCGTGGGCCTTATTTCCACATCATATTCCAGCAAAGCTGCGATCCACTTACCACGTCTTCCTTCCATATCAGTCTGTACTAAAATATCTTTCACGGAAGCGTTAGGAACATAAGCTAAAATATGGGAATGTAAAATGTATACCCAGAAATCCTTCAATGCCTTTACCAGTGCCAGCGCTTGTTTCTCAATGATGTTGTATTTCAAGGCTGCGTATCTAATTGTTCAACTGAAAAATGCTATAGGCTTCTCATGTCCATCTCTTTTCTGCATTAACACAGCTGCCATGGTATGTTCCGAAGTGAAGGAAAACAAAATAAAGTCTTGGGTGTAATCCGGGCTGAGTAACACCGGAGCTGAAGATAGTGCCAACTTCACCAAATTAAAGGACTTAACCGCATCTTCAGTCCACTTCACTTGGCTGTCCTTCTTCAACATATTTGTTATTTCTCTTAAATGTTCAGCAAGGTTTGGGACAAAACGACGCAGAAAGTTCATCTTAACATTAAAAGACTGAATCTCTTTCTTATTCCTTGGAGGGTCAATTTGCTGGATTGCTTCAACACGTGCTGGATCAATACGAATGCCATCTTTGGAAATAATGTGGCCAAGTAATTTACCTTCATCCATGGCGAACAAGCTCTTTTTAGGATTAAGCGAGACACCATATTTTTTGCACTTTTGAAAAACAAATTTCAAGTGATACATATGCTCTTCATCTGAATTTGAAAAAACCGTCAAATCATCAAGGTATATAACAAGGAAAACATCTTTTTCATTCGCAAAATCCATGTCCATCGCCCGCTGGAAAGTTGCACCAACATTCTTCAAACCGAATGGCATCTTAGCATAATGGAATGTTCCCCATGGAGTTGTGAATGTTGTTTTGTCGCGGTCGTCCTCATGAACCAAAATTTGGTTATATCCAGAATAACCGTCGAGTAGTGACATCCGAGATGCACCCACTACTCGCTGCAATATATGATCCATCTTAGGTAATGGATAATTTTCCTTCAATGACACCTTGTTCAAATTTCTAAAATCAATACACAACCGAATCTCACCTGTCTTTTTCCGCACTGGCACTAAATTGGAAATCCAATCAGAAAATTTGATGGGAACAATGATTCCTGCTTTTTACAACCTGTTTACCTCCTTTTCAATCGATGGCAGCAACTTAGGATTGATTCTTCTTAGCTTTTGTCGGAAAGGCTTCTAATTAGGCTTGATAGGGATAGTATGCTGGATTATATTGGTGTCATACGTCTTTAAATCTGAGTAATCCCAAGCGAAAGCATCAGCAAATGAAGAAAACAAACTCACATATTCAGCTCTTACCTCCGGTGACAATGATTTGGATAAACCATTTTGGGGTCTTCAGCTGTCCCAATATTTACATCTTCCAATCCTTTTTCCGTTGGTCGTAAAGTTGGCTTCTTGGCCACATCATCCTGATCGAAGAGCTCTTCTAAAGGTATCAAACCTTTAGGAATAATTTTATCTTTCAGCTGCAACACCTCCATTTTATTTACTTGAACATCATCACCATTATCATATTCTACATCGATTGAGGTATCTTTGAACTTACCTTTACTTTGCAGAAAATCATTAATCTCATCATCATCTTGGAAAACTTGCCAACATCTTTGATTATCCGGGACGGTAGGACGGTGCTTCACATGGATTTCGAACTTATTACTTGAATTCATTGGGATCTTCAAATTACTTGCTGCCTTAGCAAGTGCATCTGCAATTCCATTTTGAATGCGAGGAATACAAGTCAAGGTATAATCTGAAAACTACTTCAAAATATCAAGGACAATGTTCCAGTAAGCTCGCATCTAGGGATGCTTCGTCTGATATTCACCCTTTACCTGCTTAATCACCAATTCGGAGTTGCCATAGACTGCAATTCTCTTAGCATTCAGCTTTCTAAGAATCTTTAGGCCAGCAATCAGAGCTTCATAATCAGCTTCATTGTTTGAACAATCAAATGCTAATTTGTAAGAACATACCCGTACATTGCTCAGTACCTTATTTGGAGCGGAAAAAGGACTGCGTACCCAAATACCAATCCTAGCACCATCATTGCCCATTGCACCATCGAAATCCATGGTCCATAGACCCTCTTCATCATCCTCTAAGTGCTGAAATTGTGCTAGCTCTGTTTTTTCTGCTTGTTGTCCACTATCTTTAGCTGATTGCTCAACTGTGCTTTCCGGATTTTGCCTTTCTTTCTGCAAAACTTATCTAAAATTATCGATAATCTCTGGAATATCTTCTGCTTTAACTAACTGACTATCTACACCATTTAAACTATCGACGAACAAAACAAAAGACTCTAGATCTGTATGTACATAATTAATCGAATGATTGACCCGTTTCTCCTTGGTCGTAATCATATACTTCATTTTTTGTTCCCGATAAAAATTTTCTCATTTGGCAAAACACGGGAATCGTCGCATTGGATAAATCTAACTGTAATGTCCCTTTCAATTTTTCTCCCCAAGATCTGGAAAGCAACATACCAAATCTCGGAGGAATGTCTGCTACAACAACGTCCATCAAAACATTCTTTGTAGGAATCTGATCCAAACTAACAACCAAGTCTTTAATGAGCCCAATACATCTCACCCTGCTAGAATCAAATGAATAAAGATCTTGGTACTTCCTGGTAATGTCTAAACCCAACTTCTCCATGATTTCTTTCGGCATAAGATTATGGGAAGCATCGGAATCGAACATGGCATTATGTAATAGAAACTCATGCAATCAAAGACTGATATAAAAAGGAGGCACTTCGCTGTCCGGAGACTCACCATCTAAAGCTCATCCAAATATCAGTTCCAGTTGATCATCTTCAATATTCACCATATCATACATGGGATCGAAATTCAAAATTTTGGAGACTTGACCTTTATAACTGTTGTTCCTCATTAGTTCGGTCAAGGGAATGGATACCTTTAATTTAGAAATCTCATTCTCCAAACTAAAGGCTGAAGTCTTTTCGATCTCTTTGGCTGGAACATCTTTCTTCTCAACCTTCTCCCTCGATGTAATTGGCTGATTTGATTTTTCTGCTGATAATGACTTGATGGCAGTGAGATCAACTATCTCTTTTGCTTTCTTTTGTGCAACATGTGAATCTTTTTTAGGTGCTGAAACTTCCTTTCTCTTCTGAATTGGATTGACTGGTACATCTCTGTTTCTGAGAGAATATTGCTTCTGCTGGGCTGACAATGCATTCATATAACCTCTCTGATACTCATCCAACTCTTCTTCAAGAGCAGCATCATTAGCCAAGATAAAATCCTCATATTTTTGTACTGCTGAACTTTCTTCATACTCATCATCTTCGGTGATATAAATGGGAAAATCATCAGGAGTAAAGAAATGATTTTCCTCCCCTACTACATCATCTTCATCATCTGAATCCTGACCAACAAAATTCTGCTGAAGAGGTGTCTTTACTTGCTGCTGGACCGCTGGTTCCTATGCTCGCTATTCTCGTTGCTTAATCCTGAATTGTGGCTGTTGCTGACCACGGAAATTGGGATTTCGAATCTTGGGTTCGAGCTTATCAAGAGTGAATCTCTCGAACATTTTTTCCACCTTGCGAAGTATATGACCTGTAGATGTAGAAGCTTCTTCCTTTATCACAACTTTCTTCTCGACTTTCAATCTAGCTCTCTTGTCATTCAAATTCACCTCAACACTCACGGCAATCTTCTGCATGTCCTCTAAAGTAGGCGGATCTCTATCTCGTAATGAATAGGCCATCTCCGGATAAAAACCATCTGGGAATTTTAACAAAGCTGATTTCTTAGAAGGCCTCAAGTCATCAGGAATTTCATTATAAACCACATTAAATCTGATAATATAGTCTTGGACGGACTCACCAGGATTGCGCTTGATCTTGGTATACTCAGAAGTGATTTGAAGTGGATCTCTCTTCATCTCCCACCGATCTAGAAAATTTCTCTGAAGCTCTTCTAATGTATTAATACTTCTGGGCTGCAAAGCTCTGAACCACTTGCGTACCTCACCTCCAAAAGTTTGCACAAACAATCTCATGGAGACATTCTCTTCATCAATTTCATGGAGGTCCAAAAAGTCTGTCATTCTGTCAATATGCTGCTGAGTGGGTACACTTTGAGGAGTACCATCAAACAAAGTAATTTTACTCTGATAATCAGCGGGCATGGGATCCAAGTTTGCTGGCAAAACAAGAGGTGTGAATCTAACAGCCATTGCTCTTGGTGGATTTATGATCTATCTTGGAGAAACGGGTGGAGAAGGAGAAATAGGTGTACGAGGTGTATGTGGTGGAGATGGAGGAGGAACTACTGCTGATTGCTGATCAGATATCAATGGTAGTACAGGAATGGTAGGAATGAAAGAAGGTTCAGCGCGAACTTGTGAATCTGATGTAACTACTGATGGACCAATATTTTCAGAAGCAGATTCAATAAACTCAGGAATATTCTTTGCCACAATAGGGTTTTGAAGGTTCAAGATGTAATTGTCAATGGATCTATTAGCTTTTTCAACCTCAAGATACTTGATAAACTCAGGATTTATGACGGTAGAACCAGTAGCACTTTCAGATTTAGTTTCAAACAACGAAAATTCGAACTGATCATCAAACTCAATATCTTCAATGAATTTAAATACGGTAGGGTATGAATGAGATTTAATCAAAGGGATCACGGGACCTTCTCGACAGAAGATTCTTGAAATCAGATTAGGATTCTCATACACTGGAGGCGGATCAGGATCGGGATTTGATCTAGTATGTCTTCTGGAAGCCAGTGTGTTGATCTTATTCAAAAATCAAAGGACAAAACCGATCTATTCAGCCTATCAACTTCTAGACTCAATCACCCAAAAGTCCAGAACGATGTAATATACTGGGGGTAATTCACAAGTCAAATGTCACGTTCACAAGCTAAACCGGAGATCGACTGAAGCAACATTTATCTACTTCCGCTAATGCAAGGCAAAAGCATTTTGAAAGCTACCTGGCGTGACTTCAGACTCCGTCTGTAACTTATGAAACAAATAACATCAACAAGAAAACAATTTTCTTCCCCAGTATGGTCGCCACTATGTTAGTTCCCAAATCCACCTTAGGCTGAAATAAGGCAGAAGAAGGACAACACCAAACCACGCTCAACCTCATAGCTAGCCCTACGAGGACAGGAGAGGGCTCTCTCCGGGTCAATCTCGATAAAAATATTCAAAGGGGCTTGAGATGACTAAAAGAACAAATTATCTTAGGCTATATAAACAAATAGGAGGGTTTTATTTTGGTTTTTAGGGTTTCTGTTGGAAAAAGGGAAAAAACAATTTTGGGCTTGGGGATGAGGCCAAATTCTTGCAGAGTTCAAGTTGGGGCGAGGTAGGAAGCGGATTTGATGTCTGAGATCAAATGAATGGATTGAAAATACTGTTGAGGAGCTAAAGAGGGCAAGAGAGTGCAAGGATCCTCTTCATACTGACGAAAAACATATAAAACTAAACAAAAGTTTAAGGCAGAGCACCAACAAATCAATGAATTCTACCTCAATTAATCATTTGTTTAATTCAAAAGAAAAGAGAAGGGAAATTTCACACATATAACATTAATGAGACTTAAAATAACATGAGAGGAACATCATCAAAACTCAGAAGCCACAAGGATCCCAACAAGTGCTGCAAAACTCTGGACTTTCCTTTGCCAAAAAATGAAAATGGATATACAATGGAGTGCCAAACTTTTCCCAAGTATCCAACCCTGAAAATGTCTCAGAAAATACAATATATAGAACATCCTAACCCCTTCCCATGCCTCTAGGGGTCGAGCTCATCCTTCTAGGAGCTGTTTCAACCAATTCTAAACATGGAGCTAAAATCTATACAGCCAAACAACTTGCCTCTATATGCTAGGAAACTGATCCATTCACTTAATTTTCACTTTTTAGTGAATGAATCCTCTAGAACAAGTAAAAACATGCCAAATTTACATCATATTTATCAAATTACATCATGGTAGGTCAAAAATTACATGAGGAAGTGAAACTAGTCAAAACTAGGCGAAATGCTGAGCTGAAGAGTAAAAAATAGGCCAAATTTCTCTATGCGCCGCACCCAAAAACTCTATGCGTTGCACCACTTTCAGCCTATGTTTTAGGAACTTCCCGAAGTCCAAATTGAGCTCATGATAGCTCGTTGGAAATCCCTGGATGTCGGCTATCCAAAACAAGTGGAATTTTTCAATTTGGATGTCATTTGCCCCTCCACAACTATAATCTCCCAAGACTGGTTCCTGCTGGTGCAAAAAGTGGCAGAAAGGCCATTTTCAAGGTGTTTTTGGCCCTTTAGGCAGCCCAGAATTTGATGAAATTCTTGGCCATTCCTAAACATGCATAATATAACATGAAAAACCCAAAAATTCAAAGTTTTCCTCCAGAATATGTCCCAATAATAAGCACGCGTTGGGTGGCGCGACGCGTCGGGCGGAAAAACCTGTTTTGCAACCAAAATTTTCAAAATGACAAAATATTCTCCAAATTTGCTGAAATTTGGAGTGAAGGTCTCCCATCATGTCTCATGCTTAGCCAAGGAAGCTTTGGCCAATATTCGGAGTGGATCCGACCTTTTCCGACGTTTTAGTGCTTTTCTCAACCTTGCCTTCAAGATCTTCATTTTCGCTCTACAAACGTGTGTGCGGGCCCAGTAGTGATTTTTCATGTGTCTGAGCATGTCTCCCTATTGGCCTTCACCAAGAGCTTCTCCAGATGAATTTTGACGTGTGTAAGGCAAGTCTCTCTCTCAAATGGTGTCATGTCACCTGGTCTCTTTCGGGCCAATTCACGGTCTTCACGGATTTGCTGCAACTCTATTATTGTCTGTCGATCCTCCAGTTGTTTATTCCACTGCTCCAAGTAATCTATAACCCACTGATATCTCTGCAATTTCTCGGTTAGTGTGCCGATATCAGCTTTCTGCTCCTGGATTATCTCTTTCAACTTTGAGTTGGGAGAGCTCGCATCAACATCGATGAGTATAAAATCAGTGTCTTGGCCTCCTGAAGTGCCCTCATCGTGAATAGGCCTATTGCCTCTATCCTGAACCTGTACCTGTGCTGATGTCGAAGGTGAGACCCCTTCTGCACCATTTCGAGATAGTACTCATGCTGCTAATGAAGATAACGAGACCCCTTCCACCCCTGGTCCAGATAGTACTCGTCGTGCTGCTGCAAATAAAGCTCTGTGGCCTCTCTGATATGTCACACACACTGGAGCACTGATAGGCTCAGTCTCAGGAACCTAAAACTGATGTGAAGGCTCTACCTCATCATGAACAATCTCGGGAGGAGGCTGGGGGGCTGCAAAGAAGTCACGGGAAATGAACTCATCCCATGTGATGCCCTGCAAACCAAGCTAGTGTACTACAATGATTTTAATGAGCGCATAATGATAAATGCTGTTATGCTGCTGCTCCGGAGTTTTCTTCTGCATAAGGTAGTCATACACTCTATGTTTCGGCACATGAAGTATGGAATATTCATTATTTGCACCCTCGTGAAATGCATCGAGAGTCTGACATGGTATGCATAAAGGCGCGAGAATCTACCCTCATAGCTGAAGTATCTAATGATGAGTTTCATTAATGGCGCATAGGACTCCTTCAGAAACCAGAACGGGAATACCCTGCTCAACTGCCTTAAATATCCAGGCCTGATGTAAGATTCATAATATGCTCTATCCAGTTGCTGTCTCTTATTCCACTCCTCACCTATGTTCGGTATCCCGGTCGCTTCAGAAATGGTCTCTGGTGTCAAAGTGAAGTTCACCCCAGCAAGGTTTACACGACCATCATGCAAATGTAGGACAAATAAGCCAACCAACTCCGGATGGTGCTGAATCCGAGATATCATCTCACAATACCGATAACATGAATGTTGCTGAAAGCATGTCATTGCAAGCGGGCAGGCATGCAATTGAGCCAAAGAAGTGGGCTCCTACCTGACGTGCCTGCCACTCTTATGAGATCTCCTTGGTACAGTTAGCTCTGCGATTGAGTCACTCTCTTGCTCATATCCCTGCTCATATGATGAATTTTTCTCTGACATGGTGATGAAAACAAGGTATTTGACAAATACATGCTGATATATGTATGGTGAAAATAAGAGTTAGGTGTATGTTTGAAAATGATGAATTAGTGCTTGCCTTTCAATATCAAATATGCCAAATGTATCAAGAATGAAATGAGGGACTGTGGGAAGTATAAAGGACTTTCAAATGAAACTTAACTTGTGAAAACAGTCATTTGACTGTATGGGGATTAGGGATTTTGGAATTAGGAATATTTGCAAAGGATATGGGAGTGGGATGGTGATGGGACTTGTAGTTTTTAGGGATAGGTATAAATGCAATGACAAGATACCCTTAAGCTAGGTGAATTCAAAGATATAGAAACAATCCTTGCATGTTTTTGGAATTGGGAATTTAAATGATATGAAATGGTGGCAAGTGATAGGGTTTGGGGATTTAACACATGGGACAAAGGGTATAGGGATATGGGACAGCGGGAATAAGAGTAAAAACTGTGGTATGATAGTGTGACAGTCATGACAACACGAATAAAAGTGGAATGATAGTTTAAACACCAAACAACATCCAACACCTCTTTTCAAAACCCTATGGATCAAATTTCAATATGGGTATAGGGTTTATTCTTGCACCAATTAAACTCTTTGAACACCTCCTTCAAATGACACCCAACAGGAATTAAACTCAGATAGCAAGCGCACACAACTTACTTGGAGGCAACAAGTTTGAAATCGTTTGAATTTGGAGTAACAATGACGATTTTTAAGCCTGTCGAGCCTGTGCGCCGCGCCAGAAGAAAATAAAATGGAGTTTTTCGGCTCTATGCGCCGCGTCGTCTGGGTGCACCGCGCGCAAGCCCAATGCGTCGCGATGCCTTCAACACACACAGTCGGCCTTCTAAAACGCAGTTTCGCTCTTCAACCTCAAACTTGACTTTCTCTTGGAGATTTTCTCAATCACTCTTGTTGCAAATGAATGAATGGGCTTTGAGAAATATCTTATAGACATGGTTTTAATTTTTTCTTCTTCAAAACCCATTTTATAATGTTTATGACTTTGGCACTTTTTCATTTAATACAAATTTTGTTTTCTTGTTCCCTCACTGACTTTCTGGAGCTTTGAATGATGAAATTGGTTGATTTTTTACAGGGATGTTGGCGTTGAAACTTGGCAAAGGAAAACTAGAGCCTGCTTTGAAGTCTTCATGGCGGGAAAAATACATATTTATTACAAAAACAACTTTGACAATTTCTTCTTCAAAACAGAGTTTTGAAGAAGAAACATCCTCGAACATATTTGATGATGAAAATTTTGAACTGAAAACTTATTGAAAACCTCCTCATGGCCTACGGGCATTGTTTAACATTTCGGAAGACCAAACCCTAGACTTAGAAACTAAAATGACTCTTTTTGACCAAAACAGCTTGTATGACTGTAAATGACATGAACTGAACTTTGATGAATTTTGGGAATTTTGACCAACCTAGCAGGTATAAGCATGAGGGAAAATGAAAGAACAAAACCCTTCCGTTAGACAATGGCATTCCCCTAATGGAATGTAGATGAATAAGCGGAATGAGACACCTAAACAATGAAATTCAATAAGAGAAATGATCTCTGACGGAGGGATGTAAAACCCGACTCTAACAGGTTCCGAAGTTGAAATTTGTAGAGTACGAAGCCGATATCCAGAGGAACATCGTCGCACAATTTCAGGGCATGGTTCACAATATTTTCGAAGATATGATCTGTGGAAGTTAGGGTTTTTTTGCAGGCTCCTAAATTTAACCTAAATAGTCATCGCGATATTTTTTCTATAACGTTATTTCTATGAAGATTCTGAAGCTGAAATGTTTAGAGAGAAAAGCCAAAATCCTTAGAAACATCGTCACAAAATTTCAGAGCTTGGTTCACAAGAGTTTCAAAGATATGATCCATGTAAGTTAGGTATTTTTCAGGCTCCTGAATTTCATCTCAAAGAGGTTATCATGGGAAAATATTCATAACTCTCTCTCTGAGCATCGGATTGGAATTCTATAAAAAGTGACGGGAATTACGCTGACTGTAGTTTCCTATCTATAAAGTTCAGAGTGAAAGGAGTAAAAAATGACACGTGACAAGTCGTACAAGTTTACTCTACTGAACCAGTCCATAATTAGGTCATTGTGGGAGATTGGACATAATGTTGCCTTGAAGAATCCAAATCAAGTTAGACCTATGGTATTTGAAGGAAGCTTCAAAGTACTGCTACAGGGCCGAATTTCAGCTATTGAGGATCTGAAAACACATAGATAATTCAGTTTCAATATCTAGCTTTTCAAAAGAAAGAAAAAGGTGTGTATTTGGATTTTAAAATTGCATAAATTTTGTTTGAAAAAGTAGTTTGAAGTGATTCCAAGGGCATATTTTAGAATTTTATTAATATTGGGTTCTATAATGCCTCCAAAAAATAATTCCATACCCATTAAGCCCTCAAAAATCTATACTATGACGCATGAAGAGGAAGAATTGCAGTATGAGATATCAAAATTATGGTACCAAGTGCAACAAATTTTGATCTTACGAAAAGCAACCGAAGATGACATAGATGGTTTAAAAGTAGAAATGGAGGCTAAGTTGGATGGTTTGAAGGATCAAATAATAGCTAATATGTATGATAAATTAGTGGAAGATCACATCGAGCATCAACAACAAGTTCTCCAACTCCCAAAGGATAACCTAACTTTGGTGCAGAATCTAATGAAACAATAGTAAGATCAACATCACATCGAAAGAAGTTATGAAGAAGTCAAAAAAGCAAGAACTCGACAAGTACGATCAATTTCAGAGTATCTCAACAAGTGTAAGAACTTTCCTACAGAATATTCCACATGGGAGGATGAGAATTTTATACAGAAGCATCAAGAAATAATCAAGTGTTGAGTAAAACACTTGTTTGAAGGAGAGGGGCATGTTAAGTCCCTGTATTAATAGTGTATTCCCTTATTATGTTAGTGTAGCCCCCCTTATTTTCCTTGTTGTACCCCTGTAACCCCCATATTGTTATTATTGTGCCCTTACATTATTATTGTTAGGTCGGATAGGATTACATTGTGGCCCCATGGACTCCTATATATAGAAAGGAGGTTTTGTCATTTGTATCATCCAAGAATTGTTCATTCATGTAATGTATTAGAGGTTGCCTCCTAGAAGTCTCTTATTTCTAAGGCGTTGATATCTCTTTTCTTCTATTTTTGGAGCTAGTTTCCCAACAATGAGCTTAGGACACCTTGGTATTCCAAATTCCTGGCACAACTATCAAGATTCAGTTAATGGAAGAGACAAGATCCCATATTGGGAGATACTTTGGTCTGACTTGGTGTAGGATGAGATTAGAAGAAACACTAGATATGTAGTCACATCTAGAACTGATGAGGAAGAAAAAATTGCTTTAACAAGAAATGAAAGAAATTCAAAGGAAAGAAGGCCCAATGGAAGTCAAAATCCAACCAGAAGCATGGAAAGAATAAATACATCTATAAAATATAATGCTTTCACTGCCATGAGTATGGACACTATGAAACCAAGTTTCAACACACGAAATCCAATAAGAAGCCTGCAGCAAGGGCGAGAGGAGATTCTCCCACATTACAAATTTAGTTGGATTTCACTGTCATTGCTTGCATGGAAAGTACTATATGAGGTAGTGTATGGTAATTAGACTCTGGTGCTTAATTTCATATGACAAGAAATAAATATTTCTTCAACAACTTAGAGGAGAAGGACCTACAATTAGACATAGAGCTGGGAGATGATGGAAGGTATAATACCAAAGGGATTAGCACTGTCACCTTTAAGAGGGAGTCAAGCTCCCAACTTAACCTATAGAATTTAATGTATGTGCCTGGTCTGAATAAAAATATAGTTTCTATAGTTTTACATGAAGACAGAGGATATGATGTGGTGGTCAGTAGAGGGGATTCTTATCTGAAACCTATTGCTACTAGAAAAGTAAAAAAAAATGGTTTTAGATTAAAAAATATCTACAAGCTAGATGTGGATGCATGCAATACATTGAGTAAGAAGGTAGAACATATTCAAGGATGAGATGTTGGAGAGCTCTAGAATAGGCACATGTGACACCTACACCATGGAAATTTGAAAATAATGTAGGAGATAATCACTAGACTTTCAAAATGCAACCTTGATCAACATGATGTTTTCAAGGGATGCACTATTGGAAAATATTTTAAATCCTCCTTCCACAACCGAGGTAGTAGAGTTGGAGCCATCTTGGAGCGAGTTCACTTAAATGTATGTGGGCCATTTTCCATAGTCTCAACTGGAAAGCAGAGGTATTATGTGATCTTCATAGACGTTTTTCCCCACAAATATTGGATATCTTTTATGAAGAAGAAAGATGAGGTCTATTCAAAGTTTTTTGAATTTAAAGCCTTAGTTGAAAATTATTATGGAAAGAAAATTAAATCCATGAGAAGTGATAATGGAGGAGAGTATATCTCTAATGCCTTGACATAATTATGTGCCAAGGAGGGTATTATAAGGGAGTTAATTAACACATAAACCAAGAAAAAATGGGGTTACAGGGAGGTAAAATATAACTATTTTAGGAGTTACCATACCAATGTTGCATGACTAGGTATTGCCACTATCCCTATGCGCACAACCTTACAATATAATTTTTTACTTGCAGAACATGAGCCCTCACAAAATTATTGGAATGATTACATCTAAATAGGATTTCAATGGGAGGAAGCCAGATGTCTCCCACTTTCACATTTTTAGATCCATAGTCTATTGTCATGTCTCCAATGATAGTAAGAAAAATTTGGAGCCAATTACAGAGAGAGGAATATTTGTAGGATATTATGAGATACCTCATATTTAAGAGATGTACATGTCCTCTCTTAGGATGATTTTTATGAGGATGTATGTGAGATTTGATGAGGAGAAAGCCATGACAAGATCTCTAGATAGAGAGCTGAGAATACCACTAGAGGAGGAGCTTCTAGTTGTAAAGTAGGAGCCTAATTCAAATCCACATAGTCAGATATTTTTCAAAGGCAAGAAGAAATTCCAAGAGGATGATTTGGAGCAACCGCATGTAGAGGAGCAAATATCAGGTCGAGTGGAGGCACCCTGTCACACAGATCCTTCTAGAGAAGGGAGGTAGAGAACAAATATGGTTGACAGGTTGGTGCAAGAAGCTCTAGAGCATGTTCGAGCTCCTAACTCCTTCCATAGGTAAAGGAGATCAATATATATATATATATATATATATATATATCTATATATATATATATATATATATATATATATATATATATATATATATGTATATATATATATATATATATATATATATATATATATAGAGAGAGAGAGAGAGAGAGAGAGAGAGAGAGAGAGAGAGAGAGGATATATGACACTCATTTCAGAATTGATTGATTTTGAACCATCTTCTTTCGAAGAGGAAACTTCCCAACAAGTTTGGTTGGATGCCATGGTCGAGGAGTATAACTCCATCATGAAGAAAAATTTGTGTTACGTGGTGCCCAGACCTAAGAAAAAAATAGTTGTTGGTTCCAGGTACTTGTATAAGGTGAAACATGCAGTTGATGGCAGTTTTGAGAAGCATAAGGCTAATTTTTTGGCCAAAGGCTTCTCACAAGTGGAGGGGATTGATTATGAGGATACATTTTCCCCTGTGAAAATATATTCATCTAACAAGACCATAATAGCAATGAAAACATAGTTGTAGTGGAGGATCCACCAAATGGATGTTAAGACTTCCTTTCTTAATGGAGTGGTTGAGGAAGAGATCTACATTGAGCAACCTGAGGGGTTCAAGACCTTTAGCAGGTAGAAACATGTTTGTAGTCTCAAGAGAGCCCTCTATGGTCTCAAGCAGGTACCTCGTGCTTGGTACACTCACATAGATTCTTATCTCAATGGATTGGGCTTAACTAAGAGTAAAGTAGATGCCAATCTCTACTACATTATGGTAGATGGCAGTCTACTCATCATAGTCCTCTATGTGGATGATTTGATACTAACAGGAGACCACATGTTGATCCAGTATTACGAGGATCTTGAGAGAGAGTTTAAGATGAAGGATATGGTTTTTATGCACTTCTTCCTTGGCTTGGAGGTGTGGCAGGGAGATGGAGAGATATTTATTGGAAAGAGGAAGCACACCTCTAAAATCCTTCAAATATTCCATATGTGGGATTGCAAACCCATGGACACTCCTCTAGGTACTAACTAGGGGAAGGAGGATTCTCTACAACTGAGGCAGCAGATGGCACTATCTATAGACAGTTGGTGGGGTCCTTGATGTACTTCGTGAACACAAGGCCCAGTATTTTTTTTATAGTGAACCAAATTAGTCAGCTTATGGTGGAGCATTCCAAGCTTCACTGGAAATCCAAAACATGTTCTAAGATTCTTCAAAGGCACAACAAAATTTGGTTTATGATACATGAATAATTATGGAGTGAATATCTAAGGCTTCATAGATGCAGATTAAGTAGGGAGTCCCTAAGATAGGAAGAGCTTATCAGGATCAGTATTTAGTGTTGAGTCACTAAAATTTTCTTAGTACAACAGGAGAAAAGTATATGTAGCACAAAACTTAGTAGAGGTTGAGTATATGGCTGATAGTCAAACAACATGTGAGGTTATTTGGATGAGGAAGATCCTGGTTGGTCTCTTTAGTCAGGGGATGGAGTGTACATTGATCCACTATGATAATCAGAGTTGTATAAAACTCTTTTAAAATACAATATTTCATTATAGGTCCAAGCAATAGACATCAAGCACCATCACGTGAGAGATTGTGTGCAGAGTAGGATTTTTATGCTATAGTACATTCCTACAAAGAACCAGGATGCATACATATTAACAAAGGCTTTGTCAAGAGCAAGTTTCAGTTCCACAGTAGTAGGTGTTGGGTTTCCTTTTTGATACTTATAATGCCCTAATTGACCTCTATTTCTGACCTATTTTTCCTTGAATCTATCTACTATTCACCTATTTTCTTCAAATATATGCCATTTTAGCTTTTTGATGTCTATATGAGGTAATCTATAATTCATAATTCAATTTCTATGTCTTATTATAGTAAAAATAACGTTATTTTATCTATTACTCTCTAATTCCTTGGGGTGGCTCACATAGATATTTAGATTTCCACTCCTGCTCATTTGGTACTTATTCAAAATTTTCGTGCTTGGGAAGTTAAACATTCTAATACTCATGTAGTTCAGTGATTCGATACATATGTGCTTATTTTTCCAGGCTCTTCAAAAATCTGGCACTCAAGTCTTTGTTAAACACCTATCCATCTGACAGTTGACCAAGATCCATGTTCTCAATGACCATGCTCACCATACGTGTGCACCCATATTGCATCTGACTAGTGGCCTGAGCTCTTGAGTATTGCGATCATCATATTGTTCGATTCCAATACCATATATTCCTCTGTTCGATTCCAATACCAGTTGTTATACTGTTTGATTCTAGTACCCATGTTATATTGTTTTGTTGCGGTACCAGTGTTCCTCTATTAGATTCTGGTACTAGTGGTTCCTTTGTTCTATTTTGGTACCCATACTCTATTGTTCTATTCCATTACCCGTATTTTTCTGTTTTGTTCCAGTATAAGCATTCTACTGTCTGATTTTGGTACTAGAATTCATATCCAGACTTAGTAATTCAACGAACAGTCTTTGATGGAACAAAAAGAGTTGTTGATGACATCTCCTTTACATAGAAAATTAAGATTTTCTTCTTCATCATGCACTTTGTGTCATGAGGATGAAGCCTAATATCCCCGTTAAAGTTAAACTTTAAATATTTAATGTTATCTCATGTAACTTTGGTTGTAACGATCAGTAATATATAAGATAGGGTCTATAGATGATAACAAGCTTAGTGAGAGAGAGAAACACGTTGAATAGAGAGAGATAAAATTAAGATTAAGATTTTACATACTACTGTTATGTTGTCGAATCACTAAGTTTTGTAATATTTCTCTTTGAAGTAATCAAATGAGTATCAATTTATGAGTTCAGTGTGTTAATCAATCTCTTAGTTTTGTGAGTTTTTAAGCTTTCCTTGGTAGCTTGGCAAGGGCCCACCAAAGCCATCAAGGAAAGTTCTCTTTTAAGTTATTATTTAGTGTGAGAATGTTTTAATCTTTGATACAATTTTAGTTTTATTTTATGAGTGTCAATTCCTTATTTTTTATGAATGAAAATTTTATTTCTTAAATTTAGACATTTAATTGATTATTTATATCGTAAAGAGCAGGAAGACCAAGATCAGAGATCTCACCATTCATCTACATGTGCTGATTTTGAAGACTCTCATCATAAATTTCCTATACTAGTTTTGGTTACCTTAGTTAATGTTTGAATGTAATAAATTGAATTTAGTATAATTATTGAGATTAATAGCAGGAAATAGAGTTAAAATCCATCTTTCAATTTCATGAGCTTGTAAATGGATAAAATGGTTACCTGAGAAATAACATTAAGTTTACAGTTTTGTCATTTATTTGTGATATTTTTCTCTTTTGATTATGCGATGAAGTTAGATTGGAATTCATAGAATGACGTGTTAGTTTTAGAGTACTCCCTAGATAGACTATACTCATCATACATATGATCTTATATATTATCGACACATATAGTGCATCGACTCTACTGATTATGATTCTCTACTTGATAATTAAGTATTGTGGTCATATCTATATATTATTCATATAATTTCCGCAACATTTTTGGCGTTGTTGTAGGGGATTTGTAAACGGTAATAGATTTGTTCGATGGTTTATGAGTGATATTGAGGACGACCTAAGGGTAGAGAGAAGACGGTTAGACAAGAGGTAAGAAACTGCACATCCAGTTTGGTGGGGTCACTCCAAAGTTAAGTTGTCCTCTCTTTTGGTAAGTAGTGTTACACTAAAAATGTCACCATGACGTTTTATTGTCAGTATGGGTTCATCGTTACTCATACCATACTCCCTTAGAAGACTACAAACATCATGTTCCTAAAACCAAGCCTTGAAATTGAGAGAAAAGCTTATAAAAGTCATTAAAATACTTGTACCGCACTTTATCTTAGTATTACCTGTGGTGCCGCATATGTTTTCTCTAGAACATGCAGAACCAGCCGCACTTTTTCTTCATTAAAGGTGTGGTTCCCTGTAAAAGGTAAAGTGAAGGTGGAAATAAAATTTGGAAGCCCAACTGGTTGAATCTGGAAGCTTCTAGAAGTAATTATTCGATGGAAAGTTCGCTCCTTTCATGTACATTCATCCCTCCATTAAAGGAGCCTACCCCTTGGTATGTGTAACTTAATCCCTTGAAAGAGGATTCTATCCCCTCTTATTTGGAGCTGCAACCTCTTCTCTTTTTCTATAAATTGAGGCCATAATTCAACCTCAAGGGGAGTTAGGCTTTCAGATTTTTTGAGGAGAATTGCTGGTGAAACTCAGACTCTCTTAACTGATTACCATATGGGAATGATCACACCCCCATGTATATGTTAGTTGAGAGAGTGAAAATTCTTGTCAAAGTAGAGGAAATTCTTGTTCCGGACCCCAGAAGGACCTGTACGACATCAAGGTGAACACGGTTGTAAGGCTCCTTCTTTCATCAAAGATAATAAAAATGGATCTTGTTTTCTCAATGAGTTGTTTACTTAAAAGACTTATTTCTTGAATTCCTTGATCATTAAGATAGATTTATGGTTTATGAATTAATCTATATTATGCAGGTGCTTCTGATTCTTTCATTTTTTTTTATTGCAGATCCAAAAAAGAAACGTATTTGAAGCAACAGAAAAGAAGACTATGATTAGCGTTGGACTACAGGTAAGTCCTAAATCCTTCATTATAGGTAATTCTAGATCAAATATAATCTAGAGAAAGTATTTTACATCTGTCTGTTTGTTGCTAGTTATCATAGGATACTAGGGAGATCTGTCTTGTTCGCAACAATGATTTATCCGTCCAAAAAAATGGCGACTCCACTGGGGAATTGACCTCATTAAAACAATCTACGTCTACGTACATATCCGTTCACATTCATGAATGGCGACGTAGGAGACGTTTAGTGAAATTCTTTATTCTGGATCAAATTTTGTAGAAATTAGCTGAATAAATCACTTATTCACTGAAGATTATCCTGGTCATATATCAATTTCGAATTGCATACATAACACATAACCTTCTTCTACAATTAATTGTCACATGCGGAAATAACAAAAGAAATCTCACATCAATTCAATCACACATTAACTCAGTATGTATGGGGAAAGCCTATAGCTGAAAACCCCGCAGCTATTGTGTATATTATAATGGAGAAATCAAGTAACCAAACAAGTACAATACTCCTCACAAGTACTCAGTGCTCTCTCATGAAGTTACTCACAATCTGACTCAGTTTTGAACAAGTCTGAGGTTCAAAACTCCCCGCCAATTGCCTTGCCTCTATTGCGCAATCATGGCTTGTATATGAAGAGGTTCAAGGTTCGAATCCCCTTCCCTTGATTGCGTAATTGTCATGGACAATTCCTCCAAGTGTAATGCAAATCTCATGCAAAACAAATCTACCAACTGATAGCTTTACTCACCCTTTCATCTACCTCTTCCACTGGTCTCCACTGAACTGATCATGCACTGTAGTGAATTGAAGTGTTCTTGAGTTGACTAATGAGTTAATATTTAGTAAATTAAATATTATTTAATTTACTCCACTCATATCTAGTTGATTAGTTAGTTAACTAATCCCAACTAGTTCAACTAAAACAAACAGAACACAACTCCACTACTTGTCCCGTTAACTCCTCCAAAACTCCTGCCACTGAAGTCTAACTGAAGCCAACCATGCAAGATGCCATCAAACCATAGGAACCACGTGATTCCTTGTGTCAGTTGCATGAGTCACCTCCATGACTCAAACTGAAGTGCGCCAAGAGAGTAAACTGCTGTTTATAGTCAAAATAATATTAAGGGTAAATAATATTTGACTTCCATATTTTTAGGAGATCAGTCTAAAAATAGCCTGGGTCCTAAAAAATAGGGTCTCATCTATTTTTACCGACATGTCGCATCCATCAAGAATCTCCAAGTAGAATTCCCAAATTATGCTCCGTATGTCTAAAAATAGGCATAGTCTAAAAATAGACTTTGCGCCAGAATTTGCCTGCGGGCCCACTTAGTGAAGGCGACTTCATTTCACTAAGCTCCATCATCTTGCTGCATTCTCAACACTCCCTCTCAGCAAGATGTGGATTATCTGCAATCCCTATCCTGCCTCTGTGGAATTCGAACTTGCTCCTGGTGAGCGCCTTCGTCAGGATGTCGGCATCCTGATCCTCCGTGGGAACATATGAAAGCATCATGATCCTCCGCTGAACACAATCTCTGATGTGATGGTACCTGATGTCGATATGTTTGGACCTATCATGAAAAAATGGATTAGCTGAGAGCTTGATGCAGCTCTGGTTATCACAGTAGATCACTGTAGGCTCCAAATGCAACCTGAACAAACCTGCGAGGATCTTCCTCATCCAAATAGCCTCACATGCGACGAAGCTTCTTGCCATGTACTAAAACCTCTCTTTGAGCCAGAGTGCAGGATGATACTTCCTGGCGTACCCCGGGGAAAGCGTGCCAGGCCAATGCGAAAGCTCCTCCCGAGAAGTGCTCTTAGGTGCGGTGGGCTCACGCCGTGCATCAGTGAAACCCAGCTTCCTCCATCCTCATCGTATGCAGACCATATCCTGATGTGCCTCTGATATAGCGCAATACATGCTTGCCCGCCTTCCAAAAAAGCTTGGTAGGCTTAACCATAGCTTGCGAAAGCTGGTTAACTGCATAGCATATATCGGGTCGAGTATTGACCAAATACATCAACGACCCCACCAACTGTCGATAGACAGTGGCATCCACTACCTCCTCCGAAGTAGCATCTCCCTTCCTCCATCCTCCTGGAAGAGGGGTATCAACAGGCTTGCAGCCTTGCATGTTGAACCTCTCCAGAATCTCCCGGGCATACTTGCCCTGAGAAACAAACAGTCCTCCACTGCGCTGCCAAATCTCCAATCCCGGGAAATAATGAAGGATGCCCAGGTCCTTCATCTCAAACTCTCGTGCAAGATCCTCCTTGCATGAAAGTATCAACTGCTCGTCGCCAGTCAAAATCAGATCATCTACATACAGTGCGATGATCAACAGCTTCCCCTCCACCACAATCTGGTACAGGTTTGGATCCGCCTCACTCTTGGAGAATCCAAGCCCGGTGAAGTAGCTGTCTATCCGAGTGTACCAAGCACGAGGTGCTTGCTTCAGCCCATACGGTGCTCTCTTGAGTCGGCACACATGCGACTCACTGCTGAAGATCTCAAAACCTTCAGGCTGCTCTATGTACACCTCTTCCTCAATAACTCCATTGAGGAATGCAGTCTTCACATCCATCTGATGAATGTGCCACCCCATCTGCGCTGAGAGAGTAAGGATCGTCCGTATGGAAGAGTACCTTGCGACAGGTGCAAAAGTCTCCTCATAGTCAATCCCCTCGATCTGTGAGAAGCCACGGGCGACAAATCTCGCCTTGTACTTCTCCACACTCCCGTCAGCCGCCTGCTTCACCTTGTAGATCCATCGCGAACCTACAACTGATTTCCCAAACGGTCTTGGGACAATCTCCCATGCACTGTTCCTGATGATCGAATCATATTCTTCGATCATGGCATCAACCCATGCGGGTTCCTCCACAGCTTCCTCAAAAGAGGATGGCTCTGTCACAACACATTGACTCATAAAAGCCATGTATCCAGTGTACCGATCCGGTGACTGTCTCTGTCTGCGCTGTGCTGTAGGTGGTCCTACAACCTTCTCTGCATCCCGAGCCAGTCGCTCAGCTTCTGTAGTGCGCATGCGCCCTCTGATGGTTGGCGCTGCCTGGGTAGTTTCTTCCACCTCCTGAACCTCCTCTTGTGGCTGATCCACATCCGGAAGCTCCTCCTTAGGAACTAACAGCTCCTCATCTGCATGCAAGTGTAGCTCCCTCTCAAGCGAACACTGCATGGCTTTCTCCTCCTGAAATTTTATATCCCGTCGCACAACAGTCTTGCGACTGTCTGGCACATACACCCGATAGTTGTGAGGTGTATCAGTGTACCCCCCAAATATTCCAACTTCAGCAGTTGGATCCAGCTTCCTTCTTGCATCCTTCGTCACATGCATGTAGACAGGAGATCCGAAAATCCGCAAATGGGAAATATCGGGCCTCTTGCCAGAATAAGCCTCCTCTGGTGTACTCATGCCAAGAACCTTGTGAGGACAACGGTTCTGCACATACACTGCTGTATTGCATGCCTCAGCCCACAAGTGAAGGGGTAGGCCCTGATCATGCAACATCGCCCGTGCAGCACCCACGATCGTTCTGTTCTTCCGCTCGGCCACCCCGTTCTGCTGTGGGTTATGGGGTGCGATGAGCTCTCTCCGAATCCCTTCTGCGCTGCAGAACTCCTTGAATTCAGCCGAGATGAATTCACCACCGTTATCACTCCTTAGACAAATCACCTTCTTCCCCGACTCCTTCTCGACCAGTGCTTTAAACTCACAGAACTTCGCGAATGTATCGCTCTTCTTCTGCATGAAGAAGATCCAGCACTTTCGAGAGAAATCATCAATAAAGACCACATAATACATGTTCTTTGTTGTCGAAGAAACTGAGAAAGGACCACACACATCTGTGTGAACTCTCTCAAGGATCGTTGTGGCGCGACTATCCTTCTCGTGAAAGGTGGCTTTCACATACTTCCCTAAAGTACACCCCTTGCACTGATCTGACTGCGCAAGAGTGCCCTTAGGAAGCCCAGTAGAAATCTGCTGCAGAATCTTCAAAGCTCCATGGTGAAGGTGGCCCAATCTCCTGTGCCACAGTTCGCCCTCATCATCTCGGCTCACCACTTCTCCCGCCTTGCATGCCATAGCTGCGCAGTCATCTACCTGCAACTGATAAAGGTTCTGAGTTCGAACCCCTATCTTCCGGGTCTCTCCAGTAGTCTTACTGCGCAGGAAAGATTTTCCTTCGCTGAAGACAACATCATAACCCTTATCCTCCAACATCGCTACTGAAATCAGGTTCTTCTTCAATCCAGGTACATGCATGACATCCTTTAAGACAAAGGGTTTACCAGACTCCCTCTGAAAGGATACGATACCGATACCAGTCGCACTGTATCTACCGTCATCGCCCATCTCGATGTGCATGCCCAAATCTTTGTCCTCCAGATCTGAGAACAACTCCCGATCTCCCGTCATATGAAATGACGCACCGCTGTCCAAGAACCACACCGATCCCATCACACTTGAAACCAAGCATGCAATCAGTGAAAAGTCAAGCTCGAGCTGTGAAGCCAAAGCTTCTCCATCTGCAGATCTTCCCGCTTGCTTGTTCTTCTTCTTCTTTGGACAATTGGTAGCATAATGTCCGTGATCATGGCAGTGAAAACACTTCACTTTCGCCATATCCTGCTTCTTGCCCTTAGCTCCAGAATGAGAGGTTTTCTTACCCTTCCCTTTCCTAGCTTTGGACACCAAAGCGCAGTTTTCTTCATCAGCTCCCTTTGATGAAGATCCATCTCGAGTAGTCCTCCTTATCTCCTCCTGCATGAGATCCGCCCAAAGGCGCTCCCATCCCGGCAGCTTCTCCCGACCATTGACACTATCTTGATAAGAGTGCCAAGCCTTCGGAAGACCAAGGAGAGCCAGGTCGACCATATCCTCTTCATCGACAGTAACTCCCACACTTCCCAGTTCATCTCTGCATTGAGTGAACTTCGTGAGGTATTTAGCGATACTGTCGCCCTTCTCCATCTTGATGTTCCTGAGCTTGTCTTTGAGCGCCGGCTTCCTTTGGTCACTCTTACTCTGGAATAGATCCGTCAAAGCTTTCCACATTAAATATGGAGTAGCCTTTCCATGCAGGCTGGATACAATATGATCCTTGACGCCCTCCAACAGGATCCTCCGACATTTCGCGATCTTCTTTTGCCATGCATCGACCCGAGCTGCATCAGTGGGCTTTGGGACATCCGCATCCACGAACTCCTTCAGACCATTATCTTCTAACACTGCTTCCATTCGATCCTTCCATGCAATATAGTTCGAACTGCCTTCAAGAGCATATTCGAGTCGCAAACCATTGAAAGAAGACATCTTTCAACACCGGCACCAAGAAGAACAACCTTCTGCAAAATTCGAATTCCAAACTCCAAGCTCTATCGCTTCCGATCTACACTTGAAAACAAATTATTTCCAAATCAGAGATTGATTGCAAAGGGCATTCACCAGATCTTTCACCTTACAAAGAAGGATGAATATTCCGGAGGCTACCTGGCCCGCATGCAGACTCTGTCCGAGGAAATAAGTTTGCAATCACCGTAATAGATCTCGACAATTAATCTAGCTCCGATACCATGTAGAAATTAGCTGAATAAATCACTTATTCACTGAAGATTAACCTGGTCATATATCAATTTCGAATTGCATACATAACACATAACCTTCTTCTACGATTAATTGTCACATGCGGATATAACAGAAGCAATCTCACATCAATTCAATCACACATTAAC
Organism: Pinus albicaulis; assembly: GCA_034641835.2. Taxonomy (NCBI): domain Eukaryota; kingdom Viridiplantae; phylum Streptophyta; class Pinopsida; order Pinales; family Pinaceae; genus Pinus; species Pinus albicaulis. Next base: position 926,687,625 of record CM076572.1, on the reverse strand, counting down.
TCAGTATGTATGGGGAAAGCCTATAGCTGAAAACCCCGCAGCTATTGTGTATATTATAATGGAGAAATCAAGTAGCCAAACAAGTACAATACTCCTCACAAGTACTCAGTACTCTCTCATGAAGTTACTCACAATCTAGCTTGGTTTTGAACAAGTCTCGGGTTCAAAACACACCACTAACTGCCTTTTCCTCTATTGCGCAATCATGGCCTGTATATGAAGAGGTTCAAGGTTCGAATCCCCTTCCCTTGATTGCGTAATTTTCATGGACAATTCCTCCAAGTGTAATGCAAAACTCATGCAAAACAAATCTACCAACTGATAGCTTTACTCACCCTTTCATCTACCTCTTCCACTGGTCTTCACTGAACTGATCATGCACTGTAGTGAACCGAAGTGTTCTTGAGTTGACTAATGAGTTAATATTTAGTAAATTAAATATTATTTAATTTACTCCACTCATATCTAGTTGATTAGCTAGTTAACTAATCCCAACTAGTTCAACTAAAGCAAACAGAACACAACTCCACTATCTGTCCCGTTAACTCCTCCAAAACTCCTGCCACTGAATTCTAACTGAAGCCAACCATGCAAGATGCCATCAAACCCTAGGAACCACGTGATTCCTTGTGTCAGTTGCATGAGTCACCTCCATGACTCAAACTGAAGTGCGCCAAGAGAGTAAACTGCTGTTTATAGTCAAAATATTATTAAGAGTAAATAATATTTGACTTCCATATTTTTAGGAGATCAGTCTAAAAATAGCCTGGGTCCTAAAAATTAGGGTCTCATCTATTTTTACCGACATGTCGCATACTCCAAGAATCTCCAAGTAGAATTCCCAAATTCTGCTCCGTATGTCTAAAAATAGACATAGTCTAAAAATAGACTTTGCGCCAGAATTTGCCTGCGGGCCCACTTAGTGAAGGCGACTTCATTTCACTAAGCTCCATCATCTTGCTGCATTCTCAACAAATTTTGGCTGAATGGTTTATCAAATCATTATTGCCCAAAAACACTGAAGATGTGGCCAAAGGAGGCGTTGTTATATAAGAGCAAGTCATTGCTAAATCTCAGTATCTTGACCTTGTATATACACAGTCAGGTACTTTGTATGACAAAATCCATGATTTACCAAGACCTGGTCAGTTAACTACAACTCCTTTAGGCTCTCATGCCGCTGATGGTGTAATTGGTTCTGTTAGCACTAGCAAGAGTAAGAAGAAATCTTCCAAGATGACTTCTCCTATTATAACTTTACTCGATTCAACTAAAGGAGATTCTTTCACTGAAACTTCCGCTGATAATCATGTTGTAGAATCATCTACAACCAAACCTAAAACTAGTGGTAAAAAGAAGGGTAAGAATAAAAACAAAAATTCATCTTCAAAAGATAAAAACAATAAAACTGAACCAACTGACGAAAAATGAAAAATTCATTATCCTTGTCTCATCTGTGATGAGGATCATTTTACTAAAGAGTGCCCACATAGAACTGAGGTATCAAAATTAGTTAAGGGTTTGTCCATGCTTACTATCTTGAAGGATCCCTTTCCTGCTCAAGATAGTAACATGATTGGATCTTCCTCAAATACGCTAGAGGATATCTTAATGGTTGCGACACGATCACAAGATTATGGTAGTAAAAATCCTGTTGGTGGTAAAAAAGCAGAAATTTATAATTCAACATCAACCACATCTCCCTCAGTTTCTAATCCGCTACAGATCGAGAAACTGAATCCTGACTTAGTAATCAATCCACCTGCTAAAGGTGTACTTCGTAAATAAGCTTTCAATCCACATGCGAGAGCTGCTCAAAACTACAATATTATTGAAGACTTGGCGATTTCCTCTTCAAAAATGTTGGCTTTGGAAGTGCTACAATCATGCCTAGCCCAAAGAAATTACTATTGATAGCCATTGGAGCTGTAGACCTTCAGGATTCGAAACTAATGATCTTCGATTTAGAGAATTTTACACCCCGCCTACCCCATCAAATGGATTTTAAAATTCCAGTAATAGTAAAAAACAAATGTTGCTTTCATACTGTTGTTGATGAAGGGGCTTCTACGTGTATCATGTCGTTAAAATTTTGGAAATCACTTGTGTAATATTCCTTTTTCAAGAATTTCTGCAAAATGGTCCTCAAGGACGCTGTATAAGGAAGGTGGTGCAAAAATAAGGTAAATGGGGACTTGTATCCCTTATTTAATATATCATACATAACACTTCCAGAAGTTGAGCTCAAATAAATCCCTCAAGATAGGTTAAACAGATCTCCTACCCTTGAGTATCTCAAATAAGTGCTCAAAGAGTGAGCTATAGAAATATATGAACATAATCATTAGACTCGGAAAATCTGGACATGTCAATGAAGGGAATATAGTACAGCCATAATGTTCATTAATATATCAACAACAATATACAGAAATATATTGAGTAACAAGCCTCTTAAGCAATGGGAATCAACCTCCAAATATTAGAACATGAAATACATGAGATGCTGCAGTTATACAAAATGCCGGAGGGTAGTGACTACGCTGTCTCTAGGAGTGTAGCTGCTGCTATAGATGTGCATACATGAGATATGGCTGAAATATACAAATAAATTCCCAATAATAAAGGAATGGGCTCCAATACAGGATTTCGAGCCAATCTAGGAGAGATTGCAAGAAATGCCGGAGAATGTACAATATGACAAATAACTTGGCACTACAACTAAATCAAAATAAAAATGAGGCTGTAGTAGATCTGAAATAATCATGCCCTCCTCTGATAATGTCCTCAAGTAAAAGGCTGATCCTTTTTACTCAAAAACACTCATCCTGATGAGCTCAAATGACCCTCCCAGCAACTTCCTGCATAAAATGACGCAGTTCTAGCCCTAGACTGCACTGTGAGATATGGTGAATGGTTGGCCAAGTTCCAAAGATCTAAAAATAATCCCGAGAGTCTCCTCTGCTGCTCCTCCAATGAATAGACAAGCTCTCCACCAAAGAACAAGCCAAAGAATGACTCTATGAGTTCCTCTGTTGCTTCACCCAGCAACACAACGTTTTCTGCCCAACAGGAAAACACTACACTGAAGGAGGTAGCTTTGGCCAAATTCTGGAATGAGGAAATGGAGCTAAAAACCTCTCCCTCCTTGAGGATGACGTAGGGATTCCCGATGGGGAACACCCTTGTGCTCAAGAACACTGCAACCCTGCTAAACAGCCTGGGTATGCAAGTCTTAGCAGACCCAACGAAAATAATAAGCTAATGCATAATGAAAATGGGCTACCATCTCCTCCTTATAAATTAAATGAACTCCTCTCATCATGGGTCCCATCCACACTTGCCACCTAGCTCATGCAACTGGAGCCTCCTCTAAAACTACGCTGCCTTGTCATGGAGATTCCTCCTCTTGGACAGCGTTGTTGACTTAGTCAAAGATGACTAAATCAAAGTGATCCTGATCATATTCACACCCTTAGGTGCTTAATCTAGCTGCTTATTCACCCTCCTTTCACACAAGGAGTGTTATTTCTCCATATAAGGGGGTTAAGGGGTCTCCTTACCCATTTTATTTAACAAAATAAAAATATGCAAACTATAATATTCCTTTTAGCTCGAGGCTAAAATTTTGGAACATTACAGTCCTCCCCTCACACATGTTTCTTGTCCTCAAGAAACTACATAGAGAGAACAAAATTTATCCCCCTTTCCTTTTGTGGCCTCCTCATCAAAAATCTCCACCACTGCTCAAGATATCCTGCAACAAATCTGTCCTCCAACGCTTCCTCCCAAGTATGAAAACCGGAATGGTGCTCATCATGGAAAGATAGAAGGTGTAGGTGGAAACCTTCTTGCTGGGCTATGGCCTCCTCAAGGTAAGAGTGATGACATGCATGGGAAATTTTTGTCCCCAGTGATGATCCTCTCATCCATGCTATCATCCAAATAGCAATCTCAACCCCTGGTTTATGCAATGTGTTGGGGTTGAATGGAGAGTTGGGATTTTGATTCCCAAGATGTTTCTCCCTCCATTTGTGGTACATATGGGGCTGCCTCCTTCCTTGGGATGAAATGGCATGGCCTCCAAGAATGGCCCAAGCTTCCCCATCAATAAAATCAGCCATGAGATGCCCCCTCAAATTCTCCAAGTGGTTTTTTCCATAAGAAGAGAAAATTAGCAATGTGGCAATCTTGGTTTTCCCATGGTGTCCCCTGCAATTTAAAACATGTACAATGGGGAGAATCATGCTCCCAATTGGATGTCCCAATACCTCCAACACTCTCCAAGTAGTGCTCCCTATAAATTTATAACCATTAGAAATACAAGGAAGTAACATGCAATGAGAACAAGCCGTCATAAGACAAATAGAGAGTGGGTCACTACTCCAATCATGGGACCAACGCAGTGAGCCTCCTGCCTGCATCAGAACTAAAAACAACAAGTGCTTTCCTAGCCACTTGTTTGCTGCCACAAACATCTTATAAGGTGAAAACATGGAAGTACAAATTGGTGCCAGTGGTGCACACCAAGAAGTATGTGTCTTCCCCCACAAACCAGCATGAAAATAGCCACTCCCATTACTGCAATGGGCCACAAGTACATCATAATAAGCAGCATAAGGAGATGTGATCATCCATAGCTCATCAAGCTGCCCATATAAAGTAAAGAAAGGTAAATCAAAATGAGAGTATATACCTTCTTTACCATGTACTCTGGTCCTTGAGCTGAAATGGCTCATCTGAATGCTCTCCCTCACCTCCAATGAGTAGTGAAATGGTTGTGCCAACCTTTCTAAAATCATTTGGGCTATGCATCTCTGCATATCATGTTGTATGCCATCCCAATTGAACTCCTCTAGCAAAGCAAAATATGCATCGAAGTGCATAACTAGAAAGCCCTCATGTGCTGCATGCAGCAATTTCTTCTTGAGCTCAGAAGCTTTGGTCAAGAAGATTCTTCCATATGAATAGATGACCACATCCTCTACTATATATCTGTCACCTCTGCCTAGGTCATCAAGAATCATGCATGCATCTAGATCCTTGGAGTACTCTACTAAGAGTTGAGACCTCCAATCTGGATCTATCCTCCTCAGAGACAGAGTTGGTAATTTGCAATGTGGTGCTCCCCTCATGGTGCTCCCTGCTAATTTGACATTCCCCATCCCAAATTCATCCTCCAAAATGCTGCCATGCCCATCGTGTAGCTGCTCATGCTCAAATATTGATGGTGTCCTTTGGAATTTGGCCTCCCCTGAGAGGCTATCATCCAAAAGGAATCTCCCAAGCTAGGCCAAAGTAAGCATGAGTGGCCTCCATCCACTCCCATGTGTGAAAGAGTCCTTCCTCAAAGGAAGTGTCCTCTCCAAATCTGTGGAGCAGTCATCCTACATCATGAAGATGCCATCCTCCATCCCTGCAGAAAACTCTATCAGCGTAGTATAACTGATGAGAGTGGGTGATACTAAAAATGAGAGAATGTATCCCTCCTCCTTGGGTTTACCCCAAACTCTCTGCGTTGTGCTGGACTCCTCCAATGTCTTCACCTCTCCGGAATCCAAGAGTGGTGAACCAAATGACAAGATGCCCCTCATAAACTGTAGATCAGGTGGCCTCCTAGGTGGAATGCCTCCATATAGTGAGACATCAAGTTCATAAGTGGATTCTATGTATGAGTGGACTAATTTGTCCCTCTCTTCACTGTGCTATACAGTCTCCTTTTCCTGTGAAAAAAAATTTCAGCATAGATAAGGGTGTATCATCCCTTGATGCTGATCCTTCTCTTCCTCCAATGTGTTGGTTGCCCCAACTGTTGCTGCATATGGCTGCTCCTCCATGAGTGTGACAGTGTTATTACAAGACTCCTCAAGTGGTGATGTGAGCTTTTCCTCCTTTGTTCTTTCCCTATCAAAGGTTTTGATCAACCCTTGAGTGAACTTTGCAAAAGTTTTCACCCTTTCATGGCTCAAGTGGCTGAACCACCAATCATAAGCTCCACCCTCCAAGTGCAGCGCTGAGATCTCAACAGCCTCTTTCTCCACTAAAGGATGTAGCAGGAAAAATGCTTCCAACTTCCTCACCCAAGCTCTTATTGTAGATGACCCATCAAAGGTAGACAACATAAATCTATTGCCTTTGATTTCTCTTCTGATGCAGGGTATCTTCTCTTCCTTTAACTGGATGAAATGTGGAAAATCTAGAGTTTCCTTGAAGGCTCTAGGTTGAGATTTTTACTCAACAAGGTACTTACTTAGAATCAGATGATCCAAGTATCTTTCATGCTTGTCTTATTCTCAATGAGAATAGGAAGTGCATGGTCCTTCCTCTTCTTCTCGCTCCTCCTCTTTGGAGAGGCTCTTCTTATTTCTGAACATTGATGAGAGTAATCTCATATTCTTCATCATTCTGATCTTCTTTGGTATTCTTGAGTGAGACTCATAGGCTGAGCCAAGAAAGCTGCTCTGATACCACTGTAATATTCCTTTTTCAGGAATTTCTGCAATATGGTCCTCAAGGACCCTGTATAAGGAAGGTGATGAAAAAATAAGGTAAATGAGGACTTGGATCCCTTATTAAATACATCATACATAACACTTCCAGAAGTTGAGCTCAAAGAAATCCCTCAAGGTAGGTTAAACAGATCACCTACCCTTGAGTATCTCAAAGAAGTGCTCAAAGAGTGAGCTACATCAATATATGAACATAATCATTAGACTCTGCAAATATGGACATGTTAATGAAGGGAATATAGTACAACCATAATTTTCATTAATATATCAGCAACAATATACATAAATATCTTGAGGAACAAGCCTCTTAAGAAAATGGAATCAACCTCCAAAGATTAGAACATGAAATACATGAGATGTTGCAGTTATAAAAAATGCCGGAGGGTAGTGACTGTGCTGTCTCTAGGAGTGTAGTTTCTACTGTAGATGTGCATACATGAGATATGGCTGAAATATACAAATAAATGCCCAATAATAGAGGAATGGGCTCTAATACAAGATTTCGAGCCAATCTAGGAGAGATTGCTAGAAATGCCGAAGAATGTACAATGTGACAAATAAATTGCCACTGCAACTAAATAAAAATAAGAATGAGGCTGTAGCAGATCTGAAATATCATGCCCTCCTTTGATAATGTTCTCAATCAAAGGGCTGATCCCTTTTACTCAAAAACACTCATCCTGATGAGCTCAAATGACCCTCCCAACAACTTCCTGCATAAAATAATGTTGTTCCAGCCCTAGACTGTGTTGTGAGAGATGGTGAATGGTTGGAAAAGTGCCAAAGATCTAAAAATAAGCTCGGGAGTCTCCTCTGCTTCTCCTCCAATGAATATACAAGCTCTCCACCGAAGAACAAGCCAAAGAATGACTCTATGAGTTCCTCTGTTGCTGCACCCGACAACACAACGTTTTCTTCCCAACAGGAAAACACTGCACTGAAGGAGGTAGCTTTGGCCAAATGCCGGAATGAGGAAATGGAGCTCAAACCCTCTCCCTCCTTGAGGATGAGGTAGGTATTCCCGACTGGGAACACCATTGTGCTCAAGAACACTACAATCCTGCTAAACAGCCTGGGTATGAAAGTCTTAGCAGACTCAACAAAAATAATAAGCTAATGCATAATGAAAATGGGCTGCCATCTCCTCCTTATAAAGCAAATGAACTCCTCTCACCATGGGTCCCATCCACACTTTCCACTTAGCTCATGTAAGTGGAGCCTCCTCTAAAACTGTGCTGCCTTGTCATGGAGATTCCTCCTCTTGGACAACGTTGTTGACTTAGTCAAATATGACTAAATCAAAGTGTTCCCGATCATATTCACACCCTTAGGTGCTTAATCCAGCTGCTTATTCAGCCTCCTTTCACACAAGGAGTGTTATTTATCCATATAAGGGGGTTAAGGGGTCTCCTTACCCATTTTGTTTAACAAAATAAAAATATGAAAACTATAATGTTCCTTTTAGCTCAAGGCTAAAATTTGGGAACATTACAACTTGGTTCTGCGACACTTAACCAATCGTCGACTATCCTCAAAGCTTTTGATGGAAGAGGTTTTCATGCATATGGTATTTTACAATATCTACCAATAGAGGTCGAAGGAAAAACCATTAATCTAGATGTGGAAGTGGTTGATGCCCCTCTGGATTACAACCTTATCCTAGGTCGCAGTTGGTATTATGCTATGACTGCTGTCGTATCATCGGTCTTTCATCTCATCATGTTTCCTCATCAAGGAAAGATCATCAAAATAGATAATCTCTCATATTACTCATCCGACCCAACCACTACTGATAGCATCCAACATGTCAGAAAAACGACTATCCCTTACAAAGATGTTGGAGTGGATTTAATTAAAGATTCTGCTTTACTGGGAACTTTTTCCATGCCTCCTCCCAACGTACCATCTCCTATTATCAATATGATTACATCAAGTAGTATTTCCTTTGATGATCCTTGGATAGTACCTTCAGACTCAAAACTATATTCTTTCGATGGCATGATGCCTTTGATTCCTTTTGAATTAGCATATCAGGAAGTACAGTCATTTTCTGATACTCCTTCAACTCAACCTGATCTAGTGAATGTGATCAATGAGGAATCACTTTCGATATCAAGTTCAGATTTGCCATCAATTCTAGATCCTGTTCAACAAGTATTTAATAATGATGAGCATATTCGTGAATTTTTGTCTATAGAAGAATTACCATGGGAAGATCTACATCATTGATCTTCATTTTTACCTGATCTCAATAATTTTGAAACTAATTTTTCCTCCATTTTTACCGTTGATTATGTCAACGAACCCTGGAATCCTCTCTCGAATTTTGACTCTGAATTGAACTTAGCAAACATTTCTATGACAGTTCCTATTTACATTTCAGTGAAACCCGTAATTGTTGAAAACATTCATATAGGTGCTTCCTATATGCTAGATGAAATCCAAGCATATAAAGCCCTATTTTAGGAATTTCGTGACATTTTTTCCTTGTCCTATGAAGAAATGCTAGGAATAGATTCATCAATTGTTTTTCATGAAATTAAAACATACCCGGATGCTAAGCCTGTCTGACAGAGATTACTTCAGATACATCCGTGAAAGCTGCTGCTATTAAAGCAGAAGTTGAGAAATTAATTCGTGCAGGTTTTATTTATCCAATTCCTTTAACAGATTGGGTATCTAATATTGTTCCTGTCAATAAAAAACAAGGGACAATACGAGTATGTATTGATTATAGGGATATCAATTGAGCTTGTCCCAAAGACAATTATCCAACCCCTTATATCGATCAAATTATTGACGATTGTGCCGGAAGTGAAATGTTTTCGTTTATGTATGGATTTTCGAGCTACAATCAAATCAACATACTCCCTACTGATCAACCCAAAATAACTTTCATTTGTCCGTGTGGGACTTTTTCTTATTTTAAATTACCTTTTGGACTCAAGAACGCTGGTGCAACTTTTCAGAGGGCAATGTCTTATGCATTTCATGACATTAAACACATTTTGCAACCCTATCTTGATGATTTACCTGCTCATTCATCACACATAGCAGATCATCTTACTCATCTACGAGCTATCTTTATGAGATGGAGGCATTACAAGATTCGTTTGAATCCTCACAAATGTGTCTTTTGTGTTGAATCTGGACGATTGTTGGGATTTTTTGTCTCAAAGGAAGGCATTCGTGTCGACCCATCAAAGGTTGAGGCTATCATCAAATTACCTCCTCCTACTCTTCGCCAACTCTAAAGTTTGCAAGGGAAAGCGAAAATTTTACGTCGATTCATTCCTAACTATGCTGATTTAACCAAAGGTTTTACCAGGTTGTTAAAACAGAATATTCCTTTCTTTTTGGACGAGATCACTGATCAATATTTTGATGCTCTTAAACACACGTTGACCCATGCACCATCATTGCATCCTCCCAATTACAACCAAGATTACTTTTTATACCTAGTAGCCTCCAATTCTACGATTAGTATGGACTTAGTTTAGGAAGATGAATTCCACAACGAACATGTGATTTATTATCTCTATCACAATTTGCATCTGAATGAAATCAAGTACTCACATGTGGAGAAATTGGCCTTAGCAGCTGTTCAAGTTGTCCAACGATTTTGTCATTACATACTGTTATGCAAAACAACAATGATTTCTGATTGTAACCCTATGATGTATATTTTGACCAAACAACTGCTAGGGGGGAAATAATCCAAATAGATTGTTATCCTACAAGAGTTTAATTTGGAATTTGAAAAATCCAAGTCCAAGAAATCACTGGTCTTTGATAAACTTAGGTGTGGCTTCCCAAGTACTGACACCGACACCGTGGAAAAACATCCAATCGCGGATGAATATTTGTTTCTTATCAGTACCATCGATCCTTGGTATGGAAATATCATCATTTATCTCCAAACCCAAACTTTTCGGCCCAAAATTTCACGGTCACAACGACGAAAAATCTGTTTCCAGTCTCAGCAATATCATATTGTTGTTGACACACTATACCATTGTGGTGCGGACTCTGTTTTTCGAAGTTGTCTAACTCTTGACGAAGCTGAAAAGGTTTTAAATGACTGTCACTTTGGAGCATGTGGCATTCATATGTCTAGGTATGACACAACCCAAAAGATATTGTACGTTGGCTATTTTTGATCATCCTTATTTAAATATTATATTTCTTCTATCCGAAAATGCCACAACTGTCAAATCTTTGATCGCAAGATGCGTGCACCACCTGCTCCTCTTCACTCTATAATTGCTATTGGTCCTTTTGCAAAATGGGGCATTGACTTCATTACATGTAACCCTCACTCGGCCAAGGGGCATGAGTATATTATTCTCGCAGTAGATTATTTTACCAAATGGGTCGAGGCGATGCCTACATTTGCAGCAGATGGAAAAAATACAGTTACTTTCGTGTTCAATCATGTGATTGATCGTTTCGGTGTACCCCAAGTGATAATTACTGACCATGGGAGTCATTTTCGAGACGTCATGATGACCGAACTGACTGACCAACTTGGCCTGCTCCATGACAATTCTATACCATATTATCCGTAGGCAAACGGTCTGGTTGAATCTATCAATAAAGTTTTAGTCACGTCCATGATCAAACTAATCATCGGAATTCATAAATTGAATTGGCATACCATGATTTTTTCAACACTTTGGGCATATCAAACCTCAGCAAAAACATCGACAGGTTTTACCCCTTTTCAACTGGTTTATAGTTTAGAAGAAGTATTACCGATTTAATGCAAGATACTGTCACTTCAACTAGCCAGAGAGTTACTACTAGCCACTTCTGAAGAGGAGAAGCACTTTTTGTACTTAGCTCAATTAAATGAGAATCGACGCATCGCTGCATTAGCTATCGAAACTCATGCGAAACGAATGAAAGATTAGTATGATAGAAGTGTTACACCTTGTATTTTTTCAGAAGGAGACCTAGTTTTGGTTTATGATCAAGCTAACGACAAGCCAGGAGCTAGGAAATTTGAACCCATGTGCCATGGTCCTTATATTTTCAAATGACAACTTGCAAAAGGGGCCTATGAACTGATTGACTTTGACGGGGCCTCTTTAGGAAAACCCAGAAATGGGCTTTATTTGAAGAGATATTATGCTTGATTCTTGTGTGGAGATCTTCCCTGTATATTAGTTATTTTCATAAACTGGTGTGTTATATATTAGAGAGCGTGCCTAGTTTAAGTGTGCTTTTACTACTATCCCTGATTATCTGGATCACTCTTGATTTTGCAGATGTCGACGTCCCTTCAAACATACATTGGTTTTGCTGATTGTGCTTGTCGTAGTACACAAAACATTTATTCTGCAGCTTGGGTGATTTATTCACCCACTGATGAGTTAGTATCTATGCATGGGGTAAGCCTTGGTTAAACGACGAACAATATTGCAGAGTATGGCGTAGTTATTGAGTTATTGTCTGAATCCATTTCATTTGGAATTTGAATTTTGATCGTTAGGTTAGATTCTGAACTCATTGTATTACAATTAAATAGAGTATATGCAATTAAAAACCCAGTGTTGTTAAGACTATTTTTGAAAGTTCGTCTCTTGGAACGAGAATTTGATTTTATTGAGTGTCAACATATTCCTAGAAATTTAAACACATTAGCTAATGCAGTAGCTTCTAGTGTTATAAATAGACAATTGCGATAATTAAAGCAGTAGATCAAAATATCATTCAATAACATGTTAAGATAGATAACTGGAAATAGTAGTAATATCATAACATAAGAGTAGTGTTTTCAAAAAAATATTACATCGTCCTTGATCATAGGTCCAAAATGCCTTATGATCAGAAAAAAGTGATACAAAAAATGATATAAGTCTACAATATCAATCATCCACTATCCGTGGTGATGATCACGATAAAACACTATAGCCCACGCCACTTTTCTCAAAAACTCCTGAATGGTCCTGGAACCTTGATAGCATGTCTCTGTAAGCAGAGCGAAATGTCATCTATGGTAGTCTCTGGAACATCTAAGGTCAACCGATCTAGATGGTTCTCCAGATCGGTAAGGACCTCTGATGTCTGATCCTATGGTGGTGGTGGTGCTGTAGCTGGTTTCCTGTCAAAAGGACGGAGAGAGGTTGATCGATGTGGACCCACATCTACATTTAAATTTTTGTCATCAGTTTTGGATGATTCAAAAAACAAAATTAAAATTAAAATTTAGAACATGTCAAAATGATTTTTTACCTGACTCATCCCACTGTGTCCCTGGAGGAAGAGACATCTCTTGGTCGCCACGGAAATCTATCCCAACATAAGGAAAATCTTCATTCGTGAAGATTTGGTTATCTAACCAATGAAAGTAAGCCGTGGTGAAATGAACAACCTCACAGCCTTCACTATGACAGGCCATCAATGCAACCCATCGAACCATTTGAGGCTCTTTGACTCTACCATGATCAATTGCAATAAGTTGTGGGGCCAATAGAGGAATCCTCTCTAGAGAAAATGTAACCACGATCACTCCATATCTGAAGTTTTTCAACTTCGTGTTTTTTTCTCTAGTCAGTTGGCCTTTGACATTGGCCAACACTGCCTCACACCAGTTGAAAATGGTGCCTCTAAAGAAGTCAATGGCAGTCTGCATTTGGGATCTTATAGCGACATGTGGAGCTGCGATCCCACACAACCTAGTTACCGTAAATGCAAGCACTTTTAGCTTAGGACGAATAATGGTTTTTATGTCAATACGTTTATCCTTGGGGTCTGCTTCTTCATTGCAAAATTATTCTTGAAGGCTAGCGACAGACTAGCCACCTGCCCTAGCCCCAAATAAAGAGAGTGGCTCACCCCTCTTTGACAAACTAGTGAGGAAGTATATATCTTCCGGCTCAATTTCAAGCTGTTGACCTCCAATGATAAAGCATTGCTCTTGTACATCCCATTTGTTGACTAGCCAGGTAAGCAAATCTACCTGAGCCCTCATACCTTGAATGGCCCAAAATTTGTATAAACAAAATTCTCTTAAAAATTGTAATGTGGGTGGATGTAACATGGATACATCATCAACTTATTCATGCTCTCGTTCTCACCACTCAAGCATTGAAAATATCCTGCAATGGACAAATTGAAAGGTTGGAAACAACTTGAGTGAGAAAATTTGGTTCAATTTGGGAGATTTATACATTTCATTTTTTCTTACAGCACCTCCACACTTTATACATAAAAACAGTGTGGGTATCCACACATATCTTATGCGTAAGGTGCAGGACCACGACATTTTTTCTTTTACAAAATTGTCGGGGTTCGCAGGTTCCATGTGTTTTGCCTGTGTAACCCCGTGAGCGATTTTCTGGAAATATTTTCCTCCCTAAAAATCAATTTAAACCCTAAAATTAGAAATTAAACGGACAAAAATTAAGGTAAAGATGATGTGGATTACTTGGAACTGATGGTTTTCGATTCTGACGGGCGAATCTTCCGCAATCTTCTCCGGAATGTTTTTTACCAAAAGCTCTGAATTTTCACTCTGAAGTCAAATGGTAAAAATTATTTACAAAAACTCCTTTTTATAAGATTTTTTGAATAAATAAAATATTATTTTGTTTATTTTTCACTTTGAAAAGTGGGTTTTCCAAATTATTTTTATTAATCATAAACAGGTATGTTTAATTTTTGAGTTTTTGTGCAGAATACAGGATTTTTGGGTGAAATGGTCATTTTTAACGAAGGAGTATACTTTTCATCACTTTTTTGAACTCGGTAAAAATTATGAAAAAGTGAATGAGTACATTTTTATCACTTTTTCAAACTCGTTAAAACTTACAGAAAAAGTGAAACTACTGAGTACACTTTTATCACTTTTTTGGACTCTTAAAAAATTACGAAAAAGCGAAATCTTGGAGTTCTCTTTTAAGCCCTTTTCAGACTTTCTAAACATGAAAATATTTTCAAGTACTTGAACATTAGAACTCGTTAAAGGAAATTAACAGTTTTCCTTTCAGTATAAGTTTACCCCTTTTTCGGACAGAAATGGACTATTTACGAAAAAGGTATACGTTGATTAATCATGGTCAATAGAGTTATCTCTTGTATTATTTTATCCTTTTTCGGGCTTGAGAGACTAAATTTACAAAAAATTACACCGACGGAGTTTCCTTAAGTTTTTCTTCTAACTCCTTAAAATTGAAAAACACCGAGTTTCTCCTATACTGGGCTCGTTAAAATTTAACAGTAAAGGACCTGTTGATTACAAATAGGAACGGACCACTCCTTCTTAGGGTTCGATTTTAAACTAAGTTGGACTCATCCGAAGGATGAGCTTATATAACAAGCAAATGTTATCCTCCTCAATCTTGTCAAAAATAAAGAGGTACCTGCCAGAAATGGTGGGGGAAAAGAGAGAAAATGAATCCGTTTGTCACACTTTGTTTAAAAAGCAGTTTACCACTCTTGAACACGACACTTTTGTCACACTTCTAATTGGTTTGGGAAAATCCTTTGCCTATTAGTTAATCAAACCATATTGAAATTCTTCAGCCAATTTCTGGGTATTAGCTTAGGGAAATTGTCACCAAACCATCTGTAGTGTCGTTATGTGTTCAAGAGGACAGTTCAAATAAACAATTCATTTGCAAACATTTGTCTCCATTTGACCATCCCTGAGTCAGTCCTTGCAAAATATTTCTACAAAACTTGATCTAATGGTTTCGTGTCGTGGGACTTCCCACGATGGATCACTTTCTATCGATGACAGCTCATCATCTAGGAAGTTGATCTAGAATCCTTCAGTACCTTGGAATCTTCATGCCTTAATGGCAAGTTTCTCGCCTTCGACGACAGGTTGCATCATTGGCCTTCGATCGAACGATTCTGTGAAATGTTTGACTTTAGATCATTTATTCACATTTCATGGATTGTGCTGAGTACTTTGAGAGCCATTGTCATTATTGGTGGTTTCTCTCACACTTTTTAACAATTCACATCATTGACTGGTAATCAAGTGGTTTCTACCATGTTCAACTTCAACACAATCAATCGCATAGATAGAATCGTACTAGTTCGGGTAGTGGAGATCAAGACCTTGGATCTAGTTTCCACCATCCAGGATATGAGGAGTTTAATTATTCATTATGCAGTAGACTATTCATAACATATGGTTGCATCCATACTGTATCTACATTATTGATGTGATAGTAAAATCATTTCTACATCAGAACAATTTTTAGTTAGTGTTTGATCTGAGTATGGGAATGCCTACCTTAGCGATGATATATATACATATATATATATATATATATATATATATATATATATATATATATATATATATATATATATATATATATATATACATATGTTTTGCATTGAATGTTTTTACAGGATTCCGACTGGGGTGTCCACAAGCAAATCCTCGAAATGATAAAGCACATCACTCTTAGAATACTCTCAGACTTCGCACTTTAGGGGGCAATCTATTACACTAAAAATTTCACAATGACGTTTTATTGTCAGTATGGGTTCATCATTACTCATACCATATTCCCTTAGAAGTCTACAAACATCAAGTCCTAAAACCAAGCCTTGAAATTGAGAGAAAAGCTTATAAAAGTCATTAAAATACTTTTACCGCACTTTCTCTTCGTATTACCTGCAGTGCCGCATCTATTTGCTCTAGAACATGCGGAACCGGCCGCACTTTTTCTTCATTAAAGGTGTGGTTCCTTGTAAAAGGTAAAGTGAAGGCAGAAGTAAAATTTGGAAGCCCAACTGGTTGAATCTAGAAGCTTCTAGAAGCAACTATTCCGTGGAAATTTCGCTCCTTTCATGTACATTCATCCCTCCATTAAAGGAGCCTACCCCTTGGTATGTGGAACTTAATCCCTTGAAAGAGGATTCTATCCCCTCTTATTTGGAGCTACAACCTCTTCTCTTTTGCAATAAATTTAGGCCATAGTTCAACCTCAAAGGGAGTTAGGCTTTGAGATTTTTTGAGGAGAATTGCTGGTGAAACTCAGACTCTCTTAACTGATTACCATATGGGAATGATTACACACCCATATATATGTTAGTCGAGAGAGTGCAAAGGCTTGCCAAAGTAGAGGAAATGCTTGTTCTGAACCCTAGAAGGACCTGTACGACATCAAGGTGAACATGGTTGTAAGGCTCCTTCTTTCATCAAAGATAATACAAATGGATCCTGTTTTCTCACTGAGTTGTTTACTTGAATGACTTATTTATTGAATTCCTTGATCATAAAGATAATTTATGGTTTATGAATTAATCTATATTATGCGGGTGCTTCTGATTCTTTCATGTTTTTTTATTACAGATCCCAAAAGGAAACGTATTTGAAGCGACAGGAAAGAAGACTACGATTAGCATTGGACTACAGGTAAGTCCTAAATCCTTCATTATAGATAATTCTAGATAAAATATAATCTAGAGAAAGTAGTTTTCATATGTCTGTTTGTTGCTAGTTATCGTAGGATACTAGGGAGATCTGTCTTGTCTGCAAGAACGATTTATCCGCCCAACAAGTAGTTAAAGTTTGATGTTTTTGTTTTTATGAAAATAATTAGAGAGAGGAAAGGTAGGTATGTTATGATCACTATGCAAGGAAAACTCTAAAGGAGAAAAGTCTGGTGGCAGTAGCAGAAGAGTCATAAAAAAATCAACTTGGAGCATAAACCAATACAATGGTAGAGGAAATTCAGAGTGCAATGGAGGAAACACCTTGGAATATTGTAGATAATCTAGTGGTTGAATCATCATTTTTTGGAGGAGAGACATCTCATATTCCTACAGACTTTAAATTGTGGGAAGGAGTAATGGAAGGAGAGGAAGGAAGAGTTGAAAATCCATAAACTAATTAACTAGAAACATTTGGATTTTCAATTCTTGACATTACCAAGAATGTCAGTATGAAGAACATTCTGTTGTCATCGTTACCTCAATTCAGCGGTATGACATCTAAAGACCCTGATTAATTTTTATTCGAATTTGACATATTGTGTAGAAGTTATAATTATACAGATAATGCTAAAAAATTGACACTTTTCCCATTTTCCTTGAAAAACATAGCATTAATATGATTCATGACTCTACGGGAGCATGCTATTACGTCTTTGGATGACATGAAATCAACCTTTATTCAAAAATACCAGGACTATTGTAGGCCTAGAGATGCATGGAATGCCATCTTTAGAATGTAGAAAAATGAATAAGAAAGTCTAGAATACTATTTAGAAATATTCCTTTTGAATTACCAAAAATCCAAGAAAATTTCTCTTGACCTAGCCACAGTTAGAAACATTTTTCTAAAAGGAGTTCAAGATGACTGTATAGAATTACTTAACCTCATGAGCTATGGCAATGTTTACCAAAAAAAATTTACTGAAATTGTGTAATATTGTAAAATGCACTCCCGTAGTCAAGCTAAAGCTGGAAAAAGTCCAAGGGAACTTACAAGTCAAATTTTCAAACCCACCATAAGTGGAGTAACTAGGACACAATTTGTGAATCTGTTGGACAAGGAATTTCTTAGAGACAAGGTTTGAGGGGGACTACCTATGGGAATATTCATCCACAACCATACGAAACACCTTCTTACCCAACCTACACATAATATCCTTCAAATATTTATTTTTTATTTCCAGGCTCTAATACACCCCTCCTACCTTCATTCCCTCAAAAACAACTACCCGTGAACCCAAGTTCACAACAAATTGCTATGCCCATGAATCCATTTCCTCAAAAATAGCTACCTACTAATCCAAACCCACAACAACTGGCTCTGCCCATGAATCCAAGTCAACAAAAAATTCCACCAAATCCAAATCCCCCTCGACCTACTCAATTTCCTACACAACCCATTCCAAACCCTAATAATAGACCAACTCAACCTATGCAGAATACAGAACTACAAACCTTCCCTAATTATACTATCACTTCAGTTCCAATCAATAAGATTAGACTCAGATCTGAGAATACCTTAAATCAAACAGGACCTGCAGTCATCATTCAAGAAGAACATCTAATAAACTCACCTCTTGAAAGTGAAGAAGAATATTTTCCTCTTGGCGAGGAAGAAAACCCTCGTGCAGTATTAATCAATTCTACTTTACAATTGGAACCATCTCAAGAGGTCACCTAGCCACCTTATCTGTAAATATTACTTCTTAAAAAGCCTAAGGTCTCGCCGAAATATGACTCAGAGGATGAATTACGAAATATTTGTGTAAGGATACCCTTGCTACTTGCCATCAAATACATTCTATGCCAATATTGTAAGGGATATTTTGATCGGAAAGCCAGGAAGAAAGAGGAAGGATCCCCCTATTATAAAATTACTTGGCTAATTATCGAAAACCATGTTAGGGATGCCTTCTAGGTATATGATCCTAGAAAATCGTAATGACCATACAGATCAGTGGTACATATTTACCAAAAACTCTTGTTGTATAGGTACAACAATAAATTTCACGACTCAGGATGTAATGCAAAAATTGTAGCTAGAAGGATTGAGACCAACTCAAACACTATTGGAATTACCAGAAAAATCTATCCTTAAACCTACAAGAAGCCTGGATGACATAACAGTTGTACTAGCTTCCTAGGAATATCCAATAGAATTATTTGCAATCCATCCAAAATCCTCTAAACCTAGTCTTCCAATAGTAATGGGCCAACCTTGGCTAGCCGCTGTTTATGCCTTTGTTGGATGCAGGTCTGGAGAGATGGAAATTTCTAATGGATATCAAATCTATAAGGTCGTTTTATTTCCTCCTTCCCAGCCTACTACAAAAGTCCCTTTATGGATAGAAAACCTATATGGGGAGGAGGAATGCACTCAACTATTGTTAACAATTGAATAGTTTAGAGACCTTGAAGAACAAATCGAACACCAATTTTTGAACTTGTTCTTAGCCATAATGATATGTATTGATTTTCCACAATCCTTTCAACAATATGATCAAAATTTGAGCTTTGAATTTCAGGACTTCATTCCTCAAAATTTTTAAAGGATATCATGAAGGTGTCTCTCTCGCTTTCAGTAATAATTTTGGTGGTGATAACGTTCAATTTGGAGGTCTACAATTTAAAATTACTGAAGCAACCATAATAGAGGCCACGGGTTTACTAGCCATAAGGGAGAAGTATGTTAAAGGTGTAGCCATAAACAAGGAACTTTGTCACAAATTCTTGACTCCAGAACACCTGAACCCAGACTAGACTAAAGGCATTCTGAGAAGTTGGCTTAAAGAAGAGTATAGATTAATTCTCATTGGTCTGCAAAGGTTTGTAACTTGTGAGGGTAGGTATGTCGTCACATTCCTTTATCATTTGATACTTTTGTTGCATTTTGAGGGAGCGCCTAAAATGAATTTTCCATACTTTCTATGGTTGAGAATAACCAAGGAGGAAATAGGAATTAAATCATCCTCTAAAAATGTTCAAACTAGTATCTACCACCATGGGTTAATAAAATTGTTAGTTTTCCATGAAATCAAGAAGTAGGGCAGTGGCTAGAAGACATTTCTAGCACAACATTTTGTTGAAGCAGAAGGCTTCCGGTACATGGAATAAATCCTTCCAGAAGAGAACACCATTAGGAACTTTTGAGGTCTAATATGGGCCTCCTAAGAAAATGTACAACCAAAATAAACTTTATGAGAACCAATAGAATTCAAGATGATTATTTCAACCATGAGAGATGATTCACCATTTTTGGGGTAAAAAAGTAAAATGATAGAAAATTAATAAAATAATAAAACCACTTTTTCGACTTGTATTTTCAACTTAGCTCCGTAAGTTATTACTAAAATTCCGAGCAGGAGTACTCATTGGATGAAAAATTTAATTCCTTGTCCAAGGAGTACCCATGTTGCAAACTTTTGATGGACCTTGCTACATGAAAAATTAGAAATACATGAAAAAATGTGATTGCAATCACGTTTTTTCTTGTATTTCTAATTTTTCATGTAGCAAGGTCCATAAAAAGTATGAAACATGGGTACTTCTTGGATGGGGAATCAAATTATTACCTTATCACCCATCTCGACCCTTAATTTGAACCACCACAAGGAAGTTATTAGAAACAAGGTTGGAGGGGGACTACCTATGGGAATATTTCTTCACAACCATACCAAACACCTTCTTACCCAACCTACACATAATATCTTTCAAATATTTCTCATCTATTTCCAGGGCTTAATCCACCCCTCCTACCTTCATTCCCTAAAAAAAAACTACCCGTGAACCCAAGTTCACAACAACCTGCTCTTCCCATGAATCCATTTCCTCAAAAATAGTTGCCTACTAATCCAAACCCACAACAACTGGCTCTACCCATTAATCCAAGCCAACAAAAAATGCCACCAAATTAAAATCCCCCTAGACCTACTCAATTGCTTGCACAAACCATTCCAAAACCTAATAATAGACCAACTCAACCTATGCAAAATATGTTGGAACTGCAAACCTTCCCTACTTACACTATTACTTCAGTTCGAATCAATGAGATTCGACTCAGCTCCAAGAATACCTTAAATAAAACAGGATCTGCAGTCATCATTCAAGAAGAACATCCAATAAACTCACCTCTTGAAAGTGAAGAAGAATATTTTCCTCTTGGGGAGGAAGAAAACCCTCCTGCAGTATTTATCAATTCTACTTTACAACCAGAACCATCTCAAGAGGTCACCCAACCACCTTATCTGGAAATATTACTTGTTAGAAATCCTAATATCTCATCAGAATATGACTGAATTAAAAATATTTTTGTAAAGATACCCTTGCTATAGGCCATCAAAGGCATTCTCATTTATGCCAATATTGTAAGGGATCTTTGCATCAGAAAGTCAGTAAGAAAGAGGAAGGATCCCCCTATTATAAAAGCAGTTGGTTAATTATCGGAAACAATGTTAGGGATGGATTCTCAGTACACTGATCATGGAAACCCACTAGTAACCATATAGATAAATGGTACATATTTACCAAACACTCTTGTTGATATAGGTGCAGCAATCAATTTCATGACTCTGGATGTTATGAAAAAATTGGAGCTAGAAGACTTGAGGCCAACTCTAACACTATTGGAATTAGCAGACAAATATATCCTTAAACCGACAAATATCCTAGATGACATAAAAATTTTACTAACTTCCTGGGAATATACAATAGACTTCTTTGCAATCAATCCAAAATCCTCCAAACCTGGACATCCAGTAGTACTGGGCCAACCTTCGCTAGCCACTGCTGATGCCTTTATTGGATGCAGGTCTAGAGAGATGACACTTTCTAATGGATATCAAATCCGGAAGGTTGTTTTATTTCCACCTGCCCAACCTGCTACAAAAGTCCCTTTATGGATAGAAAACAGGTACGGGGAGGAGGAATGCACTCAACTATTGTTAACAATTAAACAGTCTAAAGGCATTGAAGAACAAACTGAAGATCAAGTTTTAAACTTGTTCTTAGCCACAATGAGATGTATTTATTTTCCATAATCCTTTCAAGAATATGAGAATATTTTAAGCTTTGAATTTTAGGAAACATGCCATCCTTCTACTACCATACTGTTTTCTACAACAACAACAACAAATGAAGTAAAAGATTCATATGTTCATGCTATTTGAATTTACCCTAGAAAGTATCTCTATATTAATTCTGGTCTAGAATTAGAGCAACAAGAACAACTAGTTAAAATGATTAAATGACAATGTGATGTTTTTTCATGGGATTAATTTGATATGAAAGGGATTCCCCTAGGCACCTACATGCATCACATATACACAAATGATGAAATTAGACTAGTAAGGCAGCCTCATAGAAGGAAGAACCCAACCCTAAAATATATAGTACAAGAAGAACTTCAAAAGCTCTTAAATGCTAACTTCATTTACCTTATTTCTAAAAGTAAGTGGATGCCACCACTAGTCATTGTACCTAAGAAAAAAGGTAAATGGAGGATCTATGTGGATTTCAGGGAACTTAATAAAGCCACCTTTAGAGAATATTTCCCCTTACCTTTCATTGATAAGGTATTGGATACCTTCACCAGGAATTTTTGTTTTTTTTGTTTTGGATGGATTCAGTGGTTATAATCAAATACAAGTTGCACCCAATGATCAAGAAAATACAACCTTCACTTATCCATGGGGTACTTATGCCTATAGGTTCCTCCCTTTCGGGTTATGTAGTTCCCCTACCACCTTTCAAAGGGATTTCCTTGCTATTTTTTCATATCTAACCCAAGACTGTGAGGAAGTCTACATGGATGACTTCACAGTCTATGGGAAAGATTTCCAGCAAGCTTTAGACAACCTAGAGAAATTTTTAATCAGATGTCAAGAGACCAACCTTTCCCTTAGAAATGATAAATATAGGATGATGCTTCTGAGGGTATTGTGTTAGGCAATCATATTTACGAAATTGGGATAAGAGTAGACCTTGAAAATATTGAAATAATTTCTCAAATAAAAAATCCTAGTTATCAGAAAGAATTCATAAGTTTTTTAGGGCATGCCAGATACTATAAATTATTTATTAAAAATTTTACCACAATAGTCGCTCCAATGTTCAAAATTTTAACTAAATATTCAAATTTTAAATGGGATTCCCAGTGTCAAATTTCCTTGGAACTCTTAAACACAAATTGTCAACTGCTCCAGTTCTCAGAGGACTAAATTGGAGCCTCTCTTTTCACATATGTACTGATGCCTCAGACACAACCTTGGGGGTTGTTTTGGGCCAAAGAGAGAATTAAATTCCCTATTCCATTTAATTTTCCAACAATAATATCTATCCTACATAACTAAACTACATAGTCACAAAAAATGAATTCTTATGAGTATTTCATGCCATTAATAAGCTTTGACACTATATGACCAGTTATGAAGATTTTATAAACACTGAACATTCAGCCATTAGATTCTTAATGAATAAAACTATCACTAATGCCTGTGATACTATATGGTTGTTACTACTGTTAGAATTTAATATTAATATTGTTGATAAACTAGGAAGAGATAATATTGCCGCTGACTTTCTGTATATACTTTTTCATATAGGTGAAAGTGCACCTATTACTAATGATTTTCTGGATGAGAATTTATTTTATATTTATACTTTTACACCTTGGTATACAAATGTTCTAACTAATTGGTTACAGGGAAGCTGCCACAAAATTTGTCTTCAAGAGAAAAAATAGTATCATACAACTTAGTGCTAACTATATGTGTCATGAGGATTGTTTATACCATATTGGACCAGATTTGGTGATCAAAAGATGTGTATGAGAGCATGAAATGGAAGACATTCTAAAATATTTCCATAATGAATTGTGTGGTGGAATTTTTTCTGAAAAAAAAAAAGACTGCATATAATGTACTACAAGCTGAGTATTTTTGGCCCATGATTTTTAAATATGCAAAGAAATATGTGGCCAACTGCGATGATTGTCAGGAAACCTACCACAACAAATGAAATGCATCTTCGAGCACAGGTAGTCATTGAACCTTTTGATAAATCTGCATTAGAATTTGTTGGCCCAACCTCTCCCATGTCTTAAAAGAAGAAATATATTCTGGTATGCATGGATTGGGTAACCAAATCGGTAGAATCAAAAGTGTTATATTCTGCTAATGAATAATTTGTTGTTGATTTCCTATTTGAATATATATTTACCTTTTTTTGTGTACCAGGGGAAATAGTAATTTATCAAGGTACCCAATTTACTTCTAAATTGGTTAAAACTATCAGTGAGAAATACCAAATCAGGCATAGGAAATCTACACCTTACCATCCACAGGAAAATGGGTAGGTAGAGTTCACCATTGAAGACATTCTCACCAATATAGTATAGCTTCATCATAAACACCGGGATGATAGGTTACCTGAAGCTTTGTGGGCCTATAGGACAACCTGTAGAAACACAAGATGGTGTTCCCCTTATGACTTGGTTTACAGAAAGCAGGTGCTCCTTCTTATACAATTCCAAGTCAAAACCTTCAGAAAAATCATGCAACTATTAATGGATTTGGATGAGGCACTAAAATGAAGGTTGATGAAGTTTAATGTATCAGATGAAATTATAAAATACACACTTCAGGGGGCAATGCTTGTTCAAGATCATAGAACCAAATGGCATGAAAATTTCATTAAGAGAAAAACATTTCAACAAGGTGACTGGGATTTATTGTATGATAGTAGGTTCAAAAATTTCAAGGGGAAGCTATCAATGTGATGGTTGGGACCTTATGAGGTAGAGAGGGTCTATGAAAATGGCTTGGTCAAGGTAAAAACCATTGATGCAGATAAAAATTATTTTGTTGTAAATGGACACTGGTTGAAAGCTTATCATAAGCCTCTATCAAATGAGGACTTTACCAAACATGTTCTTAAAAATTTTGAAATAAAGTTGGTCAAAAAGGGGAACTCTCCTCTTACTGATCCACCAATGTATTTTTTGCTTCATCGTTAATATTTTTTATGTATATGTATATAGGTGTGTTGACATATAATGATTTTGGTGTTACTAATGGAAACAAGAGTTGAATGTGTTCTCATGAAGAAAAGAAATAAGGAGAACGTCTTCTAGGTGTAGGTTTACTCCTTTATCCAGCTCTGTTAGATTATATATGGAAAAGGGGGCTTTGTGGAGTTTTCTTTAATTTTTTTAGAATCCTGAAAATTGAAAACGCCACCGAGTAGGAACTAGCCCAGGCTCGAGAAAAATCCATGGGAGAGTGAATGGAGTTTTCTTTAAGTTTTTCATACTTCTAAAAATTGAAAATACTGAGGAGAATTAACTGATCTGGGCTCGAGAAAAATCCACAAAACAATAGTAGTTAGGTGATTTACCAATAAAATGGAAATGGAAACATGAAACAATATGTCTGAAAAAAACTGCATTCGCTAAGCTTGGCATATGACTGATGCTCTCTTATCAATCTCAATACTGCTGCTAAATGTTCAACATGTTCTTCCACATTCTTAGAATATATCAATATATCATCAATGAACAAAATAACAAAATTTTCCAAATAAGGACACAATACACTATTCATGAAGCACACAAAAGTAGCTGGAGCATTAGTAAAACCAAATGGAACTACAAAAAACTCATAATTCCCATACCTGGTCCAGAAATCAGTCTTGTAGATGTCTTCTTCTTTAAATCATACATGATGGTATCATAATATAAAATCAATCATTGAGAACACTGCTTCTCCCTTCAACTGATCAAACAAGTCATCAATCCTCGACAACAGATACTTGTTCTTTATGGTTACCTTGTTCAATTGCTTGTAACCAATGCATCGACTGAGAGTACCATCCTTATTCTTCATAAACAACATTGGTTCACCCCAAGGCGATACACTTGGCCTGATGTATCCTTTTTCAATAATTTCCTTCAACTTAAACTTTAATTACACTAACTCTAGTGTGTGTTGGAAGTACTGAGAGGGGGGTGAATCAATAGTTCTTAGCAATTAGCACTTTTTAAATCATTTTAGAGAATTATTTAATCTTCAATTATTCTTGATGTTTATCTAGTAACAACAATAAACAATAGAACACAATAGGAACACGAATTTTAGGTGGAAAACCCCCTCTAGGTAAAAAACCACATAACACTTTTCTAATAAATTCTTTAATATTCAACCCCAACAGAAATGAGAGGTACAACTTCCTAGAATTCTATAAAAATCCTTCTTCTCTAGCTCCCACTCGAAGGATACCCCAATGCATTGGTTTCTTCAGTAGTCAACTAAATGGATGCCCCGACATCCTAGACCAACCTACCACCCTGAAGTGTTCACAGACTCCAACCTGTAGGTGACTTCATGCACCAACCTAGCACCTACCTGCCACCCTATAATGATCAGAAATAATACAAGTGCATGGAATCCCGTACCAGGGACAACGATACATGATACAATATGATTCATAATGATTTTCTTGAACTAGATCAATCACCCAATCACACTATGACCTGAAACCCAACCATAACATTATCCAATAATGACAGTTATACATCCCTACAATGCCTCTCCAACTCTAGGAAAATTGACTCGTTTACAAGAATGACCCTTTTACAATTTTACAATGACGATTTTTACAATAATTACTTTTGACACGACTTGATACTTGACTTGAGACTGCTTCTTTGAACACTAGTAGTTGTTGAGGTATTGTTGTGCTTACTTCAAGTAATGGTACTTTGGAATTGCATTGTCCTTCTAGTATGTGTCTAATTTGTCCTATTGTGTCCTCCTTCCTACACATGTAAGACCCAAACCAATATAAAAACAAAATGCTTACATTTTCCTATAAACCATATGTCAGAGAAATATTCAAAATTCAAATGTAAATATGTTCTACATTTATGAACAAAATCAAACATACATAAAAAATACTTACACTTTCCTAAAAAAGCACATGTCAGAGATGATATTCAAATTAAAATTCAAACACTAATCATACATACCTTGTTGTAGCAGACTTACCCTCGACTGTTGATGTGCTTTCCTTACTGCAGTGATCCTTGAATGCATGTTTTTTCTTGCCTTCTAGAATATCGATATTGAATATGTTGTATATGTGTAATTTCATATCTCCAAGGTCTGAAATTTCATCCCATGGTAACCCTCTGAGTCCTCTTTCCAACCCCATAGGTATGATCAAAATTGGATTCTTCAATAAATATTTATACCCAATATCCTACGATGACATTATTATAGACTGGTTCAGTAGAGCGAACTTGTGTGAAGTTCCACGTGTCACTTTTTTGACCTTTGGTCCTGAAAATGATATAAAAAAACCAAAGCCTGTACTCTTTCTGTCACGTTTTATAAAAATTAAATCCAATTCTCAGAAAGAAAGTTATAACAATTTTCCCAAGGTCACCTCTTTGACATGAAATTCGAGAGCTTACAACAACCCTAAATTCCTCAGATCATATCTGTGAAAATATAGCGAACCAATACCTGAAATGTGGAAGAGAGATTCATTAGGATTTCACCCAAATGGTTTTTTTGTTTCAGCATCGAAAGCTTCACAGAAAAAAAAGTTATAGTGAAAATTCCATGATGACCTGTTATAAGTAGCGAAATCCTTACATGAGGAGGATATGAGGGTCACAATTTATATAAATTCTTAGGTTGAGAGGGTATTCAACAAGTGAAAGTTGAATGGATTTTAGGAGCTTAAAAAATTATTAATTACTAAAAATTAAATTACCACAACCAATGATTAGTGTCATGTCACAACCCCATGGGGTTTTAGCCCAATAATTGGGGTTACTAAATTCAAACATGGATATCTCTCAAACTGTGAATAATTAAGTGGCATGTCATACACCAACGGAAACATCTCGAAAATTAGAAACCATAAAAAATGTCCTTGACTCAGAATAGAGTAATTTTTCAAGTCAAAATTCCTATCTGTCATGGGGTATGTGGTGATGTAGGTGGGCATCAATCCTAACCAAACGATAAAAAATCCCCCTTTTTAGTGCTGATGGAAACAAATAACCACCCCGCCCGGGAAATCATGACACCCGTTCCTACAACATTCTCTCCCCCTTTGTCATCAATGGCAAAGGATAGCTCACCCTGAAAAATGTCATCCTATGGACCTTTATAGACCTCAAATCCCCCTTTTTTTTACTTAGTTAGATAAGAGAAAGAGTCTAATGAGAACTTGGGAAAATCCCAAGATTTAGGCGAAGATACTCGAATTCTTCACGAGGTAATGGTTTGGTAAATATGTCAACAATTAGTTCCTTTGTGTCAACATATTCAAGCTTGATATTCTTTTCAGTGACCTGCTATCTAACGAAATGATATTTTATCAGAATGTGCTTACTTTGGAATGCATCACAAGATTCTTGGAGATACTGATGGCACTGGTGTTACAAAAAAATATGGGAATAGGCTCATCAAACTTGACTTGAAGATCTTGCAAAGTTTGCTTCATCCAGATAACTTGAGTACACCATGTTTTTGCTGCAATATATTTTTCTTATGTTGTGGATAATGAGATTGAAGACTGCTTTTTACTTAACCATGAAACAAGGAAACTAGCTAGATATAATGTTACTCCACTAGTACTCTTTCGATCATCAACACGTCTTGCCCAATCTGCATCTGTATAAGCTTGGATAACTAGATTATTTCCTTTGGGATACCATAAACCATATTCTATTGTTCCCTTAAGATAATGGAGAATTATTTTGATGGAAATAATATGAGATTCTTTTGGTGCTACTTGGAATCTTTCTAATTGTCCAACTTCCTATATTATTTCTGGCCGAGAAGCTCTCACATTTATAAGACTGAAAATCATAGATATATACAACCTCTGGTCCAAATCCTTTGACGAATAATCTAAACTTAACTTGCAACCTGTTACCATTGGGATAAGGACAAACTTGCAATCTTCTATCTTGAATTTCTTGAGAATTTCCTTGATGTACTTGGTTTGATATATAAATATTCCTTTATCCTATTGAGATATGTGAATACCTAAGAAGTATGTCAGCTAGCTAAGTAGATACATTTCAAAATCACTTTACATATTTGTGGCAAATTTTTTACTTAATCTGTCATCATTGCTTCCAAAAATTATGTCATCTACATATACCTCGATAATTTTTAGGTTATCTTCATCCAATTTCACATAGAGATTGTTTTCGGTGCTTCCTTTCTTGAATCCTTGTTGATGTATATATCCATCAAGACAATCATACCAAGCTCTAGGAGCTTGCTTGAGACCATATAGTGCCTTATTTAATATGTAGAGAGCATAAAACCTTCGGGTTGTTCAATGTAAAATTATTATTCCAATTCACTAGTTAGAAAGGCTAACTTAACATCCATTTCGTAGACCTTGATTTTTCTCGAGCATGCATAAGTGATAAACATTCGGATAGCTTCCATTCTGGCAAGGGGAGCAAATGTTTCTTAAAAATCAATTCCTTCAACTTGTGCATATCCTTTGCAGACTAATCTTGCCTTACTCCTGGTAACATGTCCATCCTCATTAAATTTGTTTCTGAAGACCCATTTAGTTCCAATAACATTTTTATCCTTTGGTCGTGGAACCAATTCCTAAGTATTTTTCATCTCAATTTGATCCAGTTCATCATTCATAGCTGCTACCCGGTGTTCATATTGACTAGCTTCCTCAAAATTGCTAGGCTCCAAAGTTGCTTAAAAATCAAGGTGGGCTTGTTGTGATGGACAAATTTGTCAACTTCTGCTGGTTCCAATAGTACATTTGGCAAAAATTCTGACACTTGGTTCCCACACTTTTGACCAAATGTTAGAAATTTCCCCAACTTTTTTCAACTTTTTCGAATCTCACCCGAAACCGTCGCTATACCGATGTTTAGAGGCAAGTGTCACAATACCGACACTTAGAGGCACGTGTCGTTCTTGTGACGTTTTCAAAATAGCGTCGTAATTGCAACGGATTTCTAAAGTATGTCGTTATTGCGACGTTACAGAGACAATGTGTCGCTATTGCGACGTTTAGAGGAAGGGGTCGCTATTGCGATGTTTAGAAGAATGTGTCGCTATTGCGACGGTTGGTGCCAAAGTGTCGCTCTTGCGACGGTTGGTGGCAAAGAGTCGCTCTTGCGACGGTTATGCGATGTGTCGCGATTGGTGGCAATGTGTCGCTCTTGCGACGGTTGGTGAGGTTGTTTCACCTCTGCATAAGTCCTCAACAAGTGGGCCCTGGTTTTTTTGTCAAAAGAAAAGATGGAGAGGGGGGCCATGCCCCGATAGTTATCTTCGATTGATTAGCCTTCGACGTATCCCTCGATGAATGAGCCTTGGATGGGTATTAGCGTCCTTTAGCCAAATATATATATATATATATATATATATATATATGGCATTGGGTAAATACAAATACTTGCATTACAATAGGATTCCTGTAGGGGAAGGTGGACAAATCGACTCTGAACCACCAAAATCAAGTTCTAACATAGATATGGTACTTGCAACATTTGAATCTACGACATCTGAGTCGCCTGCATCTGATGAATCTGTCACAGCCGAGAAAGCCATAACATCATATCCAACTTCTCCAGTTGTTAATGCTGTTGAGAATTACATCGATGCTGTTACAGTCGGTGGTGGTGCCACTATCTCTGGTGGTTCTGGTGGTGATGGCAATAGTGATTATTACAATGTTGGTTATGCTATTAACACCAATGAATGCCGGTATAGTGCTGGTGTCCGGTGGGATAATCCCACATTCACCAGGCATATAAGCGATATTGGTGTTTATATACGAGTTGAGGTTTTACATGTTTTGATTACGAGCCCAAGGCTATGCACATTCAATCGATTGGGACTCAGTGCATGCGCTTAGCCCCTCCCCTCATGACTTGTATTTGGTTGTGGTTTAGCTTGTGGTTCTTCGCCTCAGTCCTGTGGTGATTAGTGTAGGTGTTGAGCCAGGCGCTCGACAGAGTAAAAAGCCCATAATTTTATTAAAAATATAAACAATTTTATATTAAATATAAAATTGATATACACTTTTTTATTGGGAGTAAAAATCCCACAATTTTATTAAAAATATAAACAATTTGTAAAAAGCCCACAATTTGTAAAAAGCCCACAATTTTGTAAAAATCCCACAATTTGTAAAAAGCCCACTTTTATTTTCTTTTTGCTTATTGAGCTCCCATTGAGTTCAACACGTCTTGGGTTTTCTACACCATTGAGAGAGATAATTTCTAAATATAATTATTATTTTCTTTATAGGATAATTTGCATCAATGGAAGAAAACATTAGAGGTGGAAAAAAATTCAAAAGGGTGAAAGGGGTGATGGTAGAGTTTATTTCCCTTGCAAAAAATGTTGTATGAGAAATAATGTTAGAGTTTTAATAGCAATAGCAACAATGCATTGTAGGAAATATGGGCACATTGATGGTGGATCGAATGACTATCATCCCGTGGTAATTAATTATCTATCTTCATTTTGATTATATCGTAAAATTTTATATTATTTTAATAGTTTTTATATGCACACTAATGTTTAATGATTAATGTTTGTAATTTTCATAAAGGCACAGTTTCCCCCCAACTTTTTGCAGATGATCAACCAGCTTCCACAGCTAAATAGTAGTAGATTAGATGATGTTGCACCAATACAAGAGAATATTGCAGCAAATATTAGTATTGGAAATGATGTTGTACAAGGTGAATAACATGAAGCGAATGATGAAGGTAATTTTAATGATCCCATGGAGGTAGATCATGATGACAATAATGAGACAGTTCACATTAATGATGGGACAAATCAAATGCTCCAAGACTTGTATGGTGAGTCAGATGATGATGGTGGAGATAGTGACGGTATTTATGATGTACCTCTGATTAAAAGGTCAAGTGAATGACTTTTTGAACACTCAAATGCAACTCTTCTCTCTACTACATTGTTGCTGGTGAACTTAAAGGTTATGAATAATTTTTCAAACAGATGTATGACACAACTCCTAAGGTATGCAATATGTATATATGATCACATATATGTAAATGTTGATTATTTTCCCTTTTTTTAGTTGTAATAAATGTGTAAAATAATAATTCAATATATATATATATATATATGATTAATAATCTTTACATTAACTAGTTTTTGTTTATGTTGTAGATTGTTGGGTGAATATTTGTTACCATCGCCAAATACTTTACCTCGAACATATCGAGATCTACGTGCTATTATGAAACACTTTGGAATGGAATATAACACTATATATGCATGTCCTAAAGATCATATTATATATTATGGAGAACATGCGTTGAAAACAGAATGTCCAAAATGTGGTACCAGTAGATATCGAACAGATCAACTAACCAAAAAGCCTCAAAAGGTTCTTCATCATATTCCCATAATTCCACGTTTGCAGCGAATGTTCAGGTGTAACATCATAGCACAGTTTATGGATTACCATTCAAAGAATAGAAGTGGAGATGGTGTTCTTCGAATGCCTGCAGATGGTTCTGCATTTAGAGAAATCGAAGAAAAATATGTAGATTTTAAAAATGAACCTCGTAATGTCAGGCTTTCATTGGCAGCTGATGGTGTTAATCCATTCGGAGAGCTTAGATCTACTTACTCAGTGTGGCCTATTTTCGTTATCAACAATAACATTCCTCCTTGGATGTCAATAAAGAGGGAGAACATAATGTTGACTATGATTATTCCAGGTATTTGATACATTATTTTTTTGAATGTAACATTTTCATTTCTCTCGTTGTTTGCATAAATATATATTTTATTTATTTACTTAATTATATATACATATATCATGGTAGTAATTATTATGTACCGTAATTTTGAACAATTAGGTAAGTACAAGGTCAAAGATATGAATGTATATATTGAGCCTCTTATCGATGAGCTAATACAATTATGGCATGGCATCACTATGTATGACATCACTAAACCAATCAAGCAGAAGAGATTTCAATGTTGTGGAATGCTTGTATGGACAATTCATGATGCCCCGAGACTAACACATGTTTGTGGTATGTAATATTTCGTTGCACTTTAATATAATACATAATTATCTAAATTAGATATACCATATTGCATGTTTTAAAAATGATCTCATAGTATAATTGTTATTGATCCATCTATTGTAGGTCTTCAAACAAAGGGTAGATTTTCATGTCTAGTTTGTGGCCCTAATATGAAGTATCGTCATTCACCAGACTTAGGAAAGATGGTGTTTGATGAGTTTAGGCACTTCCTCTCTAGGAACCATAAGTATCGTACTACTGAAAAACATCTTTTCAATGATAAAGAAGAAACTAGATTAAAACCACGAAGAATGACACCTCGGTTGTGGAAGTTGGAATATAATAGAATTAATAATCGTTAAGCAGCTGGTACGTAATTTTTCTATATATATATATTAATTGTTTATGTAATGTTTGGAATTTTTGTTTTAACTAATGAATTTATTTTATTGTATTTTATAATTATTGTTCTGATTTATTTTATTCTTTGATATCAAGGTCGTCGTCGCGGTGAAGGTACTAATATTGTACTTCCACCTGGAATGAAATGTTATCCTTCTCAATTCGCGAGGTTGCCCTACTATGAGGACCTAAAAATAGCTCATTTGTTTGATACAATGCATGTCGGGAAGAATGTGACAAAAACGTTATGGCGAACCATAGATGGTGCACATGATAGAGATAAAATTAACAAAATTTGTGCTGACATTGAGAAATCGAATCATGCAATGAAAAGTGTGATCGACAGATCAAATAACAATGGAGGTCGAAATTATAATAATATTCCATGGTTATTAATAGAACAACAAAGAAATGATGTAAAAGAGGTTGTTAGAAGAATTAAATTTCCAACAGGTTTTGCTTCAAACATAAATAATATCTTAATGAAGAAAGGTGACTTTAGTGGGGTGAAAACACATGATTGGCATACCTTTGTTAAGGTAATTTTTTTGGTATACGTTTTTGTATGTTATTTCTTGAATACATATTTTAAATTTTCCTTTTTTCTGTTTAATTTGGAAACCAATAATGATTCATTTTTTATTGTTATAGTATGTTCTACCTGTATCTCTCCCAAACGACTTCGACAACAATGTCAAACAAGTTATATATGGTCTTAGTAAATACATGAGGTAAGTAGTTTTGATTTATACACAAAATCTAATTGCTACAATTTCTTTTTGTACTTGATGAAATGATGTATTGATTTACTTGTAATGAAATATATATTATGTTTCATTGAAATAACCTTGCGTAATGATTTGCAGATGGTTGTCATTGAAAGAAATCCATCAAGATGAAATAAAGTATTAGAAGAGAGAAATTCCTCGGCTAATGTGTGAAATGCAAAAGTATCTACCTCCAACATTTTTCAATGCACAAGAACACTACTTGATACACCAAGTTGAGAAGATTGAAATGTGTGGACCAGTACACACAAGGTCAATGTGGATGGTCGAGAGGCACCTGAAATCCTTGAAGGCTTTGGTTAGACAAAGAGCATGACCTGAGGGTTCTATGGTGGAGGGATATGTGGTATATGAATCCATGGTGTATATTAGTCATTATCTTCCTATATTAGCTGCGCCAGCTATGAATGCGGTGGATTGCATTTGGGATGTGAACTCCATCAAAAAATTTGAAGTGGAGCACCTGTTGGGAAAAGGTAGAATGAAGAAAGTGAGAGGTAAAAGATTTATTATGTATAATACATATAATGTTTCATTTTTTTACATCATTTATATGATCATTATATTCATTTAGGTCTTATTATTTCATAGTTTATTAATTAATATAATTTACCATGGTTATAAGTAATATTTATTAATATTGGTGAATTATTGTTTTTTTATTCAGGTGCTCAAGATTATGAGGCACTACTTTTATACATTGCAAACAATCTTGAGTGGATGAGTGAATGGACTGAAACATGTAAAGCACGTAACGATGGTAGGTTATCATGGCAACTACTGTCTGAATTGATTAGAGAAGCGTATCATAGTGGAGATGGAAATGTTACGGACAAGGAAATCGATTTAGCATATGGTTTGAAAGATAGAAAGGTAAGCAATTAATTCACCTATTTTATTCATTACTTATTTTATACTATATTTATAATGTGACAACAAGTTTGATTTTTCAG
This sequence comes from Pinus albicaulis, assembly GCA_034641835.2. Lineage (NCBI taxonomy): Eukaryota > Viridiplantae > Streptophyta > Pinopsida > Pinales > Pinaceae > Pinus > Pinus albicaulis. The sequence goes on along the minus strand of CM076572.1, from coordinate 926,652,434 downwards.
ATAATTTTCATGTTGTGTAAATTATATGATTAATTATTAATTGAGAATGCATCTTTTTCATGTTTGGCATATTGCAGTTGAAACACCACAAGGCTATGTGGTGCAATGGTTGTAAATTTCGCATTAAACAGTTGGATGATAACAGGAAACTTCTGATAGTGGGATAACTGTAGTATTCCAGGTCACTAATGTTTCCTCCAGGAGTGACAGACATCCTCGAGAATTTGAAAATAGATATTATGGGTTTTTAGATGATATAGTTGAGTGTGACTTTAATTCCTTCAAAATAGTTTTGTTCGACGTCAAATGGTATAGGCTACGAATGAATGTACGTGATGATGATAGAACACTTATTCAACATGAAAATGGATTTCCAATGGTTAAAACATCGTAGTTTGAAGTAGGAAAAGATCGCTATGTTTTTCCAAGCCAATGCGAACAAGTCTTTTACTCAGAGGTTCCAGGTGAGAATGAATGGTCATTTGCTATTAGATATGATCCAAGAGGAAGGCCAATAGAGTATACTGTAGAGGAAGAAGATGATATTGATCAAGAAGAAGATGATGCAGTGGCAGATGAGCAGGAAGATGCATGGACAGATGAAGAAGATATCTTAGAAGATGAACCAGGCATAGGAGATGAGGCAACAATTATTGATGATGATGTCAATGAGGATATTATTGAAAATGACATAATTGATGATGATGATGACATGGTCGATCATTTCAACACCGTTTCTGAATCAGATGTTGATATAGATTTCGATCAGTTGGATGAAGATCAAGAAGATACAGAAGAAGAATATTGATACAGATGTTATGTTTGAGTATGAGCTGGTATGTTATAACTTTATATTTTAATATGTAGGAATTATTGTCTTTAAATAATTTACTAATTATGTGGGTTTGTTGCATGTTGTTTATTATTTCAAACCAATAAATAATGGCCTTACTATTGTACAAGCTAAACTAAAATTATATGCCATTTTTAAATCAAACCTAAGTTGGCATTTGAAAGTTTTTAATACCTATTTATATGGTGGAGCATTACTGCCATAAACTATGGTTTTAATAGGAATTTCAAACTAATTACAAATTACCTATTTATATGGTGGCAAATTACATCCATAAAGGTTTTAGATTAATCATGGTGGGCCTTTCAAAATTTTACATTAATCACTATAGCTACCCTGCATGTAATCAGTACTACAGCTCCTTGCATTTTCTAATCAACTCAAACCCTACTGGATATACGCCTTTGTAGATCAATACTATAGCTCCTTGCCTTTTATAACTGACTCAAACCCCACTGGATATACGCCTCCTACTACAAAGAACTGCCTGTCACGCAAGAAACTCCAGAAAGCAGGCCCTTGCTGCAAAGAACCGCCCGTCGTGCAAGAAACTCCAGAAAGCAGGCCCTTCCTCCATCAGCAGGAAAAATGGTATGGCCAAACATAATTTTGCCATATTTTGAAAATTGATTTTACCATTTAGAATGCCCAGGATTTGAAACAAAGCAATAAATTGGGCTGCTCGTTTTCCTTGAATAGGGCATGCCTATAGATTTAGTTTTGTTTTTAATAAAATTCAATGTAAGACATAACGAATTCCCCAAACCTCAGTCTCCAAAATGCTTTCCATAAAATTTGGCAGTTGATTTCCATCATCACAATTTCCATTATCTCCAGATTTTCCTTTGCTTAATACATCACAACTATCACGAATTGCATCTTCATTTTCAACCACAAGACAATCAATAAGCTCACCCCCATAGCTATCCAAGGCTATCATGCATAATTGACTCAACCCCATATTTGGCATAGTTGTAAAAGATGAGGGAATAGTTTCCCTGTACCATGGAAAATTAACATCCCAGAGGCCTGATGTTCCTGCATCCAGTAATTCAGAAATTGCATTTTTCTCCATGGCCATGTTTTCAGGGTTGGTCTCTTTCTTTGCCTTGCCATTACCGGGAAAAATCTCTAAAAAGCTCCGTACTAATGCAGGGTGAAAATTAAACCCACATATGTTCATATTATAGTCACACATGAACATACTATTGTAATAATCAAGTGCTTGTAATTAGAAAGTATCAAGAAATCTAATTTGTGATAATTTATCAGCACAGTCACCACCCCAAACATTGGCACAATTTCCATGTGGCATGGATGATACATCTCCCTTGACAGGAGTTATACATTCAGCATAAGGGCCAGATAAGTTAGCCATGTGGATATAATTATAGCTAATGCTAAACCTCAATCTCCAACATGCTTAAAACTAGGATCAGATCAAAATCTGGCTACAACTATCATTGAATGTAGACAAGTATGCGAGAACCTCTGGTTCATGCATAACACATTGAATTCATGCAAATAGCTACTTAGTGAAATTGTGCAAGAGAAGACACCTAGACCATGACCTTCAAGGTCTGACACATCCTATTGAGATGAAAAAAATGGAAAGTCTACCCATGACATGGTCAACATGTCAAATTTGAAAAGGATTTTGTCAAAATGCTTGTGTTGTGAAAATGGAGAGTATATTTTATGAATTTCAAAGTTTCAATTAATTTAAATTGGTTGGATGTGATAGGCTAGAATCACTACAAGGAAAAGAACCTCTAGTGGATGTTTTTGAGGAACCCCTTATAAAAATACCCCATACATCTGTTTCTAGTGTAGGTTACTAGAGGAGGTTGGTGGGTGGATGGTTTTGCGGATAACTACACATCTGTGGTTGTATCTTGTGTTCATTTCCACTGTTTGTATGGTACTGATGAAACTAGTAGAAAGTCTACTTTAGAGGTCAGATCACTGCTATAGCAGAATGTGATTATGTTGTTGCTTTTCTAGTGTTTTGTTTCAATTTTTTTGTGATTTATACACAGCAGACTCAATAATACTGAAATTATGAAGCTGATTTGTTTTGATAATTAATATACCTTTTGAGATTTTAAAATTTCACTACAAATAACCCAGTTTAGTCTCATTGTCAACTCGTCTCTTGTTTGGGTGCCTTAATGTGCAATGACATGTTTCCAGGATTGAATTCAATGCAAGGCATATTTGAAACTCTAACTCTGTCTTCCGGTGTCTTATTAGAAATTATTTCAGTTTTCATTTTGTGTTTTCAATTTAGATATTGTTTTCAAGTTTTTACATTTATAATTTTATTGCAATGTGGCAGACTGATCAGAGCAGTGCAGGAACAACCCCGAGATGGAATGATCGCGGAAAGAGGCCAGCGGAAGAACATGTAAAGTGCCAGCATTGCTCTATCTTTAGGTATTTTAGTTATTTACATAATTGAAATAATATTAATTTTGTTCAAATATGCAGACACCTAGCCATGGTACGCCTGATGATTCCCTCTTTGAGGAAGAGTTTTCTTCATCCCTATCTCCAGTGTTCTTGTTGCGAAAAAAGGCACGAGATGCAAGGTCGGAATTTAATACTTTGATAGATGCGCCTCAAACACCTGAAACAGAAGAGAGGATAAAACAACTTATGAGCCAGCTAGAAACATATCAAGTAATAATAAAAAGTCAAAAGGATATTTTTTTTGTTCTACATGAGATGAATTGTGATAGTTTGATTTTTAATTTTTACATTGACTAAACTAACAAAAATTTCTTTTGTATGTAGCATTTTCTGGCACTTGTTGAACCCGGTGTTGGTGGTAGTGGGACACAAGGGCAAGAGATTGCCCAACAACCCTCTCGTACACCTTCTACTCCTTTAGGTGCTAGCCAAGAAACACACCCTGCCCAAGCTGACACCCAGCCAACTGCTGAACGTGTTGGCAATGATGAGGCTGATATGGCCAACTACATTATTGCGTTTCCTGGAGCTACACGTGTCAGCTCCACGGGGACCATTAATGGCACGTTTTTGGTGAACGATGAAGGTGTCCCTATAAAGCATGTACAACTCCCAGGTAAATTTTAATATTTTAACTATTTCATGTACTTTATCTAAAACATATTTATCATGATTTTTATTTTAAAATTAATGATAATATCTTCTTTTTCTTTTGGTTTTATTCTGTGTAGGAAACAATGAGTTCTACAGGATTCTGGAGAGCCATGCGTTGGTAATTTTTGGCCCAAACATACGTACAGGGTGGAATTCCCAGAATTCCAACCTGAAAAAAGAACTTCTAGATTATCTAGAAGCCCTTTTTGGGGTCGGCACATTTGACAGAAAAGCGGTGGCTCAGGTAGCCGGCAAATATTTGAAATATACTAGGGACACCTATAGGACGCAATTTCAATTTAACCCTAGATATGAGCGTCCTCTCGCAGTTCCAGAGAGTGAGTGGAGAGCACTCATCCATGACGGAAAAGAGAAAAGGGCAAAGAAAGAAGGAAAATGCCAACTGGACCCGCAAGGTAAATTACAACTTTAATTCAATAGCTTTAATTTTCTCTATGTCTAAAATAAAAGTGTGCTACGTCATATTTGACTTCAATATTTTGATGCTAGGTTGCCTGACACCTCAAAGGCAACCAAATCTAGGATTGAAAAAAAGGGCCATCACAAGCTAGGCCAGGGCGGCTACTTGAAATTAGCCGCAATAATTGTAATTAAGTAGCTAAACATCTTATAATTAATTGTATCGCCTTCCAATGTTTTTGTAATCCTATCAAATATGATTAAAAATACACAGACATATGTAATGTAGGGTGATGACTTCGGAACAGAAACAACAGAGGAAGATAAAAATATCGCTTTCCATTTCGGCTATCAAGCCTTAGTTGAACGTCGCATAAGCTTGGGGCAGGTCCCAAGATCCAGAATGCCTGATAAGGTAAAACGTTAACCTTTCAATATGTTTGTTTTCATCCATAAATTTAATGTCTAACAACTTTGTTTAAATCAGGGGAGCAGCACTACCGACAAGGCAAATAACCCAGTTTTAGAGCCAGATGTAGATGATCCTCACGTGCAACCTGATCATTGTAGTGGGGACCAGGCCAACAATGCTACTATCAGTGAGGGCTGTGACGGTAATTAATTTCCACTTATAATTTTTTCTAATTATACCTTGATGGTTGTCCTTATAACGTTTTTTGTTTAAATGACAGAGAATTTTTCCCTTGAGGATCTTACCACCAAAGAGGAAGACAGGGCAACAGTCCCAACGACGACAACTGGTGCACCAGGTAAATAATCTCATTGCAATTTTTTTTATTAATATTACCGAACTAGTTCAATGATATTTAAAAACTGAAAATTAAAATTTAATATTATCTATTTTTGTAGGCGATGCCCCGTCACTGGATGAGACCGTACATCGTGAATATGCAACTAGGTCAGCAAAGCAGGAAAAGGCACGAACAAAGAGCAGTGATGATATTGATATAATGTAGTTTGAGCTCAGGAAAGGCAGAATGCAAAGAAATTATACGTAAAATATTGATATATAAGACAAATGTCATATATCATAACGTTTTTCAGTAATGTAAAAAATCATTTAGCAGGCATTATTTTTTATCAGACCATATGGCTGTGACACTATCTTCAGAATGTTTCTTAAATTCTTTTTTGTTGCATTGTTTTTTTACATATTAATATTTTTTTATGCTTATGAAAGTCAAAACAGTCATAGATTGGGTGCAAGGGCAATTGAGATGTTGGGGCCATAAGAGCTTTTTCACATCTGGTTGGGTCTTATTTATATAATAATTTATTGGAGTCAACATAGTACTCCCTTGATCCAGCGTAGCAACAAAAAAGTCACTGTTGACTTAGTTGCTACTCTTTCAGATCGCGGGAGGCTTGTTCCAAGTTCATGCGACTCCAATAAATTGTTCTTGAAACGAAGAGGAGCTTATTCAGGTATGTTTTGAAATTTTCAACATATGTTCTAACATTATCATAAGAATGCATCTTAGAGTAAAAAATACTACATCAATTACTTGTATTTATTGTATAGATAATTATGGATTTTGATTGACTTGGCATTGCAGGTACAAATCCTCATCATGAGCAATACAACTTGTCAACCACAGTCATGTCCAAGATATTTTTGCTTGTGTGCTTGACCAGGTTCGTAATGTCACATTTTGTAAGTTCCTTTACAGTTCATAATTCAATATTAAGCTTGTTCATGATTATTATCTAGGTTTTTTATATGTGTTTTTTCATCTATTTGATTGTAAGCAACTCTGCATGTTTCCTGTTGTTCACTATGATTTCTCCATTTACCACTCCCAGGATGAATCCGACTTTATTGTTACATAGGTTACTTTATTGTTACTATGATTTCTCCATTTACGATTTCATAGGTGACATCATGTAAAGTTGTTAATCTCAGGTTGGTGATGAGCTTTAGTTCTCCAGATTTGGGGCTTTTCTGATATTTTCTCCCTCATGTCATTCCTGCATCACCTCGTTGTTTGAGCATGCCAATTGTCTAACACTTGTACCAATTGGCACATGTCAATCTCTGAGTGGTGCCACATTTCACCTATTTTCGGCCCACTTGACCACCTGAAAAACTCAAATCCACACACCATGTGTCTTTATCATGGAGTGCCACATGTCCTAGATATTTTAGATGCTAACATCATGCTTCTAACGTGTTATGTCAACCAATCACAGTGGTCCATGTGGCCTTGTGCCATGTCACCAGTCTGGAAGAGAGATTTGAGCCTTTTCTTTTCATGATTTTTCTATTATAATTTTTTCTTCAGGACGGGAAATACCTTTTGCAATAGATGGGGATTTTCCCATTTTCTTGGAGTCATCTCCTAGGAAACCCTTCAAGCCATCATCCAAGAGGCAATCTGCAACTCTCTATTGTTTCCCTCTTGCCCTTGAATTATGCGCTTCTAGAAGACCAGTTAGGGCAGTCTTCTAGCCCTTATTCAATTGCTTCATCATTGTATCAACTTCTCCCACAAGATGCTTCTATTTTTTGTCCACTTAAAGGAAGAAAACACTACCCTAGGGTGAGGTTGCTCCTCAACTATCCCTACCGCACTTATGGACCAACCAGCAATATGAATGTTTCCCTTACTTATGGAGACACCCCCTATGCTACTGCACATTCAATTCCAGGAGCTACTTGCTAAGGAACACTCCTACACTATGCCTAACGACCCTCCAAAAAATCCCTCTAACTATTGTTGTATCAACCTCCCTTTTTGGTCTTTTAGACAAAGGTGAACCTCACACCATCAAGCACATAATGCTATCACAAGACTCAAACCCAATCCTACATCTGTTCTCCACAAACTTCTCTTCCAATTCCTTAAAATGTGATTTGTATTTTTTGAAGAACTCGGCCCTGGTTAGGGCACCTATCCCTGCTCAAATCCACCCTTCGTCCCACCTGTAAGCCTTCTTCTTTATGTGTTCTTGTTGCAGACAGTTGTGGCCTTATCGTGGCTTGTAAGTACCTCTAATGCCCTTGCTACAGGACAGTAGCGCATTTATATTTGTAAATGAAAATGAGCAGACATAACATGGACCTAATTTTCCCCAAGGAATAAGGTTTAGACTTGGACTTCTCCTCCTAGCCATGATAGTCCATGGTGAGTAGAATGGAATGGTTAGAGATGCTTTTCTGTTGCGCAACAATTCAGAACCTTGCCTAGTCTTGAAATTTCAATGACATTGGGGCTATGGCAACCTCCTACTTTGCCTCTTGGGCCTTGGTACTGATGCATACAGTAAAATTGATCATATAAACTAACCAAGCTCTCTACAACCATATTTACAATATCTTTTGTTCTTGGGAAAAATATACCTCTGGCAGAAACTAAATTATTTATAAGGCTAATTTATGGTCCTGGAAACATTGTATTCATTTTAGTCCCAAAGTTTCAATCTTAACTGAGTTTGAGAAACCAGATAATATAATTAATCATGCAATCTATAATCACACAGAAATTTGATACTTTTAATGTCTCAGCTACACTATATAATATAACTATCTAAAGCGTTAAAAATCAGATCGTGTTCTAAAATGCTAAAAATCAAATCCTCTAGATCTTGCTGGCATCTTGTGCAGGATCACCATTCAGTTCTGCTTTAGGGACAACTCCATTGGCATGCTGCACTTCTTGGTGACTCATGTCTTTGAGTTTAGCGCAGGTATGATTACTTCACTCTAGCCTCTACAACGTATCTTGTCCCATAGTGTACCCTTCAAGACTCTACGTTCCACTTTAGGACCCTCCTCTTACAGCGAGAATGCTAGGGCTTCATCCTAAGGTGTGCTAGATTTATGAGAGGGTCATCCATTTGAATCTTCCAAACTCTCTGACGTTCACTCATGCAATCTGACACAACTTCATATTTTCTTTCATGCATATGTGTTCGAGTTTAGAATTATAGATTAGCACATGGTTAATTGCTGCAAAGTGTTGATTGTGGTACTGTACAGTTACAGTAGCAATGGCTTTTTGTTTTGAAAGGAAATACTTGTGTAATCCCCTCTCCTTCCTCGACACATTTGGATAGAGGGCAGCTATTCCAAGTCAGTTAATTTTATTTGAACCTATGATCAATGCGCTTATGTTTGCCATAAAATTGCATTTTCTTGACAGGTATATGTGAGATGGCCTGTCAATGTGCCTTTATTTCTCATCTTGCAGGTCCAAGCCAGGCATTGAGTCCAGTTTTTATTCCTTTATTTCTCATCTATTCATTTTTACTACTGTTTATATGTACCAAAAGTGCCATTTCCAATGAAGGTAGGTGTTACTGATAATTTAAGGTGCAATTTCTTTAAATTTCTCAAGTTTTTGCCCTGAAAATTTGAACTCTTGAGCATGCATTTCATCCTTGCCTTAGCTCTGTGATGCCTGGGCTACCTCACTTAACCCACACTCTCACTCTATGCATATAACAACAAGGCACTTCAATGTTTTTCCCCAATTAATTTTAAATATGGCCCAACTCTAACAATATATATGAGGACCATTACCTTTCCCAAACCTATGATTAAATCACAGTCTAACCCACTTCATGAATTCATCAAAAGGACATGCACCCGGTCCTATACTTAAATGTGGAATCTCTCCCTCTTTTCCACTTCCTGCCGAACCCTTATTATAACCCAAACAACTTCGAAATTCAATTCTCAGCACGGAAGCTTGTATATGTAAATAATGGTTATCAAACCATTGGAATACCCCACCTTATGATGTTTAAGTCAACTCTCCGACTTTTGAATAAACTTCAAAATTGAGCTCCCCTTTCAAATCACACTTGAGCTTTATAACTCAATCGGAAATAAGCCTATGGCTTACCCTTCACACATAACTATAATATACCTCAGCATATGAGGTTCGGGTTATCATCGACATAATATATATCCACATATATCGCGTACCCCTTGGGGTATTGCATGCCAACTATAGTATATGAACACATATTACATCCTCCCGCCAAAGGTAAATACCTTATAACAAACCATGCCTTTGGATTTAACTCCAAGCGATACATATTTAAATGTCTTCAGGGCCCACAACAACGTCCCCATTAACCTTCACGCATCATCATGATGCGAACATCGTCTGATCCATGGATCAAGAGATCCAACGGACATTGCAATTCTTGCACCCCTGCATATTAACCTTTGGCCCACATAAACACACAACTTACCCTTACATTATCTTCCGTGCATCTCCAGGATGTGACCACCATCCGATTATTTGATTGGAAAATCTGATAGTAATTGCAAAACTTTTCGAACAAGACCTTAATGCCCAGAAAAATTGCGAAATTCACGGTTTTCAAAACTGCCCAAGCCACATGTCAGCCAGTGACCAATATCACACTTTTTTTCCAAATTCCATTTACCACTTTTGAGTTTTGCAAAAACCACATACGGTTTTGGAAGCCCACTTTCACTGTTACAGGTCATGGTTCCATTCCCTCAATCATTCGTGGTTCCACCTTAACTCCTTTGACTTCGCATCCTTAATACAATCCCCACAGAGGTTTAACAACCCTTTGCATCCATAATTGTTATGCATTCTATCTGACACCACAACCATAGATTAAAGTTATTCTTTCAACTACGCCAAGAAGTTTCTTTTGATTTTAACTTCTCACCCATGGGTTCACTTAACCGCTCCAAGCATCATCGAATTCTGTTCGATTCCATGTCCATACAGTCACACATTACTGTGATCTCAACCCAGCCTCATTTCACTTCTTACACAGTGTTAGGGTTCCGTGATTTGGCTTATTGGCAAGCCAAATGACGGTGTAACATCAAACCAAGCTTTGGAACCCAAGGACCTAGCCTTCCTGGACTCAGAGAGGGCTCTCTCTATATGTGTAAGGGATATCTGTGTGTTTTCTTATTGTGTTCTGATTTTAGGCTAGTTATGAAGTAAGTTTTTTGGTTTTGGTTTTTTAAGTTGTGAGGGATGAAACTGATCAAAGATATAAAATAGATAACAAGATGTTAGATTAACTGGGCTATGGGGTCAAAAGGTCAAGAAAGCTATTAGATGACGATACAAGGTTGTTGAAGGGCCGATTTGATTCAAGGTAGAAAGGATCTTTGGGAAAAATGGAGTAAATGGACATCAAGTTTGTGAACGACAAAGGATTTCAAGCATAACTAGTTTAATAGCAGACATAAACATGGTAGGGAAAACCATTAATCATGCAAAATGTAACTATAAGCTAATCAATACATTGAAATAAACATTCAAGCCATGCATAGAAGTATATGACCCTCTAACTTTGGGAAATGGCTATCAGACTTTGGGGAAAACATTTAAGGAAGACGAACAACTTAACTTACTATGCCGGAACGCCTAAACACAGTACTTCAAGTCATTGGGCACTTTGAACAACAAGATTCGCATAGTTTTAGGCAAAGGGCTAGATCGGAACTAGGCCTCCTTGGTTCAACAAGATGATAATCTAATCAGTCAAAGAGAAATTTCATGGATGGAACTATAGCTAGCCATATGTAAGCAGGGCGTACCGTAAGTCATACTTAGCATGTATAGAACTATGAATGAAACAAGCAACAATATCCTCAAGTTGTTAAAGAGCAGTTAAGAATTCTTTAATGCAACTAAGGAAGAAGAAAACATGAAAGCTATGAAGATTCAGGAAATTTGAGGTGCCTCCATGGGAATATCTCAAATTTTTTCTCTACTGATCTATAGCAAGCAAGAAACATGTATTCATGAATGAAAACTAGAAGACAAAACATAGAAAGAAACACTATACCATTCTACCAAGTCATGGAATCCATCAACAATCCTTCATCATCCATCCAAGAACATCCAAGAGGCAATCCAAAAGCATAACACAAGTATTTTCTTCCACAGCTCATATGACCATATATTGATTCTCTTCTCAAGTTCCAGCCTAGTTTTACAATGAAAGCCTTTGGAATATATAGGCTCAAGTGAGGAAAACCTCATGGTTCAACTTGCATCCTCATTGGCCTAATCAAAAAATCTAAACTTGTCCTTGAGGCTTTGAAAAGCCCAAGGCACAAAATATCTCATAAAATATCTAAAAAATGCTAAAAAATGGAATTTAATTGACTTGCATAATTTTTCATGTGCAAAAATAGCTAAACGCACATTTGGAAAAAGCAGATTTTAGAGGTTCAAAAATTACAAAAATATTTCAAATTTTCATCAGCAAAATGTCCCCTGACTTGCCGGAAACATTTGGCAGCTTTCCCGGTGTCGAAACAAGGTTAATGATAGCTCGTTGGAAAGCTCTGAGTGTCTACTTTCCGGTGCAACTGAAATTTCTCCAATCTGATGCCCAAAAGTCTCCAAATCTACACCTGTGTGTAAAAAGCCAAAAAAATACAGTCTGCTGATAGACCGGGCAGAGTGTGCAAAAAGAGAGCCTTTTTCGCCATTTTTAGGGGGAAAATGATCTCCAAATGTTCTGAAAATCACTGAGGGTGTACTCCTAAATTTTTGGCATCCAATGATACCATTCTCCTCCTTTGACGAATCCTCAAAATGAGATGGCAAAATTCATGAGTTTTGACCAAAAACTCAAAAATGCCAAAAAAACCAAAGCATGTCAAAATTTGCCCAAAATTGGTGTGTATGACCCTCAAGGGTCCCTAGCAACATGTTCTGAAGCATTAGCCAAAATATGAAGTCCTGATGTGTCTTTACTCACTTTCCGTGTCGGGTGCTTCTGCAAAACCAAGATGCCTCAAAGTCTTTGAAATGCCTTCTTTAAACCAAACTCTGTCAATCCACTGTTTTAATGAGGAAACAGTGTTTTTGGATGCTTGTGAAAAATGTCCTTTCTTGATACAAGACCCTTGTTTCTTCAAAATGTGGCCTTCCCAACCTTTGATATGCAGTCTAACAAGTAGACCTTTTAAGAAGAAAAACATAGTGAAATGAATATAGACAGTCAAAGTGAAAATGCTGTGTGCTGTGGTAAGGTCACCCTGCCCTTTGAATTTTGGAGGCCAACAATATATTCTTGTGTCTTTGACCAAGGTAAAAATTACAAACTTCTCAATTTCAAAATCCTGCCCTTTTCTTGGTATGCAACTCAACCAACCAAGCTCATACCATATACACTGTCAACCTTAGTGCAGCCACACAGTCAAATCCACTGTTTGTAGAACAAAGGTGGCAGAGCTTTGAAATGCTTCTGAGGTTTTAACAAAGGCCTGTAGGAGTTTTGTCTTTTAAACAATCAAGGCTCCCTTTCAATATAAAATCCCTACCTCTCTAGAAAACTGCCTTTCCAACCTCTGAATATCAACTTAACAAATGAGCTTGAAGAACAAAAAGATAGTCAATTAGTATACACAGTCAATAATGATATTTTCCTATGTATGTGGTAAAGGTAACCTACCCTTTGATGCTTTGAGGATATAAGACACCCTTGCCTTTTTAGAGGAAGGTGAAAACACAGTTTTTAGTTCAAGACCTTTTTCTTCTTTGTAGGCCACTCATCTAGTGGATTTATCAACATAACACAGTCAATCAAAAAGGAAATACACAGTCCAAGGTTTACTGTGTAATAGGTGACAGAGTTTAGTTTGTTTTTGATGTGGTCATAGAGAATCTTGTAGCATTTCAACAGCAATAAACCCCTTCTTGAACAAAATACTGCCCACATTATAATTCATTGCTCTTTATATCAGTTTGACACAACACCTCCAAATGCACTGGTAGCTTTACTCACTGATTTGTGCTTTATGGAATAGAAAGTCACAGACACTGTATTTCCCTTTTAACCCACAGAGGAAACCTTTTGAAAAATCAAACATGTTCATAGGATGACTATTACTTGTTTGAACATAGACCTATATTTTCATTTTTCAAAACCCTGGGCTTCTTCTTCAAATAATGTGTTTCTGCCTTCCAACAGTGCCTTTCATATTTTAACATTGTTTGGGGAATAGTTGGATTGGTCCTTTGTCATTCATCAAATACACTACTCTACTATGACAATGTTTGAGCAAACAAAGTCATGCAGGCCCGGATCTTTAAACAAGAACATCAACTCTCCTCAAAATAGAAAATTGTCCTTCTTAAACTCCTCCGCTCTTCACACAAAGTTTTGACCAAAACACCTCCGAATGCAAAGGTGGCTTCATGTACTGATGATGCTGTATGGAATGGGAGGTCACAATACCACTTTTATCCTTTTATCACAAAGGAGATTTATGGAAAGTCACCAAAGTTTATCTAATGATCACGGTGTAAGAAGAATGACCCACTGTTTTCCCTTTTAAAACACCTTGTCTCTTCTTTCTTTGAGGGGCAGCTTAGAGCTTTTGAATTATCAATAGGGACTTACCACCTTTTCCATGTTTCCTGCTAGTCAATCACAACCATTCCAAATCGGATCTTTAAACAAAGCAACAATCCTTACCTCATACTCTTGTCTTCAATAATGTATGCAGCTGACAAAGTTTAAACTTTGTGCTACAGAAGTAGGGTTAAATTCATAATTTTTTACAAAGCCTTTACTTAATATGCATATTCTGATTTGGAATTTTATGTTAATTCACTATTTTGAGGGCAGAGTCTAGGCCTTTTGACATCATCATAAACCCATCACTTAACAGCTTGAATTCAGCAAGAAAGTAAACAAAATACCTTATAGAACGATGGCAGCCTTTGTTTGATTTTTTGAGCAGCCCTAAAAATAGTTTTTGAAGGATTTTAAGTGAATTTTTGACCATTTCTATAGGATCGCCGTGCGCTGCTACAGGAGCGCCGCGCACTGCTATAGGAGCACCGCGCGCTAGTTCATTCCTTTGGAAATTTTGTGCACGGGCGGCGCGCGCGACACCCAATTTTGAAAGGCCTTAGATTAATCGAGAATTGGAGGCGCGAGATGGCTCGTTGGAAAGATGTGGAAGTATAATTTCCATAAAAACTTGAATTTTTATTTGGATTCCATTTGGTTGTTCAAAAATTCATTCTCCTGACCTTTGGAAAAAAGCTATTGAGATCCTGGTGAAGAAATACATAGTGCTGTTTGTAAACTACACTTTTGGATGCCTTCCAGGGTCGAATTTGGGCCGAAGATACAAGATTGGAGTTGATGGAGAGTACCAATTTTCAAATATACTTGATTTGTTTTATTTGGTTTCCATTTTGGTGTTCAAAATCTGATTGTCCCATCACTGGTAAAAAATGGTGAATGCTGGTGCAGAAAAACATAGCGTTGATTGCAGGCTACTTTTGGATGCCTTCCTATTGTCAGAATTTGGCCTGAGATGGCTCATTGGAAATATATGGAAGTCTAATTTTCACAGAAATTTGATTTTTTCCATTTGAAGTCAATTTGGTTGTTCAAAATCTGACTGTCCCATCACTGGTCAAAATGATGAATCTTGGTGGAGAAATTCTCCCGTGTCATCTGAATTTTTCACATTTCTCACAAACCATGATACCTGTGTATAAACTGAAGGATATTTTTCTTCTTGAACCTATGAGGGACAAAAACCTCTCTCACTTTTGTAAATTTCAACTCTTTTTGGTTAGAAAAATTTTTTGAAACAAACTTCTTGGGCGCTCCTTAACCCTAATTTTACTGTGGCAGAGGTATTATGATTCAACAGCCATGGAAATTTTACTGTCCCTTGGTATTTTTTGAGATGAGATATTAGAGCCTCTTTTTGACTATGGGTAAAAAATGCAGGGGCATTTATCTTAGGTTTAATCATCCTCTGTCTTTACTCATAGTGTACTGATATGGTACCTCCGGCCTTTTAATAAAGAGCATGCCTACATTTGTCTTAACCTCTTTTCCACAATCTGAAAGTATCTCAAAATAATTTTTGCATATTATGCACAACTATACTCAGTTGTATGGCCTCTTGAGGGAAATGAGCTCAGGTTCCTTTGTCAATCATGATAAGCCTATTTGAAAAACACCCTTTTATGAGTGGAGCAGACCAATACTTTGTAACATAATCACTATTATGTCCTTTCACCTGTGCAATGATTCACCTCATCAACCATTCTTCAAATTTTGTTTTGTTGGAGCTGCAGAATGTCCTTTGAGAGAAAACCTGCTAAGAGATGAGCTTGATCTCCTTTGATGGCAGTGGTACCCCTGCTTTTTCCTTTTTGTTCTCTTCACATTTTTCTCTGTTTCAATCAGACTTTCAAAACAGTCAATGCCATGGCCCTCTGCTTATGAATGAAGGAGGCCCTTCATTTGGAAAAATTTATGTGCTTTGTCAACCTTCTATCTTAGTATATAAAGGCTTCCCTAGTCACTGTCTCACTATTTGCTGAAAACAAATCTTGTCTTATAGTCAGTTACAATTTTTCAAGTCAAACATTGGCCATTGCCCTCTACTTGTAGATGAAGGAGGTGCCTTAACCCTCTGCTTATAAATGAAGGAGTTTTTTAGCCATGACTTATCAACAGCCTTTTGATAGTGTTGTTTTTTCTTCTGCTGGCTTTTCAAGCTGAATGAGGTTGCAAGAGTTTGATGAGTGACTCTTTGCCCTGCAGATGCATCTCAGGCTCATGATCATATTGAGAAGCAACTGTCTTCTCATGTGTAGCTGAAAATAGTCTTCTGAGATGCTGACATGTCTCCTGTACTTGTAAAATCCATCAAACAGTGTAAAATACCTAAAATCAGCTTGAGATTATGGTCTGTGTATTGCTGAGACTTAAGGGTGTATAAGTGGCGCGACTTAGGGTTGTGACTAACTTCATTAGCAGAGTGGAAGATTGGTTGTGACTGGTCTTTAGCAGATGGAGGTTTTTTGGCTCTTTGATGGTTGCCAAGGGTGAAATGCCTTAAAGCGCCACTTCCTAACTTAGGGGAGGTTTTCTTAATAGATTTGGATTGTCTCTTTAGAGCTGATGGGCAGACTAGTATGGCTAAGGCAAGGTAGGATTTGATAATGAGGTTTCATCTCGTCATGAGCAAAGTGAAAGGTAAGAAGGCAAAAAGTTTTCATGGGGGTTTTCTAGATGACAAATTGACATATGGAGATCAGCTTCTAGAAAACTCAGCTAGGAATTTTAGTCATCAATGACAGGTGAAAATTATTGATGGCTAACAGTGGCTCCATTTGGGGAGGGTAGCTCCTTTTCAGGAGGTGTCCAGAATTCAGATCTTTGGCTTATGAAGACCAGTGCCTTACCCATTGGCACAAATTTTCACTCTTCTTTGATGCTACTTCTGAAAAGAGATAGCATGATTAGCATCAATGATATTTCTACCTACCCCACTATCTTTCCTAACATTTTTTCTTCCTTTTGGCGCATTTGAACTAGCAGCCTTTTGACAATGCAAATCTTTCTTTTTTCAAAATGAACATATCTATTTCTACACTTATATCTGTCGGGATTTCAGATTAAACTGATGAACTCCTTCATTACTATGCCTAAACTAGATCAAATGTCAAGATTAAACTGTTTGACAGGATTTTATTCTCTAATCTAAAACATGAAATTTAAAAATGATCAAATCAGGGTTAAACAGTCTAATTTGTCATGTATTTGTGGCATGAAAGGACAAACTGCACACAAATATTATTTTTCAAAAAGGAAATCTAGAAAAGCGGGGCTAAGATGTACAATGTGTTTTTCATCCCTCGCTTCTCTCTTTGGTTCTGTTTTGGGCATGTGGAACCAGTATCTTTTCCTAATCTACTCTCTGTGATAAGTCAATCTTACACAATGTTGACCATCTTTTTCACTCACTAACTTATCAGCAATTAAATTTAAACATGTTCAGCTATGATTAGGCTAGATAGCTGAACAAGACATTGAAGTATTAGTAGCGGCATTTAGACTTGCTCGCTTTCCGAAAGACTATTTTTTGGAACATGGGGCTTTACCACTGCTTTTTAGAAACTGCCCTCTTTTTCTACTGTTTACTATTTTTTTATTTTCTGCTTTTTTAACTTTTTCTTCAAACAAACTAAAACTAAAAAGATGCTCCCAAGGCTGAGCTTATTTTTCACATGCTGTCTATCTATCCTTATCTAATCTATACACAATAGACATTTTTTTGGTGAACTCTGTTTTCCAATGCAACCAGTCAAGTAGATGATCACATGGGGAATTCTGGTTTAGTTTTTTCATGATGCAGAAATAATGAAAAGGCCACTCCCATTTGGTTTGTTTTTGGATAGCGGTGCTTAAGCTTTTTCTCATTCTTGGTAGCAACTTGTTTATGATAGAACCCACTATTCTTTCAGAATTCTCAAGGAAAATAACAAATGGATCTTGGAATAATACCCGATCTAGAGGTTTTGAGATATAGGATTCATTCAAGACTACTCTTTCAGACTTCTCAAGGAAAACAACAAATGGATCTTGGAATAATACCTGATCTAGAGGATTTGAGATATAGGCTTCATTCAGGACTACTCTTTCTTCCACTTGACTATATTTGGGACTCTCCTGGTAAAGCAACTCTTCCCCTTGCTCATGATCACTTGAACTATCAGACTCATCATACATTGCAGTGTAGTTCTCTTGCCAAGCTGATGTGTTTTGATAGGGCGGGCTGAAAACTGTGTGAAGGTCATCAAATTTATGAGCAGGGATACACTTTGACAGTAAATTATCTTGAAAGGATAGTGTGACAACTCCCATGTGTTTATAAACCTCTATTTCTTCATCTGTAATTTGTAACTCAATGGAACTTGGTGGCTGCAAATCTAGAGTTAAGGAAGATTCCCTGACCAAAATGATTTCCTCAACCATTTCAGGCAAAGGTTTTTCATTTACAACATGCTCGAGAATTTCATCATCCTCCTCAACCTCATCATCAAAGCTGAAAAAATGTTGATCTCCAATTATGTGAATGCTATCTCTGACAGACTGAAGTGAAGTAGGGCAAAGAGTCTGAGACTCTTCACTTACTTCTAAACTGTCGAGGCTCTCCTCATGAGTGTCATAGATGACCGGTAATGGCTGCTCACTTTTCTCAAGTTTATGAAACTGAGCTTCCACCCAAAAATAAAAAATTGAGTCTTCTGCAAAGTTAGCTTCTGTTTGGAAATCATAATCATCAACATATTGATCAAACCTTGGAGAATCATTAACATAAGTAATGTCACCTGCCATGCATATTGGACTACCAGATTTCTTTTCTTCAAATTGATTTACAAGTCTATTTTTTGACCTATGATATGCAGGATTAACAGGAGAAAGATCAGAGAAGTTTTGGCTATTAGTTTCTGCATCTAGTAATGGAAAATGTGTTTCTGATGGTTTGAGAACTTCTTCCTTTTCCATTATCTGCTTGTTTATATCAACTTCATTGTATAAGATAAAAGAATCTAAATTGGAATGAATGGAATAAATGGGAGTATTGTTTGGCTTATCCCGGTTGCTAACCATGTATTTCATGTGAGTCTCTCGGTATAATCTTCGAGTCTGGTTGAAAACTGGGATGGTAGCGAATGACATATCCATTTGAAGATTACCTTGTATTTTGGTAGCCCATGCCCTTGATAGTAGCATTCCATACTTAGGAGGGATATCGGCCACTACTACGTCCATGACTAAGTTTTTCGCTGGTAGTTGTGTTAAGGCAAAACCTAGGTTCTTTATTAGACCTAAACATTTGACCTGGCTTGAGTCAAAAGAATACAGGTTTTGGTAAGATTGAGTTACCTCTAGTCCCAGGTTTTCCATGATTGCTTTCGGCATGAGGTTATGGGAAGCACCAGAATCTAACATGGCATTATGTAATATCTT
Source organism: Pinus albicaulis (assembly GCA_034641835.2). Taxonomy (NCBI): domain Eukaryota; kingdom Viridiplantae; phylum Streptophyta; class Pinopsida; order Pinales; family Pinaceae; genus Pinus; species Pinus albicaulis. The sequence continues at coordinate 926,633,254 of CM076572.1, read as the reverse complement.
GTCCCGTATGTTCAAACTCACATAGAAAGGAGAAACAGTTCCTTCTTGGGATTCACCTTCTATTTTGGAGCCGAATAAGAGCTCGGGTTTGTCATCAGTTAGATTTAGAGTATCTATGTCAAAAACTTTGAAGATTTGAGATCTATACCTATCTACAGTTATTAGCTCAGTAAGGGGTATGGTAATTTTTATTTTGGAAACTTCCCCTTCGAAACTAAAAGGAGTTTGTAGTTTGGGCAGATTTGTTTCAGCTTTTTCGGACATGACCTTTTCTATGCTCTTAATTTGTTGATTCTGGTTTGAGACCTTGTTTGACACAGTCACCTCGGGAGTCTTTGTGGAGGTACTAGGATTATCTGAACTAAGAGTTGTTTGAATAGCTTTATCTTTGTTTTGGTCAATTTTCTTGGCCACAATTTTGTTGCTATCCATGGCTCTTTTAAGGATGGTGTCAGGGGTTTTAGCAGTGTCAGGGCTACCCTTCCTGGAGTGGTCTTGGTTTTTTCTGCTTCTAAGGTTATACTTCCTATGAGATTCTATAATGGCATTCTGAAAATCTATGGCAGGATCTTCGAGATCTTCATCGTTGGTTTCATCCTGACTCGGAGAGCATAACTCTTGCTCTTCTGCTGTGAGGTAAACCTTACTCTCGTTATCAGAACCTATGAGGTTCCAATGATTTTCATCAATGGGTTCAGTATCCTTATCCTCTTCATCAACATAATTCTCACTGAAGGATGGTCTGATCTGCTGATCATTTCCTCTTGGTTTATTTTGAGACTGATCTTTTCTAAAGCCTTGGTTCTGGTTTTGAGGGTTTGGTTGGTTGTCCCTAGGAGGCACTTTTTCACTCATTTTTTCCCACATCTTTGTCATGGATTTTATCAGGCCATCTATTCTAGGATCTAGGGAAGGAGATGAAGTGGAGACCTTATCTCTATATGGGACTTTTCCTTCTAATCTAGTCCTGGCTCTTTTTTCTGCTAAGTTGGCTTCTGTTTTTATGGCTATTTGTTGCATTTCTTCTAGGGTAGGGGGATCCTTGTCTCTCAGATGATATGTCATGTCTGGATCAAAACCCTCGGGGAATTTTGCCAAGATTAAACCGAGTGGGGGTTTGAAGTGAGGTGGGAGGGCGTTATACACATTGTTGAACCTAGTGCAGTATGCCTGGACACTTTCCCCATTTTCTCGTTTTAGGTTGTTATATTCTGACAGGATTTGAATAGGGTTCCTTCGGACTTCCCACTTGTTCGTGAAGACTTGGCAGAGTTCTAGGATGTTGTGGATGTTGTTTGGAGGCAAGATTTTAAACCATGTTTTGGGTTCTCCACCCAGGCTTTGGGCGAATATTCTCATTCTGACGGTTTCGTCGTGTACTTCCATGTATTCAAAAGCATCGCTAATCCTACTTACATGCTGTTGAGCTGTGGCAGTCTCTTCTCCGGTAAAGTGTGGGATTTTGTCTTGATATTTATCTGGTAGGGGAGCCAAAGGTAGTGGCAACACCAAAGGTGCGTACCAGGCTGCCATGACGGGAGCTAATAGATGATGTACAAGATGAGGGTTTGTGGGATGAGCTGAGGTGGTTGGAACAGTAGTGGTTTGGATGAGATCTGGTGTTGATTCTTTGTGAAGCCAGATTTTGGGTCTAGAGTTTAGAGGGGATGAATGACCTCTCTAAGGTTATACTACTGTGAAGGATGGTCAAAACCAAAAGATGGACTAGTGGAGTCGCCAGGTGGATTTTTATGAAAACTATGGTCCACCACCAAAACTATCAAAGATGCTTATGGGAAAAAGTTTATAGCAAACTTTGAGATGGAAAACTTGCAAAGAAGAGTGATTCACTTGGTTTCTACAGTTTGTTAAGCTACATGGACAAGCTAATGGTTCTTCTTGGAAAGAAGGTTTCTACTTATCTTCTATGTTTAGGTGAGGTCCTTCTGAATTGATAAGTTATACTCAGATTGTCACTGATTACAGAGTTTCCACCCTAAGTTTGAGTTTTTGAAAAGATGAGTTAGCAGAAAGGTATGATTTATGAATTTTTTAGTTTTTTATGGAGTTTTAGGCCTACTGGAGGCTAGTGGAGTCGCCAGGTGGAACTTGGTTGTTTTTGAAGCTATGGTCCACCACCAATAACTAGGGTAAAGCCAATATGGGAATATTTTGGGGTTTTTCAGAGTTTTATGTGCAGTCTGTGGTTTATCTAAAGTATTCTAAACTTGTTTCGACACTTTGCTAGGGTGGTGATAACAAAAAGAGTTTACTTCAAATGGTTCTATGGACTGCTGGTCTAAGTTAAATGTTGAAGGACTAAAGAGTCTATAAGAGTTCGCTAGACTGTTATGTACTCAATAAGTCCCACCGTGATCGCCATTATGTTAGTGAGCGGTGGGATAAGTCAATAAAATAGTATTCTTAAGGTCTCTAAAGATTAGGGAAACTAAGTTTGTTTATCACTCAGAGTCCCACCGTGATCGCCATTATGTGAGGGTGGCGATGAGGTGGCTCAATCAGATAGTAACCTAGAGTTTGGTAAAATAGTAAGGCCTACTGGAAGTTAGTGGAGTCGCCAGGTGGATTTTTAGTTGTTTTGAGGTATATGTGTATGGTCCACCACCAGTACTGACAAAAACCAATCTAAGGGAGTTTTTTGGGGTTTTCTAAGTTTTATGTATTTCTAAGGTTTGGAAGAGTTTCCTATAACTGACTCATCATTTTGCTAAGATGGTGAAGGAGCTATTTTCTACTCTTCGGACAACACTTAAGTTTTCTAAGTTTGAATGAGACTTCGAGAGTTACTAAGGAGTACTTAGATTGTCACTAACTCAGAAGGTCCCACCGTGATCGCCATTATGTTAGTGAGTGGTGGGATAAGTCAATCAGATAGTATTCTTAAGGTCTCTTAAGGTCTAGGGAATCTAAGTTTGTTTAATACTCAGAGTCCCACCGTGATCGCCATTATGTTAGTGTGGCGATGAGGTGGCTCAATTGGATAGTAGCCTAGAATTTAGTGAAGTAGTAAGGCCTACTGGAGGCTAGTGGAGTCGCCAGGTGGATTTTTAGTTGTTTTGAGGTATATGTGTATGGTCCACCACCAATACTTACAAAAACCAATCTAAGGGAGTTTTTTGGGGTTTTTCTGAGTTCTTTATGTGCAGCCTAGTATGTAAGAGTGTTATAAACCTGATTCATCACTTTGCTAAGATGGTGAAACAGAGAGTTTACTCTAAATGATTCTAAAGGCTGATGGTCTAAGTTAAATGTTGAAGGACTAAAGAGTCTATAAGAGTTTGCTAGACTTTCATGTACTCAATAAGTCCCACCGTGATCACCATTATGTTAGTGAGCGGTGGGATAAGTAAATCAAATAGTATTCTTAAGGTCTCTTAAGGTCTAGGGAATCTATGTTTGTTTAATACTCAGAGTCCCACTGTGATCGCCATTATGTTAGGGTCCTGTGATTTGGCTGATTGGCAAGCCAAATGACAGTGTAACATCAAACCAAGCTTTGGAGCCCAAGGACCTAGCCTTTACCAGGCCTAGAGAGGGCTCTCTATGTGTAATGGATGTCTGTTTGTTTGCTTATCGTGTTACGATTTAGGCTAGTTATGAAGTAAGTTTTTTTTTGGTTTTTTTAAGTTGTGAGGGATGAAAGCTGATCAAAGATATAAAATAGATAACAAGATGTTAGATTAAGCTGGGCTATGGGGTCAAAAGGTCAAGAAAGCTATAAGATGACGATCTGAGAATTTGTTGAAGGGCCGATTTGATTCAAGGTAGAAAGGATCTTTGGGCAAAATGGATTAAATGGACATCAAGTTTGTGAACAACAAAGGGTTTCAGGCATAACTAGTTTAATAGCAGACATAAACATGGTAGGGCAAACCATTAATCATGCAAAATGTAAATATAAGCTAATCAATACATTGAAATAAACATTCAAGCCATGCATAGAAGTATATGACCCTCTAACTTTGGGAAATGGCAATCAGACTTTGGGGAAAACATTTAAGGAAGACAAACAACTTAACTTACTATGTCGGAATGCCTAAACATAGTACTTCAAGTCATTGGGCACTTTGAACAACAAGATTCGCATAGTTTTAGGCAAAGGGCTAGATCAGAACTAAGCCTCCTTGGTTCAACAAGATGATAATATAATCAGTCAAAGAGAAATTTCATGAATGGAACTATAGCTAGCCATAGGTAAGCAGGGCGTACCGTAAGTCATACTTAGCATGTATAGAACTATGAATGAAACAAGCAACAATATCCTCAAGCTATTAAAGAGCAATTAAGAATTCTTTAATGCAACTAAGGAAGAAGAAAACATGAAAGCTATGAAGATTCAGGAAATTTGAGGTGCCTCCATGGGCATATCTAAAATTTGTTCTCTACTTATCTATAGCAAGAAAGAAACATGTATTCATGAATGAAAACTAGAAGACAAAACATAGAAAGAAACACTATACCATTCTACCAAGTCATGGAATCCATCAACAATCCTTCATCATTCATCCAAGAACATCCAAGAGGCAATCCAAAAGCATAACACAAGTATTTTTCTTCCAAAGCTCATATGACCATATATTGCCTTCTCTTCTCAGGGTCAGCCTTGTTTTACAGAGCTTGTGGAATAAATAGGCTCAAGTGAGGAAAACCTCATGGTTCAACTTGCATCCTCATTGGCCTAATCAAAATATCTAAACTTGTCCTTGAGGCTTTGCAAAGCAGGCACAAAATATCTCATAAAATATCTAAAAAATGCTAAAAAAGGGAATTAAATTGACTTTACATCACTTTCCATATGCAAAAATAGCTAAACACACATTTGGAAAAAGCAGATTTTAGAGCTTCAAAAATTACAAAAATATCCAAAATTTATATCAGCAAAAGGTCCCCTGACTTTCCGGAAACATTTGGCGGCCTTCCCAGTGTCAAAACGAGGCTCATGATAGCTCATTGGAAAGCTCTGAGTGTATAATTTCCGAAAAAATTGAAATTTTCCCAATCCGATGCTTGGAAGTCTTCCAAAACAGCACCTGTGTGTAAAAAACCAAAAATTACAGTCTGCTGATAGACCGGGCAAAGTGTACAAAAAGCGAGCATTTTTCGCCATTTCGGGGAAGCAAATGATCTCCAAATGTCCTGAAAATTGCTGAGGGTGTACTCCTGAATTTATGGCATCCAATGATACCATTCTCCTCCTTTCACGAATCCTCAAAATGAAATTGCGAAGTTCATGAGTGTTGACCAAAAACTCAAAAATGCCAAAAAACCAAAGCATGTCAAAATTTGCCCAAAATTGGTGTGTATGACCTTCAAGGGTCCCTAGCAACATGTTCTGAAGCATAAGCCAAAATATGAAGTCCTGATGTGTCTTTACTCACTTGCCGTGCCGGGCACTTCTGCAAAACCAAGATGCCTCAAAGTCTTTGAAATGCCTTCTTTAAACCAAACTCTGTCAATCCATTGTTTTAATGAGGAAATAGTGTTTTTGGATGCTTGTGCAAAATGCCCCTTTTTGATACAAGACCCTTGTTTCTTCAAAATGTGGCCTTCCCAACCTTTGATATGCAATTCAACAAGCAGACCTTTTAAGAAGAAAAACACAGTGAAATGAAGATAGACAGTCAAAGTGAAATTGCTATGTGCTGTGATAAGGTCACCCTGCCCTTTGAAGTTTGGAGGCCAACAATATATTCTTGTGTCTTTGACCAAGGTAAAAATTACAAACTTCTCAATTTCAAAATCCTGCCCTTTCCTTGGTATGCAACTCAACCAACCAAGTCCACACCATATACACAGTCAACCTTAGTGCAGCCACACAGTCAAATCCACTATTCATAGAACAAAGGTGGCAGAGCTTTGAAATGCTTTTGAGGTTTTAAAAAAGGCTTGTAGGAGTTTTGTCTTTCAAACAATCAAGGCTCCCTTTCAACAAAATACTGTTTCCTTTTAAGGTCACTCAACCAATGAACTCAAAATATGCGCACAGTCAACCAAAGTGTTTTTATACAGTCCAAATTCACTGTGCTTAAAGGGGCAAGGTGACAGAGTTTTGAAATGTTTCTGAGATGGTAGTAATGATCTTGCAGCAGTTAAATGCTAGAAACTTCTTTTTGAAAAAAAATACTACACTCCTTGAACACAGCTCACCAAATATATAATGATATATAAACCCAGTCAATTTCAACAAGTAACAATACACAGTCCAAGGTTTACTTTTCAATAAAAGGCCAGGAGTTTAGTTTCTTTTGATGTGGTCATAGAGATATGTAGCATTTCAACGGTAATAAACCCCTTCTTGAACAAACCAATACGCCCACACTTATAATATATTTCTCTTTGTATAAGTTTGACACAACACCTCTGCGAATCTGATAGCGCGCTTTACTCAGCGATTTGTGCTTTATGGAATAGAAAGTCACAGACACTGTATTTCCCTTTTAACCCGCAGAGGAAACCTTTTGAAAAATCAAACATGTTCATAGGATGACTATTACTTGTTTGAAAATAGACCTGTATTTGCATTTTTCAAAACCCTGGGCTTCTTCTTCAAATATTGTGTTTCTGCCTTCAAATAGTGCCTTTCATCCTTTAACATTGTTTGGGGGACATTTGGCTTGGTCCTTTGTCATTCAGCAAATACACTACCCTACTATGACAGTGTTTGGGCAAACAAAGTCATGCAGGCCCAGATCTTTAAACAAGAACATCAACACTCCTCAAAATAGAAAATTGTCCTTCTTAAAATCTACTGCTCTTCACACAAAGTTTTGACCAAAACACCTCCGAATGCAAAGGTGGCTTCATTTACTAATGATGCTGTATGGAATGGGAGGTCACAATACCACTTTTATCCTTTTATCACAAAGGAGATTTATGGAAAGTCACCAAAGTTTATCTAATGATCACGGTGTAAGAAGAATGACCCACTGTTTTCCCTTTTAAAACACCTTGTCTCTCATCATTATTTGAGGGAAGCTTACGGGCTTTTGAATTATCAGCTAGGGACTTACCACCTTTCCATGTTTCTTTATGATGGAAATCTGACCATTCCCGAATCCGGATCTTTAAACAGAAACAACAATCCTCCTTGCTACTTGTCTTCAATAATGTCTGTTGTGAGTTTAAACTTTTGTGCTACAGCATTAGGGTTAACTTCACAATTTTTTTTTACAAAGCCTTTACTTAATATGCATATTAGAGTTTGGAATTTTATGTTAATGCATATTGTTTTAGAGAGCGGAAGTCTAGGCCTTTTGACATCATCATAAACCCATCCTTGCGGCTTAGCAATTCGGCAAGAAAGTAAACAAAATACCTTGTAGAACGATGGCAGCTCTTGTTTGATTGTTTGAGCAGCCTAAAAATAGTTTTGAAGGATTTTAAGTGAATTTTGACCGGTGCTACGGGAGTGCGGCGCGCTGCTCTGGGAGGCGGTTGCGTAATGTGCATTCCTTTGTAAATTTTGTGCACAGGAGTGCTACGCGCTTTTCCAGGAGTGCTGCGCGACTTTGTACCCAATTTTGAAGGCCTTCCTGGTGTCAGATTGGGCGCAAGATGGCTCGTTGGAAATATGTGGAAGTATACTCTCCAAAGCAACTTGAATTTTTTCATTTGGAGTCCATTTGGTTGTTCAAAAATTCATTCTCCCAACACTGGTCAAAATTGGTGAATCCTGGTGCAGAAATGCATAGTTCTGTTTGTAAGCCACTTTTGGATGCCTTCCCGGTGTCGGAATTGGGCCCGAGATGGCTCGTTGGAAATTTAGAGAAGTCTAATTTCCAAATATGCTTGATTTGTTTCATTTGGTGTCCATTTGGTTGTTCAAAAACTGATTGTCCCATCACTGGTAAAAAATGGTGAATGCTGGTGCAGAAAAACATAGCGTTGATTGCAGGCTACTTTTGGATGCATTCCTATTATCGGAATTTGGCCCAAGATGGCTCATCGGAAAGCTATGGAAGTCTACTTTCCATAAAAAAATTAATTTTTTCATTTGGAGTCAATTTGGTTGTTTAAAATCTGACTTTCCCATCACTGGTCAAAATGATGAATCCTGGTGCAGAAATTCTCCCGTGACATCTGAGTTTTTCACATTTCTCACAAACCATGATACTTGTGTAGAAACTGAACAATTGTTTTCTTCTTTAACCTATGAGGGAAAAAAACCTCTCTCACTTTTGTAAATTTCATCTCTGTTTGATCAGAAAATAATTTTGAAACAAACTGCCCGGGCGCTCCTTAACCCTAATTTTACTGTGGCAGAGGTATTATGATTCAACAGCCATACAAATTTTACTATCCCTTGGTATTTGCTGAGATGAGATATTAGAGCCTCTTTTTGACTGTGGGTAAAAAATTCAGGGGCATTTATCTTAGGTTTAATCATCCTCTGTCTTTACTCATAGTGTACTTATATGGTACCTCCGGCCTTTTATTAAAGAGCATGCCTACATTTGTCTTAACCTCTTTTCCAGAATCTAAAAGTATGTAAAAATCCTTTTTGCATATTATGCAAAACTATGTTAAGCTGTATGGCCTCTTGAGGGAAATGAGCTTAGGTTCCTTTGTCAATCATGATAAGCCTATTTGAAAAACACCCTTTTATGAGTGGAGCAGACCAATACTATGAAACATAATCACTATTATGTCCTTTCACCTGTGCAATGATTCACCTCATCAAACATTCTTCAAATTTTGTTTTGTTGGATCTGCAGACTGATCTTTGAGAGAAAACCTGCTAAGAGATGAGCTTGATCTCCTTTGATGGCAGTGGTACCCCTACTTTTTCCTTTTCATTCTCTTCACATTTTTCTCTGTTTCAATCAAACTTTGAAAACAGTCAATGCCCTGGCCCTCTAATTATGAATGAAGGAGGCCCTTCATTTGGAAAAATGTCTGAGCTTTGTCAACCTTCTATCTCAGTATATAAAGGCTACCCTAGCCACTGTCTCACTGTTTACTGAAAACAAATCTTGTCTTACAGTCAGTTACAATTTTTCAAGTCAAACATTGGCCATTGCCCTCTACTTGTAGATGAAGGAGGCGCCTTAACCCTCTGCTTATAAATGAAGGAGGGTTTTAGCCATGACTTATCAACAACCTTTTGACAGTGTTATTTTTTATTTTGCTGTCTTTTCAAGCTGAATGAGGTTGCAAGAGTTTGATGAGTGACTCTTTGCCCTGCAAATGCATCTCAGGTTCATGATAATATTGAGAAGCAACTGTCTTCTCATGTGTAGCTGAAAATAGTCTTCTGAGATGCTGACATGTCTCCTGTACTTGTAAAATCCATCAAACAGTGTAAACACCTAAAATCAGCTTGCGATTATGGTCTGTGTATTGCTGAGACTTAAGGGTGTATATATGGCACGACTTAGGGCTGTGACTAACTTCATTAGCAGAGTGGAAGGTTGGTTGTGACTGGTCTTTTAGCAGATGGAGGTTTTTTGGCTCTTTGCTAGTTGCCAAGGGTGAAATGCCTTAAAGCGCCACTTCCTAACTTAGGGGAGGTTTTCTTAACAGATTTGGATTGTCTCTTTAGAGATGATGGATAGACTAGTATGGCTGAGGCAAGGTAGGATTTGATAATGAGGTTTCATCTCGTCATGAGCAAAGTGAAAGGTAAGAAGGAAAAAAGTTTTCATGGGGGTTTTCTAGATGAAAAATTGACATATGGAGATCAGCTTCTAGAAAACTCAGCTAGGAATTTTAGTCATCAACAACTGGTGAAAATTATTGATGACTAACATGCAATAACCAAACGTCAATTTAAGCCCCTAGAACTTCACGGTTCCATAATTACATAATAGAAATTGTAAGTTCTCTCATAACGCCTTATTCAATACTCATTCGGTCAAGAAATTCTACTCCTCGACCTAAAAGGTCCACAGAATTCAATTCAATAGAATTGATCTGAGTTTCTTGTTCATTCCAGAATCAAATCATTACAACATAAATCCTTAGCATATTCGAATTGCTTATGAATCAAAACATAGGCATTAACCCTTAAGACAGAGTTTGTCACACTTTACTCATACAGCTCTCATCGAAGCTCAAGCTTACCACATAGAACTAAATAAATTAATACTGGAACAATCATTTCAATTGTATACATGACTTTGCTTTCAGAACTTCTGGTCTTCAACCAGATCTTTAATTACAATGGCCTTCTACAACCTACTTTGCCTCCTCTGAACCGCTCCTGAACTCTACTACAATCTACCTCTGAACAGGGCTAATCTCCTACGTTATCATTCATAATTACATTTGTACAGAATGGTGACCTGAATCGATTCAGGTCCCTTACAGCTCGACAAAGACTCTTGGACTTCCTAAATTTGGACTCAAACCCTCGAAAAACTGAAATTGAATATTCACCTAACTACCTCAATCAGCTTCCCTCATGTCCTCTAGTGGGCTAGAGAACATTTACAACTCCTCACTTATTTTACTCAAAACATTAACAACTACATGAGAATTCAAAGGCATGAGATCCCTCTAGAATTAAGAAAATACAAAGTATTTCTAGAGCCTAATGCCCCTGCATCACTCTGTCTGGCAGAGCAGACTAAAAATGTAATGGCAGACATGTTTGTTCAAGTGAAGCCTGGCCATATAGAACTACCACCTTTATGGACTCTGCAAGAGGATTGCCTTTTTTTTGGTTGCAATTAAAGTTGCATTTTGTTCATCAGGCAATACAAACTCTTATCAAATTGCAAGGTGTAATTCCAATCTAACTAAGATGGGGTGGACAACATGCCATGAACATCCAATTCAAAAGTTCTTGTTAGGGTTTAAGTAGCTTACAGTTCTTGTTCGTGACATTAGTTTTTGAAATATCAATTTGCTAAACTGTTTTAACCCAATTTTCTCTTGATTTTATGGAAATTGGGTGTTTGGATCTAGAAAATTTAATCTCTATTATTTTGGCTTCTCTTAGTATGAATAAAATTTTAATATGTAAAACCCATTACAGTAAGTAATCAAGTGTTCACTGGAGAAGCAATACCCAGTTTCAATACTCATGCTCTCCTCCTTAGTATGGTAGTTCACTCAAGTCCTCCGCCTCCTGCATACATCCTGACCTCTGAATCAATTAATTGCGAGACTATCATGATGGGATACACCATGTTCAAACTCTTTTCCAGAAGAGCAGACAAATTCATCTCCATATGGGTAGAGAGGAAGAAATTCCAGGTTTAAGGTTTAGTCATTGCAAATGGAATCACCGCACTTTTGACTATTTTTCAATCCTCCCAAATGCTATTGAGGAAGCAAAAGTAAGTATATTGTTGATCCATGGACACCTGTTAAGCCTTTCAGATAGTTGGAAGAAACCTACTATTTGAGAGGATGAAGGTATACCTCTCCTATGCTTGGCGATCTCTATAATTATGACCCTATATGAGATTCAAATGATCATCTCTGGGGTCTATTATATACATTAACATAGTATTCAAGCAAGGGTGTTGACTGCCTCACATTCTTTGGACTTCATATTTATGGATGAGAGTTTCTCATTTCAAAATCCATGGGTGGTAAAGGTGGAGGCCCTCTATGGGATCTCCATTTCACTATTTTTTGACAACACTATCCTTCTATTTCACGAATCCAAAAACAAAAGTACATTTTGAGCTCATTATGGGATGAACATGGTCTTCAAGTCCACCTTGCAAACACAAAAGCATGTAAGTTAGCTCTCCTTCTTTTCAAGGATAGCAGGTAGAAATGGTGACATCCTAGTCTTTCCTTTGAATGCTATTATTTGGTTCATCTTTTAACTTGTTTTCGACATTTGTATCAATGTTGAACAGAGGATTGCAACATTAACAACCTTGGAGAGATGATGTTTCCAACTTTAGTTTTAGGATATTCAGGCTAAGTTCTAGTTTCTTGAAGTCTTTTCATAATACTTTGTTACACATGACTTTCATTTTCTTCTTGCAGAATTTCTAGAAATGAATGGATATCTTGTGGACTGTTGTAAACAAATTTAGTTCTATTACCATGCTTAAGAGAATTTAATGTTTGTCATTATTGGAGGACAGAGATATACCATAAGAGCTCAGTTCTGTGTTGTAGCTTTTTATTAAGACTTGATTCAGTTAAACCCTCGAACCTACTGCAACCCTATATTGAGGCTTGGTTCTATTGAAGCTGCCATACTTTGGACCTCTTCATTGCGGTCTCAGGCCAGGGATATAGCTACAGTATTTTGACATATTTTATGCGGTAAACATCTATTAAAATCTCAAATGATATCCTATTTACTGATGCTTGGACAGAACTTTTGAATTAGATAAGTCACCTATTTACTTAGAACTAGCACATTTGGCGGAATTTTTTTTAAAATATTTTTAACCAAGATTGAATGTTATGTACTACATATAGAAATATGGAGGGGAATGGAGCGTTCAGGTTGTACAATGTATTACTTCAGTCTTATGATTTATCAATGTTCTGTTGGAAACTAAGTTGATTGCTGGTAGAGTTCTGTTGCGTTATTCTGTTGTAAATTAAGCATGCATTTCATCCCATTTGATTATTTTGTCATTTTTGAATCCTGAACTCATCAACCCTTTCTATCAAACTAATAAACCCTACATAAAAAACTGATAACCCTTTCCTCATAAAAAACTGATAACACATAAATTGTTTACAAAATATCTCAAAGTTTGAGATAATGTTTCAAGGAAAAATAGGAAATATAACATAAGAAGAGGGATAACAGAAAAAAAGTTTGCAATTTGTTCTCTTTTACAAGGAAATATAGAACTGATTATCTTAATCGAACTGATTTCATGATGTGCTGGTAGCATTGCTGGCATTGGATGCATCACCTCGTGGAAGATGACTTGTAGAACATTTCTTCTTTTCACTTTCATTCCTGATACTCTTTATCTTTGTTTTTCACTAATTCACTGCTGTAATTGAAAAATAACCGGCAGTAACAATTTGATTTTACTGATACACTTTGACCTTGATACACTTTGACACTAATTTTTTCACCATAAAATAACAGTAAAATATTATTTCTTCATGTGATTTTCCTACTCTTTTACCTATCAATTTCACATCAGATCTATGAATTCTTTCCACTGTTGAGTTGTGGGGATCTTTATACTCTTTAATTTTCTATAGCTTTCATCAGCTTCTATGTACTTGGAAAAGTTTGGCTTTACTATAAACATGTGCTTAATTTCATTCTCCAAAAAGAACAAATTCTCAAAATATTGCAGTAGTACTTTGCCACTTGGAGATCATTGTTGCAAAGGATTTTTAGCCTCCTCCTTAGCATGAGCTCTAATCTTCTGGTCATAGTCCTTTTGTGGCATTAATTTTTCATTCAGTGCATGTATATCTGGTAATCCTGCTTCTAGCAGCAAGTCATATTTGGTCTTGAATTTACTGATTGATATGTTCATATTATCACACTTCTCTTCCAGATTATTCATGATGTTTCTCTTTGTTAGGACCTTTTTGATTTCAAGGATAGCCTCTGTCCTGTCTGGAATTTTCAATTTTTCTATTTCTTCCCTGTTTTTACTGTTCAAGAATGATATGAGATAAATTGCTTGTGGGGGTTTGTTGCTAAGTTCCTTCTTTGTTTTATCAATTTTTGCTAAGGCAGCTTGTAGCATATCTTTTTGTTCATATATTATTTGAATAGAAGGCCATTGTAAGTGAATGCCTTTAGTGATTTTTTACCACAAATGATTTTTTATGTAGGCAACCTGTTCAGTAAGATTTACCTGCTGTTGAAGAATTTTCGCCTTTTCCTGTAATCTGTCAGCCCTCTATTCATGTCCTTTGGAAGTGATTAAGGCATCTCTTTTGGATGTTTCCAAATCTTTGATGGTGCCTTTTAAATTGATTATCTCTTGATCTTTTATGGACATGTCTTCCATAGCTTTGATTATTGCAATTTTTTCCCCGACCACTATGTTTATCTGTGATGAAGAAGTGGTAGAGATATCTTTAGAAGTAATTGACACTGCAGTTGCCAATACTCCTTGCGGTGCCAAATGTTCTGCCAATGTTGAGGGGATTGATGTGCTTATAGTTGGAATAACTGTAGGAACGGAAACCTGCTGATTTTTCTTCAAATTTTCAATTTCTTGCATAAGAGCTTCTATCTAAGTTTCCATATTTTTTATCTGGGCTGTCATTTTCAAAACAAGTTGCATATTTTCCTCTTTCTCTGTCTTGTCCTGAAGTATTTTTTTTTTTTGAGGGTGCTCACTCTATGGTAATTTGAGCTACTTTCTTAAGGCTGTAATATCATCATTTTTCTGTCTTATTAACTTCTTGGCAGTTTCAATATTAGAAGGATCTAGTCTAGACTCAATGACAAAATCATCTAAGGATTTTATTCTCAAATCCTTGGCATGTAAAGATGATTTATGCAACTTCATTTGAGTTTGCAAGTTGGATACAGTCTTTTGGAGCATAGTGGCAGTCATTTTTTTGCTTACTACTTTTGAATATAACATTTCTGATGCACTTCTATGAAATTCTATTTGATCCAGCTCATGGATAGTATCAGCATTTACTGTAAATTCTGTCTTTTTGTAGTTTGAAGCTAATTTTGGATGTGCTACCACCGGTTGGAGAAAATACATGATCATTTGGTTGGTTGAGTAATCAAATGCAGTTACTAATCTCTCGTTATCTCCTAGTTTTTCCTTGAGAAGTTTAGAGTAAAATTCATCTTTGATTTCTTCATTTTTCTCTCTGATTAGCTTGAACCTCTTCTGAATATCAGAATCATTTTCTTCAATTTTTTTAGAAGAAGAAGAGGGGGCTTCTGTATCCATGTCCATTTCAACCATCTCCCTGCCTTTACCTTGTGCTTGTACCTATTTACTTTGAATCTCTCTGAGTGTCTCATTCACAATGATGGTGGCTTCATCATTTGTCTGTTGTTGATTAGTGTCATCCACATCTATTATTTCTTCTGTTTCTAAAGTAGTCATTTTGGCCTTTTTGCTGTATACTGTTTTGAATTTGTTTTCAATGATTGTTTCAGCCAAATATCCTTCTTCTTTCCTTGGTCTTTTGTTTGATACTTCTGCTGGTTGATTCACTGTAACCACCTGTACATTATTCAAATTGTCTGTCTGCTTATCCTGATCATCATCAATTAAGGTATTGGTCACCCATTCCAACTGATTGGAAAATTTTTCAATAAGTGGCTTAGATTCATGGAGAAATGCGGGCAATTTTCTTTTAATTCTGAGATTTCTTATAATACCCTCAGGGTCATAGTTCCAAAAAAAAACTTTCTTGAAACTTGAATGCTGATAGCTTGTCTGATACTTCCTTTAAGGCATCTCTGTTATTTACAATGAAAGAGCCAATTTGACTTCTTAATTTAATTTTGCCTTCTTTTTAGATGCTATGAAATTTACTGCATCAGCATTCAAAATCTGCCTTATATACTCTAGAGCAAAAATCCTTGTAGTCACAAATCTAGGTAATTTATATGGAGCCAAGAGTGCACCATATATTCTAATCTCTGTATGATTTGTGTATAAATACCAATCACCCACTTTACAGTTTTTAGACAACTGTAAAATCCTTTTAATATCTTCATTTATTCTTGGTGGTTCTGCTTTATCCAACAAACTGATAGTAGGTATGATAAATAGGTCATTGAAATCACTATAATTGTACTCACTGCTATTCTTTCTCAGAAGAGAGGTCCAAAATATTACTGACAGTGGTTTGCCTTCCATATCCATTTTCTGTACTGCAAAGGGAAATTTATCTGCTTGAAAGAACAAGAAGAGATGTAACAGATATGAAGTATATCTGAACACTCCTTCATCAGGCAATTTTATCAGCTGATAATGAATATTGTCAGAAATAAATTTGGCAAAGTCAAAAATCAAGTCTGGTTGTTGTCCAGGAGACAAAGTGGAAAGGAAACCTAAGACAGAGGCATCTATGAATTCATCATTAACATAACCCAAAATATATGACAGCATAGAAATGACCTTTCTGGAGCCTTTTGGAAACTCCAAAGTATCATAAGGAGGGTTCACCTTAGGAAGATCGACATGATTAGGCATGAAATTCTGGAGAATTTGGAACTTTCTAGGGAAATCTAGGTCTAAATACATTTGGGTTAAGTCTTCAATTGACAATGACACTGATTGAGGATTATGGCTTAACTGGAGCATGTCATTGATTGATTCAGCAGTTATAAAAAATAAGACTTCACTATCTTTGTTAGCCATGCACCTTTGATCAGGAATATAATGCATTTGACATAACCTTATGAAATCCTTAGTAGGATGGGTGATGGGAACCACATACTTGGGAAAATTAGACTCCCATACAGGTATATCATTGGCTTCTTTCTTTTCAAATTTCTCTTGACACCAGTTATGCACTTCTAGAAGATCAAATTCAAGAATGGCATCTGCAATTTTGTAATCTAAGTCAATCAAAGGATTGCTTTCTTCAGTGGTAACAGGATTGCAGAGGTCTAACTATTTCAGTAGAATCAGCAGTTAAAACAGGAGTAGGTTTATCAATTCTACGAGGTTTGGGATTTTGAAGCTTGCTGGAGGAAGGCTTCTAGGATTTAGGACCTCCAGTTTTGGGATTTACTTGTTTTTTGTTCATTTTAAATGAACAGAGCAAGATTAAACAGTTTGCTACGTTCTTTTTTTTAGATACTTGGGTCAATTGAAGAATTTTTCTGGCAATTTGAGACTCTGGGTAGGGTTTTAAGAAGACAAATAGGTTTACTGTATGCAGAAGGTCTTCTAGATCAAATTCAATAGTGAAAATGCTCTTAGAATGGATAAAAACCTGCTAAAATGGAAAATGTGGATTATGGAGAAATTTTGACAGGGTTTCCCATATATTTTGAAGGTTTATAAAACTTCCCAGATGGCTACTTCAACTCATTTTAGGCAATGATAGTCTAATTAGCTTAATTTTATTTGAAATTGAAGATTTTATGGATTGATTTTGACGAAAAATACCTGTAAACGGTATAATTGCAGTCGATGAAGTTTCTAAACTTGCAACAATCTTCAATTTGGTTGAATTTGATGGTCAGAGGTCGTGGAACTTCTCTAGGAGTGAATTTCATAGGGAAAGGCTATTTATATGTCAGTTGATTTGCAGACGGCTCGAAAAGGGTGTTGGGAGGCTTCGCAAAGGGATTAAAATGTTTAATATGGAAATTGGGCGAAATATGAAGGAAAAAATGAAAAACTAAGTCATAAAACCTTAAGTTATATCACCTTTTAATGTCATTTATTGCAGTTGGGGCGGGAGCGGTTTGTGTGTTTAAAGGAGATACCATAAATGGTTTTTGCATCGCTTTTGAGTGGTAAATGGTTTTTCCCTTTTGGAATGCGATCAAATGAAAGGAGGACACGTAGCATGGGGTGGTTTCACAAAACTACTTTTTTCGCAAAAATTTTGGGCAACTTCATTCGATTACTTTAGAAATGCGAAAATGAATGTGCATCGTATGATCTGTCAGAGCAGAGCGAACGGTCAAGATTTGATGTGAAGTTGTGGGGTAAATACAGCGGGACCGGGGCTTTGATCTGTACTGTCGATTTAACAAGGGGAGATCAACGGATGAAATTCGATCTGATAGGAAATGGTGGGGACGGGGAAAAGGGTTTATCGGGTTTACTTATGACCGTTGGATTAAAAGGAGAAGGATGATCGGACGATTAGAATGGAGTCCGATGGTGTTGAGGGATTTATGAAGTTTAATGTATAAACAGATTTTATACGATGGAGTAAAGTGATCGGGATGGGTATAAAGGATTTCACCCAAGGTTACAACTGTGGTGATGAATATATATCAGGAAAGTAAAGAAGCTTAAGGTTTTAACCTTGGGTTAAGAGAGTCGGGGAAATGAAAGGATGATTTTATTTGAAGTTTAGTTTAAATTAAACTTCGGGGATTATATTTTTGTTTTAAACACATATTTAAATATGTTTAATGATTTTTTTAATATAATTTTATTATATAGTAATTAAATCAAAACGATTTACTTACCATAGGGGCAGGATTTAATATAAAGATATATTTTAGCCAAAGGGGTTGTAATGTGGGTGTTTTATTTAAACATGTGGGGATTAAATAACTTTGGCTAAAGTTATAATCAATGGGTTTTTGGGGCTATTATATAAAAGGAGTTAGATACAATAGGAAAAGGTTACTTCTATAGAGAGTTAATATATAAGTTAAAGTTAATATGAAAATAGGACAAGGTATACTCAAAATACATAAACATAACAAGTAAAGTGAAGTTTAAAAGACAATTTACATTAATCTTATCACTTTAAGTTATGATATAATGTAATTTTGGGGGTTTAATGTTCTTATGTGATGATGGAAATTAGTCAAATGGAAATTATAATGCCTTTAAGTAAAAATGAGGTTTTACTTATGATTATTCAGGGGGATGAATGCATGAAATGGAATAATGATGTGAGTTTATGGATTAATATAGAAATTTTACACTTTCAACTGATTAGTCATAGATACATTGTTTTTGCATTAATCTGAATTATGGCCTTTGTCTGCATAACCGACCAACAAAACTTATTGCCAAATTTCTTGATGAGAAACTTCGATTTGGTAACAAAGGTACTACAGAGGAGGAGTTGGAGAATACACTGGATAGAGTTCTAGTTTTTTTCATTTTTATTCAAGTAAGGGACCAACTGATATTCATTTATAAAAGTCTTATATACTAATTAACCCCAACAAATGAGATGTACTAATAGCTTAACATTGCCTCATGTATGCACTATGGTAGAATTTAAAAGTGGTATGAGACCCAAATGTACATCTCCAACCATTAGAATTGGAGCTTAACAAATCTTGTGCATCAATTCGAGCAGTATATGCATAAGACGGGGCACCAATAACAAGGTTTCCCCAAAAGCTTCAATTATCTATGCAAAACAAAGAGTTGTTGGAAGTTTCATTTTAGCTATCTTGTGTATGTGATGGATAGATAAAATTGTTATGAGCTGGCTATTGAACTACACTTGGATTGCTCCATAAATATAAGGGTTTCGTGTAACCATATGAAAGCCCTTCTATTGTTTTTTTTTTATCTTATCCATTGTATCTTGGAAATTTTTTAAGGTATCCTTGGGGAATTTCATGTGGATTTGCAATAAATCTTAGGGGTGCATATCATGCAACAACTAGATCATTTGAATTTTGAGCAGCCATTATATTATGTGGAATAATTGGTTTTTTATTTACTATTGGGCCTGTTACGTCTAATGGATTTTTTATATCTTTAATATCTCCTTCTTCGGATGATTTGGAATAAACAAAAGAAGAATATTTTTTAAATTCAATTTGAGTCTTTGAATAAAAAACAAAAATAAATAATCTTTCATAACTTCAAAATTTTCAAGTAAAGTTGTTGTTTTTAGAGTAGTACATTTTTTCAAGAAATATAAATTCCTTTGAAGATTATTCTTGGGTTTCCTCAACAATATTAGGACTTTCAAAAACTGAACTTGGAGACTTTGGTGCAGGGTAAAAACCCATAGTCCCTGTTCTCACATCTTTCATTCTCAATGCTGTGTATAAAATGCCCTCCAAGTCCATTGCCCAACCATATCCACAATCTGGAAAGCTCACGATGTTCTAATTTCTTTTCTTTGAATTTCATTCATCAAATTTATCAAATTTGATTAATGAAATGAAAATTTCACTTTAACGTCCCTTCTCAGGATGCCTTATAGAACCAAATTGATTAACACCAATTGGGTTTTTATCTCTAAACCCTGACTATATATATTAACCCCAATTGCCTGAATAACAAGACCATTATTATATGTACCCCTTTATTAAAATCCCAACACTTTATTTTCATATGCGGGAATCATGCAATAAACCCACTTTATCAAAGTTGGATAACTCAAACCCTTTAGCTTATAGAGTCACAACATATAACTTCATTTGGACTTTACTAAAGTCCCATCGCCGACTATCACATATATATGCGCTCAATTCTTATATAAATGGTTAATTACCGTTAAGACCTCCGACCATCAGTAAATACATAACACATATGTATTACTCCACCCAAGGTTGGACTTTTATAAAGCACGACCTTTTTTCATACAGTCCTCAAGCCTAGTTATCATTCAAAACTCATGCACTTATATGTAATTCAACAATGTTATACGAAACCTTCGCACTGTATTCAAATATTACCATATATAACATTCTCACATATATGAACTGACTTGAATTGAGGTCTAACACCGCCAATGAAACCTTGGGCTCACAATTCGGTTAACATACTGTGTGCATCCGATGGTTGAAATCTTATCGCTTCAACTCCGATGATCGAACGGGCGTAAGTGCATATCGCATTTTTTGTGGTTTGAGAATTAACGCTCAAAATTTACGCGAAATTCACGGTTTTCTGAAACCGCCCTTGGCTTACATGTCAAGCACAAGGATATATCGCATTTTTCTCTTGAATACAGCTTACCACTTTTCAACGATGCGAAAACTACCTGTCCTCGCACGTTGGTTTTACTGTTCACCTCTTGGTTCCATTCCACTTTACTTACTCAATATTCCGCCAGCGCTTCAACACATCACTTAACACGGTTCCTCCTCGCAATTCTAATGCCATAGCTTTACTATGCTGTTGCTCTGTCCCACTTTCCAGTGGCTTACAGTTCCACTGTGACTTGTCCAATACGCCACTCTATAGTTAAACCATTCCTCAACTCATATTCGCAGCACCAACTCTTCTATTGTATGCCACTGTTATTCTAATACAGTTCAAGGTTCCAATAGGCTTTTATTAAACCTATGCACATAAACTCATTCTACACATCTCCCATACAGATGTATCTCGAATTAAATCAAT
Source organism: Pinus albicaulis (assembly GCA_034641835.2). Classification (NCBI taxonomy): domain Eukaryota; kingdom Viridiplantae; phylum Streptophyta; class Pinopsida; order Pinales; family Pinaceae; genus Pinus; species Pinus albicaulis. Next base: position 926,612,333 of record CM076572.1, on the reverse strand, counting down.
ATGTTGATAGTGGCTCTCAGCACGGGTAATCGCCCTAGTCTTGCCACGCTCCCATCACAGAATATACTGGCAGAATCTTTACCAAATCATAGATTTTCTTCCTCGACATGAGAGATGTCCTCTATCTATAATGAATTTGGTCACACAGACCAGAATCTCAATAATCAACCAAAGTTTCCCTTTTCCTACCAGAAGTGTGTAAAAACACCATAACCTCCCATATATCATAAATTCATTTACACAGTTAGCTACAGAGGTCCAAACATTCTTACATATACTATATATACATCAATTCCTCAACACAGGAATCCAACCTTTCATGAATTAAGAAATGCACACATAAGACCAACAGGAATGCACACCTAAGACTAAACAGGTTCTTCATACAAAATAAATTTCTTACCGTCTTCTGGTCCTCGGCCAGATCTTCAAATTTAATGGCCTTCTATTCTCCTATTTGGCCTCTCCAGCTCTCTAACACTATGCAGCTCGGTGAGATTACAATTGAAACTTGTTTATCTCTCCAAACCTTCTTACAAATCAACTTTTCAAGATCTAAAATTGCTAGAGTGCATTATCAATAAAGATTTATAATTCTTCCTTCCCAAAGCCATCTTTCTAGTGAATGATTTTAACCTTATTTCTTCTCTTGTTTACTAGTAAGAAGGAAATAATCATCTCCTCGAAATTAAAAATTGGAAGAATAAGTGTCAATAATGTTTGAGACTTCAAAAAATGGTGAATATTTTCGTTCGATATTTGAATATATACTATTTGCAAAGAAATTGAATTGTCGATTAAATTTTCTCGAAAAGAAACTGAAGCAATCAAAATTGATTTTGATGACAAACATGAACCTTTCTTTGAGATAACAAAGATTCCATATTCATAGACATCACCAGCTTGGTAATTTTTATTTTTATTTTTTAAATTTAACCCGTCGTTGGTATACTGACGCTTTATAAGCATCAGTCTTGCAATGCCTTATGCGCATTGGTCTTGCAACGTTCAATTGTTCGTCAGTATTGCGAAACTTCTTCCTAGTGTCGGTCTTGCGACACTTTTGCAATGCGTCGATATTGCAACACTCCGGCACAACGTTTGGAAACGTCGGAAAATGTGTCGGTATTGCAACACTTTGGAAAAGCGTCGGAATTGCGACATACTAGCGAACCATGTTTTGTCCAGCCTTAAACTGTCGCTCTTCTGAGTGTTGCAATGCGTCAATATTGTGACACTCCAGTAGAGCGTCGGTCTTGCGACACTTTAATAAGCGTCGGTCTTGCAACGCCTTATGCACGTCGGTCTTGCGACGTTCAATTATTCGTCGGTATTGCGAGACTTCTTCCTGGCGTCGGTCTTGCAACGCTTTTGCAATGAGTCGATATTGCGACATTCCGGCACAATGTTTGGAAACATCGGAAAATGTGTCGGTATTGCGACACTTTGGAAAAGTGTCGGAATTGCGACATAATGGCGAACCACATTTTGTCTGGCCTCGAACTGTCGCTCTTGCGACGACTATGTGTCGGAATAGCGACAATGTGGCTGTCAGAAATTGGGCCAAATTTTCTAGTGATTTATGTTGTCGATGATTTTATTTGATGGATGAATATTTTGAAACCATTATTTTAAAGCTTTAGAAGAATTTTTGTTGTACATCCTGCTAATCATTTCTTATTTCCTTTTGGTTGACCAATGCTTCCTTATTTGATTGGTATTGTTCTGGAGCTTCTTCTTCATCCTTCACAGATTCTCCCTCAGATCCCTCAAATTTTCTTGAATGTAAAATCTCATTGTCATCCTTTGTAACACAATATTCATCAAAAGTAACATTTATTCTTTCCACTATTTGATTTCGCCTTAGATTGTAGCATCTATAAGCCTTCCTTTTGCGTGAATAATAAACAAAAATACCTTCATCGACTTGGAAATCAAAATTACCCAATTTTTTGTCTTCTCTTTTGATGTAGCATTTGCTTCCAAGTATTTTCACTACAAGAAAAAAGGACATTGGTGAGGGGAAAAAAGTGTCACCATAAGCTTATTGGTGATAGTCAAAATATCCTTCGTCACCAAAACTTGAACGTCACCAAAGGTGGCTGTTAGTATGAATCTTTCGCCGAAAAAAAACCACTTTAGCTACGCATAACAAATAGCCCTAACATCAATTATGACTGCCAATATCTTTAAATATGTGGTTAGTTGATCCAAATAAAGTTGCACAAATCCATATCTATGCATAAAAGACATTAAGCAGTGAAAATAAAATGTTTCTCCATGCATCTAATAGATAAGACAAGAACAATATATTTGAAAGAATTTTTTGTATTAAAGGGGCACCTGAGAGGAAAACAAGAAAGGTGTTTCCAATTCTCCTCAATGGAATGGATTCTTGAAAGTCTTCAGCATTTCAGATCTAAAACTTCTCACTCTTGTTGGTGTAGAAAACCCAGACAAACATAGAACTCAAAGGGAGCTCACAAAGCAAATGATGGAAAATGTGACAATGATAATGGCTCAAAGTCAGACCAAGAGTATAGATCCAGAGTGATATAATGCAATGAAAGGTGACAAATGAATGGGAAAACCCTTCTATTTATAACAAAATATTGGGTCATTCTAGATCTTGGTGCATGATTAAAATAATATTAACCAAATCTAGATCCACCTTTTATGGAATATTTTATTATATTTGTTGGAGGGAAAAGGTATTTGACTTGGGTCAAACCCCTTTATTTGTAAATAATAAATAAATAAATGATTTATTTATTATTTTAAGGAAGTGGTTGAATGATAATTAAATAAATAATGATTTATTTAATTATTTATAAACGATTTAGTCATATTTAACAAGGAATATTATTTAAATAATTATTCCTAGAAAATAATAAGATAAATAAGGATTTATCTAATTAATTTCCTTGTTTTGGGTTAAATGTGACCTGGAATAATTATTTGTAAATAATAAATAAATGATTTATTTATTATTTTAAGGAAGTGGTTGAATGATAATTAAATAAATAATGATTTATTTCATTATTTATAAATTATTTAGTCATATTTAACAAGGAATATTATTTAAATAAGATTTAAATAATTATTCCTAGAAAATAAGAAGATAAATAAGGATTTATCTAATTAATTTCTTTGTTTTGGGTTAAATATGACCCGGAATAATAATTAAATTATTTTTTAATTAATTATTCCATGAGGAAAATCAAACAAATATAGATTTTTTTAATATTTCCTTTTGGGGTTTCCTGTTTAGACCATAAACAACTTAATAAATGTGGTTTATTAAGTTATTTTACATAGTGAAAGCAATTTTACTTAGGGTAAAATTGGTCTTACATGGTGTACTTGGTTCCATCTAATGATAATAGGTTAGATGACCAAAAAATGGTGTAACAGTGGCATCGCTGAAAGTATAGGTGTTGTGGTGAAATTCAAGGTCTGTCACCAATAATTATTTATAATGACAGATAATGACTGTCACTATTTCATATGAGCATTGGTAATGGACAATAGCCTCTGTCACCAAAAAATTGAACATCACCAAAGGTGGCATCATCAAAAGTATGTGTTGTGGTGACATTCAAGGTCCATCATGAATATTTATTATAATGACGGATAGTGACCGTCACCATTTCATATGAATAACAATGATTTTTTGTGATGGACCTTTCATGGTCGTCATTATTAGTCCATATATATGGTGACGTTCATTAATTTTCACCATTTCATAATTGGTGAGGGTCAAAAAATGTCATCATAAGTTCATTGGTAACATCAATTTCCATCATGACTAATGACTATAATGACAAACAATGACCTTCACCATTTCATATCAACAACGATTTATGGTGATAGACCTTTCATGGTCGTCACTATTGATGCATATATATGGTGGCGTTTGTTGACCGTCACCATTTCATATTTTGGTGAGGGTCAAAAAATGTCGCCATAAGCTCATTGGTGATGGTAAAAAGAGCCTTTGTCCCCAAAAACTAATTGTCGCCATTCCATAGGAATATCAGGGCACGATGGAATCGAACAACCAATCTCCTGCTTGTAAAGCAGGTACTCTTGCAATGAGCTAGGGCCCTTTCAAGAATTATACTTTTAAAAAATAGACCTTCAAACTTTATAAATTAGAAATTCTACAACTTCCAATAAATTAAAGTCTCGAAAATATTTTACTAAATAATAAAAACATCATCGAAGCTACAATTCCCTACCTAATGGTTATGGAAGTTATGAAAAGTGGGTGGAGGGAAAAATAGTTACATATAAGAGAATCAATATGTTTAGTTGAATACTCAATTATAATTGAAACTCTGAAGACATTTATAGCCTAAAAATGACCTATAATTCACAAATGCATCAAATATTGCAAAGGAAATGTAATATTCCCAAATGGGAGAAGCAAGAATATAGTGCAAAATGCTGGAACAATAGTGTAAATCATAATTTAAAAGAAAGAGGAAAATATGGAGACCTTTAATATGTTATAACAGCAGAAAAATATGCATAAATAATGGGCCATAAGATACACAACAATAAATATCAAGCCTCAAATGATCAAAATCCCTCAATAAGAGGTGCTGCTACCATATATAAAAGCTAGAAGACTCTTAGAGCGCTGTTTTAAAATCTCTGCTATAGAAAATGATTATACATAAGATCTAAGGCTGATATGTGCCTCAAAAGATAGATCTATTATAGATATGAGAACTATACAACCTCCTTTGAAGAACCCCTTAAGGGTTTTCATTAAAACACCATGTACAAGATGGGGATCTAGGCCCTAATGTTGAAGATCCACTGCAAAATATAGATATGGAAAGTGTGGCTGATCTGATATGATCAATACCATAGCCTCCTCCAATAGATCCTCTAAGTGAAATGCATATCCCCTTCACTAGAAAATCAACTCTCAAAATGGTGTGCCAAACTACCCTGCAACTCCTCCTATAGAAATAATGCATATATGGATGAAAAATGCACTGTAGGGATAAATAAATGGTTGGCTTGATGCCAAGATCTGAAAATAAGCACAAGGTCCTTCCTCACTGTCCTCCCAATGGAAAGGAAGCCTCCTCCACTGAAAATGAGCAATGAAATGACCCAGATCTAGTCTCCACTTGCTGCAACCTGCAAAACAACCAAACCCTCAATAGGACCTGTGTTGTAGATGAAAGAAGAATCTTGGAATTAAGCCTGATAATAGAAAATGCAGTACAAGACTCCTCCAAGAGCTTCTCAATAGAATAGGTGGGGTTCCTGATCAAGAACACCCAGTGCTAAACAACACTCAAGCTCAGTTAAACAACAAGAGAAAGATATATGTCTAAACAAACCATATATTCAGAAATATCATATACATCAACATAATCAATATGGTTGTCATCCTCTTCCTTAAATAAGATATGAGCTTGAAAACCTAAGCCCCATCCAATAATAGCACTACTTTCACACAAAGCATCTCCATCTAAAACTGTATTGTCTCTCATTGATGACCACTCCTCCATGACAACGATGTTGATTTGGTCAAGGTTGACCTAGTCAAGGTGTTCCATCCCCTTTTCACACCTAAGGGTGCTCAATTAAGCTGCCAAATTTATCTCTTTCACATTGGCATTGATTTATTCATTATTAAGGAGAATTATGGACCTCCATTGTCCTATTGTTCACTAAACAAAGCAACAAAACAAAATTTTATATTCCAACTAGCTCGTGGCTAATTGAGAATATTACAGTCCTCCCTTCCGAAATGTTTCTTTTCCTCAAGAAACTGACAAGGTGAGTGATGAAAATCTCCATCATTGGTGACACCAACATGTGATAAGCTTCCCTCATAAGCTAAGTGTCTACCAATCAATCCCTCCATTAATTTCCCCTCCAAATTTCTCATGAGATGCAAATAATCCATCCCATAAGGAGACAATAGTTCAAATGAAACAAACATGGTTTTCCCAATGTTATCCTTGAAACATGTACATACTAAACATCGAGAATATCTCTCCCATAGGGCACATACATTCCTCCCATCCTACCTCCAAAATTTATCATAAAAATTTTAAGTACATCATCAATGTATGGGATCAAAACTAAGTACATGCAAACAGAAATTTGCACAAATGGAGGTGGGTCATAGTCCCACATGTGGAATCAGCGCAGTAAATATCCTAACTGCATTAGATAATGATATGGTAAGTGGTTTCCCCACCACTTACTTGCTTCCCAAGTCATCTCACCATGGCTGAAAGTGTGAGATATGTTTGGTGCTTTTGGAATGCACCCACAATGATACAAAATCTCCCTTTGTCCTCCAAGGGAGTGGCCATGTTCAGAAATTTTTGTGGCCCAAAGTTGGCCATGAAGTTTGTATGGAAAAATGCTCCTCCTTGAAGCTATGGCCTTCATATACATGGTAAAGGAGTGCATATAATCATCAACTAAAACATTATGTACATGATCATGTTCTTTACCGAAAATTCTCCTCATACAAATCGAGTGGTGCATAGATATATCTCCTCTCATTCCAAAAGAGAAAATAGGTGGTTGAATTAACTCCTTCATAGATTCATGTCTCTCTTCCATCTCCACATGGTTCAAGAATCTTTGAAAATGTTGATATAGTTCCTCTTTAAAGCCCTTCCAAGTGTAGCTTTCCATGATAGTGTTGTAGGCCTTCATGGAATAAGTATGGAAAAATAACTCTTCATAAGCCCTTTGTAGCAACTTATCCTTGAGATTGGAAGCTCTATATAAAAATATCCTACCATTATATTAGATGACTCCTTCTTGGACTGAATATCCCTCTTCATGTAGCTGGTCATGAAGTATCATGCGTGTTAAAAGATCCTTGGAATAATCCACCAACAATTGGGATTTCCAATATGGATCAATCTTCCATAGTGATAGCGTTGATGATCTATCACAAAGAAAATATTTCATATGTTTATTCTCCTCCTTGACATATCTCATGTCAAAGGTATATGATGGAAGGTTTCTATCCCCCCTTTTCTACTCTTCTTGCATATGCACATGCTCAAGTAAAGATTTAAGCTTTTGGAAGTTAGTCTCCCATGGGAGGCTATCATCTATCCAATACTTCCTGGGTTTAGCCAAAGCATGCATATGTGGCCTCCATATTCTATCATGTATGGAATATTTCTCTCCATGTGAGATCACCTTCTGAGTCTCCATAGCTAAGGAATGGTCTCCTTGCCCCATGATGGTGTCATATTCCAATCCTGCAGCATTTCCTCTCAGTGCAGTATGAGATGAGAGAGTGGGTAATGGTGATAGTGGAATAATATCTCCCTCCTCGTTGAGCTTACCCAAGACTCTCAGCGTTGTATCTTGGTCTTCTAATGCTCCCATTCCTTCTGGACCTATGAGTGGAGAATCAATATGTGAGACATTTCTCACTAAATCTGGATCAAGTGGTCTCCCAAGTGGTTTACCAAAAGTTAATGACATATCATGGACCATCCTCATGTGCATAATACATGGGATCCTCATATCCCTGCTTCCACTATGAAAATTCAACTCTTTTTCTTGTGTGGAAGTCTTATGATAGTTGGGTACCACTCTTAATGATTCAAGAGTGCCTCTAATTGGATAAATTGCTCCATCCTTACCTCCAGGTGGTGGTGGATCATCTCCTGCTATTCCAGTGTTCTGACCCCTTCTTGGTTCATCTTCTTCTTCCTCCTCATCATCTAAGAAGACCTCTATGTAGTGTGCCTTTAATGATGCACATTTATGTCTGGGTGCCCAAGATTCTTGGCATGTGAAGCAAAGCTTCCTCCTCCTCAAATCTCTTCAGACATCATCATCCAGAGGTTTTTTTTATTTTGGCTCTCCTTTGTAAGAGGAGCCTTCTCTTATTTTCCCTTTGATGGAAAAGAGGGCTTATGCTGAAATGTTGCCTTTGCTTTTGGCAAGGAATCTTGAAGATCTCTAGCCCTTTCAATGAAATCTTTTAGGGTAGTGGGCTTGGTATACTTAACCAACCCATGAAGAGGTTCATCTAACCCATCAATGAACACATACACCCTTCTTACTGTAGATAAATTAGGAACCATAACAGAAAGTCTTAAAAATTCATAAATGTAAGTTTTTGGATTACCTTATTGTTTTAGTTTTTCAAGCCCCATGAATGGTGCTTCAAGATCTCTTCTATCAAACCTCTCCACCAGTCTTCTAGTGAACTCTGAATATGCAGTCACATTGGCATGACCTAATGTAGACAAGCCATGGAACCACCAATCATGTGCTTCGCCCTGACGGTGCAACAATGTTATCTTACTGGCCTCCATTTCTGGAACCTTGTTCAAATGGAAGTAGATGTCAAGTTTCTCTACCCATGATTTGGTAGTGCACTTGGATATCCCATCAAAGTTGGGTAAGAAAAATCTGCCCACAGTGCAGTGTAGATCATGATTCTGAATAAATCCACCACTTCTATTGTGATGCCTTGGTCTTCTATTGTCCTTGATTTGACAAAATTATTGAAAACTCAAGTGGTCCTTGAATCTCTGAGTTTGAGACTCATAATCCATAAAATATTTTTCAAGGGATTCTTTCTCTTGAAACCATTCATTTCCCACAGCCAAGAATGTAGGCACTCTAGAGCGCTAGGAAACTTGTGGTTGTTGCACTGGTTGATCATTCCAGTCATGAGACATGCCAAAGCCTTCAGCATGATGAAATCCTTTAGGGGATTATTTGAATCTATCCATTCTCATCTGCTTGATCTTTCTAGCAATGTATTTCATGGCTCTAAGAGTGATCTTAGGGAACTCCTTCTCTTCATCTTCTCCTCCAGATAAAGGGGTTTTCCCTTGTCTTCTTTTTCATTTGTATAATCAAAATTCTGGTGTCTTCTTCTTTGATACCTCTTCTCTCTATCAGTAAGAGGCTCTCCTTATTGAGATGACATATTGGCTTTTCAAGATGCATAGGTTGTGCCAAGATTATGCTCCGATACCACTGTAATATTCCCAAATGGGAAAAGCAGGAATATAGTGCAAAATGCTAGGACAATAGTGTAAATCATCATTTAAAAGAAATATGCCAATATGGATACCTTTCATATGTTATAACAGTAGAAAAATATGCATAAATAATGGGCCATAAGATACACAAAAAGAAATATCAAGCCTCAAATGATCAAAATCCCTCAATAAGAGGTGATGCTACTATATATAAAATATGTAAGACTCTTACAATGATATTTTAAAAGCTATGCTATAGAAAATGATTATACATCATATCTAGGGCTGATATGTGCCTCAAAAGATAGATCTATTATAAACCTGAGCACTATACAACCTCCTTTAAAGAACCCCTTAAGGGTTTTCAGCAAAACACCATGTACACGATGGGGATATAGGCCCTAAGGCTGAAGATCCATTACAAAATACAGATCTGGAAAGTGTGGCTGATATGATATGATCAATACCATAGCCTCCTCTAATAGATCCTCTAAGTGAAAGGCAGATCCCCTTCACTAGAAAATCAACTCTCCAAATGGTGTGACAAACCACCTTGCAACTCCTACAGAAATAACACAAATCTGGATGAAAAATATGCTGTAGGGATAAATAAATGGTTGGCCTGATTCCAAGATCTAAAAATAAGAACAAGGGCCTTCCTTACTATCCTCCCAATGAAAAGGAAACCTCCTCCACTAAAAATTATCAATGAAATGACCTAGATCTAGTCTCCACTTGCTGCAACCTGCAAAACAACCAAACCCTCAATAGGATCTGCACTGTAGATGAAAGAAGAATCTTGGACTTAAGCCTGATAGTGGACAATGTAGTACAAGACTCCTCCAAGAGCTTCTCAATGGAAGTGGTGGGAATCCCGATCAGGAACACCCAGTTCTAAACATCACTCAATCTCAGCTAAACAGCAAGAGAAAGATATATGTCTAAACAAACCATATATTCAGAAATATCATATACATCAACATAATCAATATGGCTTCCATCTTCTTCCTTAAATAAGATATGAGCTTGCAAACCCTAAGCCCCATCCAATAACAGCACTACTTTCACACAAAGCATCTCCATATAAAATTGCGTCGTCTCTCATTAATGACCCCTCCTCCATGACAGCACTATTTATTTGGTCAAGGTTGACCTAGTTAAGGTGTTCCGGCCCCTTTTCACACCTAAGGGTGCTCAATTAAGCTACCAAGATTTATCTCTTTCACATTGTCATTGATTTATTCATTATTGAAGAGAATTATGGACCTCCATTTTTCTCTTATTCACTAAACAGAGTAGCAAAACAAAATTTTATATTCCAATTAGCTCATGGCTAATTAGGAATATTACAGGAAATGTCATAAGTGGATAACATATGGAAGAAGAGAATTGATGAATACAGATGCAATATGTTGCAGGTTAAATGAAATAAAAATCTCAATTTTGTTGTTGTTGGGTGACTTTTTATAATTGGGACCTTTGTCTTTCCTTTATCACGTAAATACTCAAATTAAAAATTAGAAATTTTAGATATTTGAATGATATCTAAAATTCTATGCAATTGTAACATAGATCTCCATGGAACCACAGGGAATATATATATATATATATATATCATTCAATAAAGCAACATGCAATTTTGGAATTTCACAAGTCCACACTCAAAACATGACAACAACCAAAAAATAAAAAACATTGAAACTTATCACAGTAAGAGTATCTCTTTTCAGTAGTGAACACCAAGCAATAATATAGTAATTAGTTCACTTTAAGACCACAAAACACTGGAAAAAAAAAATGTGTTCAATTATCTGCGAGCACAAAATGGACTTAATTCTAATGAAGCAAAAGAGTTGATACTAAATCACAAATAAAAATGACCAACAATAATGTAAATTTTATTTTTTCAAGATATTTCCAACAATCCAAACGGAAAACTCCCCAATTAGTGTTTGTATGTGAATTTATGACCTGGAGAATTTAAGATTCCAGTTTTAACCCCTAGATTATAAAATCCTAAATCATGTCTTATTTGCAATGCATCGGTTTATGAGAATTGTGTCAATCTAAGAGGGTTGAATTATAATGACCCCATACTATAGAATGTGAACATGATTTGCAAATTTTTTTAGCTCAAAGACCAAGGAAAAGGCCCCACTATTGAATGGCCATGAGTCAAATTGGCAGGAAAGCTAGGTTTTGATGTTATGCTTAACCTTTATAAAACCAAAGTATAATAAATAATATAATAAACTCCAAAAATATTTCTTGAGGAGCAACACAGGAGTTGAATCCAAGAGTGGAAGAGTAAAGGGAGTCCTTGGGAAGGTATGATAGTTTACTTAATTTCCAAAAAGTGACCAAAATTACATCAAAAGGACTGCTCAATTCATAAGTGGCAGTACAAAGTGGGATTTCAAAGGCCACCCCTATAAAATCTAGAGCCTGTCCTACTTAAAAATACCTAAGCATGACTATCATAATGCTAAGAAGAAGAAATACAAATCTCTCGAGCTAAGTACAGGATAATCCTCAATGCATCGAATGCCCACTTTCAAACAGAGGGTATTCCTCTAAAGTCGAAAGGGAATCTATTCGACCATCTCAAGCTCTAGATAGAAATTTGGGTAAAAGATATGGATCTGGTATGGGGGATGTCTCTCTGTATGGAAAATATGGCTCTCTACATGGAGCTGGTAGAAGGGATTTTCCTACAAATCTAGCATGACTTATCTTGAAACCCCATATGAGAATAACACATGGGATTACTTATCAAGGGTTGGGGTGCCACTTATAACCAAATATATCATTGCTGCCTTGTGTCGCTTGCAGATGTTCTCTCTTTTAACCATGCTATATTAAAATCTCTTTCACCTACCCTGTTGATCATATGTTCCAAGTCCAATCTCAAAATGTTATGTGGAAGACACATGATCCTCATGCATTGGAGACATAACATATACTTTTTCTTAGATAGGTTCTTTCCTTTTCATTCTTGAATTATTCCTCATTCTGAGAGAACACATGCCTCCATAGCTAGAATTCCATATAACTAACCCAAGAAGCCAATGATATTGAAAGATGTGTGAGTCTATGCCAAGATAGAGGGGTTGTGGAAGAAGTGGAAGGAAGGCATTGTGTTTGAAGAGAAAGTTATAGAGTAAGCAACACGGAATCTCATTACTCACTTTTTAAAATCAATGTTAACTAGAAATGAGCTAAGGTATCTTTGAAATCACATTATCCACTTGTCTGATTCATCACTGTAATGAGCCAAGGTATATGAATTTTAGGGATTCCGAAACAACAACCAGTGGCTCAAATTAATTATGCCAACACTATGGAACTAGAGGGGATGGATTCAATGGATATCACGACCTTGTGTTGTGTTTTTCTAGGTGGAAGAGGTTTGTAATTGTTTGAACATTGGGTGAGATACCTAAATAAGGTTTCAATGAGGAAAAGAATTGTTGGTGTCTAGTTGTGGCTATATTTTTTAGTATTGTGGGTTGGGATGGATGAGAAATAAATCCAAAAACCATCTTGATATCACAAAATTGCACTTGATTGGATTCTAATCAGAAAACTCTATGTAACTATTTCAAACCATCTTGTGACTGAAGCTTATTTTTTTCAGTCCGAGAGGGCTCTCTCAAAGGGGTTAATGATATATGATAATGATGAAACTAGATGGCTAACTCTATTTGGAAAATAACTTGATTGGGATGTGTGTAGGTTGAAAAGAGTACAAGTTTTCAACCATTGGGCTTATGGAGTTAAAAAATCAGTAGGTTCAATGGTAATATCTCTTGACATGGAAGCTAAGGTAGGTAAGATTTTTTAGAAAAGGTAAATCACACATGGAACATGGAATAACACAACCATTTCATCAATAAAGGAATTCATAGCATCCACGTATGAATTTTGAGTAATAAATATGAAATCCACTACAATTAGTACACATAAAATATAGATCATAAAAGCACTAAAAAATCCATGAGAATCTCAGGTTTGTCAAGAAAAAGTCCTCTGTATTACTGATATCAGTCAATTTACATAAAGTTGCAGTAGTGCAAAAAAACTCCAACTCTTTACAATTTCGAATCTCTGCCCTTTAATAGACTTTGTTACATGAGATATGGTCTACCTCTTGGCTATATTCATCGAAATTTTCTTATGACACCTTGCATAATAGGAAAACATGTGCTTTAATGAGAAAATGACAACTACACTATAAAATAATCATTTTCCTAATAGGACTCAAACTGCTACTTATTACATCAACTACCTTATCTCTTAAAATAGTTATACATCTGACAACTAATACTTCACATGTTTGAATAAGATTTTATAGAACTCATCACTACTTGACATCTTAATTACCCTCCTCAATATATGGAAACAAACCCTATTTTTTAGGAAAACAGAGGTCTATCTTCAACGAAGTCTTGAACTGATAAGTTGTCTCCTTTTCATGGTCTTCAAGTTATGGATGATTTCTAGCAAGGTCCCTTGACCTATTGAATATTTCCATCTGTCCAAAAATTCTCATAAACCTACTCAGAAACCTTCAAAACAGCTCGCTACGAAAGTATGGCAGTTTTGTAGCATGCTTTCGTAGCGTACAAAAAATGACCTTTGCAATCAAAATTTTTGATTCTTTGATCTTGCATTGTGTTCATCATGACCTGACACACCCTCACTACCATTTCCTCTCCTTGAAAGCTACCAAAAGTGGTTTTATAAGAAAAAATACAACTACAGGTGTTTTCATAGCATTTTCTTGACTTAGCCTAGGAAACGCTGCGAAACTATGGAAAACTATGTAAATTCTAGATTTTTTTCTTGTTTTAAAAAGGTACCTTCCAACTGTAAAAATTTGATTTTCAACATGTCATTAACCTTTAAAAACATAAACCAACTCAACCTAAGAGTCTTGAGGTGTTTCTTATTCATTGATGATGAGTTGAGCTATAGGTTCCTCAACTACAGTCATCTTTAGACCCTTCTTCTCTAGCTCCTCATGGATCAATTCTAACTGCTCTTGGAGGTCTTTAACTTGGTTCTTCAGATTTCTGTTACTAGATTTCAAGCGCAAGTTCACCCTTCCGACATGCTTCACTTTTTTCTTTAATGGCATAGTCCATTTGATTAATTGTTGTGTGTTATCTAGGGTATTTGATACACTGTCAGCCTGCTCTTCCCAAACCTCTTTCATCTTCTCAAACTGTACCTTTTGGACATTATTTTTCATTTCCTCCCTATTAATGACTGCTATTTCATGATTAGCTAACTTCAACTATTCCTCAAGGACTCCAAACTCTATTTTCAATGAATCTCTCCTTTCCTTTATTTTGCTTTCATACTGGATCTTCTTTTGTAGGAGATGAATGGTCAATAATCCTTTGTGGTGGCTCGACAGTGTCAGTGGCTGGATGAACTTCTTTACTGCTTTCCAAGTTTTTTTCTAGCATATATTTTCATTGGCTTTCTAGCCTGAAAAATAAACCTGCAACCCACCTTCAAACTCTAACTTCTTTGCCGATTTGGATTTCTTGTTCTTCTTTCTACCCTCATCTATATCCTCAGCCTGGACTATAGGATTCTCTTCACTACATGTCTAATAATTTGCCTTTAACCATTTTTTGGCTCCTGGTAATCCTTCTACTGCCATGCTTACTCATAGCTGCCTCTTGTTTTGCAAGTTTTCTCATTGTTGAATTTTGTTTTGAAGGTGAAATAGTAGGTGTAACAAGTCTCTATAACTACTCTGTTTCCATCATTACTAGTTCACTTTGCTCTACCCATACTGGTTCACTTTGTTTTGTCACTAAAGGTGATGGTATACCTCTAGGTTTAGGATTTCTTTTAGGGGTAATGATATCCATTTCAAAACCACTAACAAATAGAAAAGAAGACCAGTCTCTGCCTAGTCTTTGTAACTCATATAAAACCAACAATTTTATTAAACCATGATGGAAAAGTGAGGTTTCACTTCCCTCAGATTTAACTTGAACTTTATCTGCCATTTTTGCTAAGATTCTGTGTAAATAAAAAGGTAGGTCAAGAGATATCTTACCAACAAAGTGTATAAGAACCTTGAAGTGGTAAGAATAGAATTTATGATATCTCCCTTCACAAGTGAAATATTTCTGAATGATAAGCAGTAGCTTTGAGAAATTATCCTTCATGCAACTCCTTGGAATGGAATTTGTAAGGTCAACCTCACTATTTTTTGGCTTGATAAATTATTTACATTCCTCCATATTGAATTTGTAACCTTTGAACCATATTTCCTATCCTCTTGGAATCCCTGTTGTTGTTGCAATGGTCTCTAGTGTTATAGTGAGATTCAACATTCCCACTTTTGTAGCTATTCCATTGAAGTTTAGGGAAAATTCTTTAGAAACCTGTAGATGGCATCCTTGCAATATTTGACAAAACTTCAAAAACTCTGTTCTTCTGAAAACTTCTACAGCTATTGGGTCTTCATTTATCAGGTTTATGTCTGATGGCTCATATCTGAGATAGTGGCCACCTTTTTTGGTCTTTCTCTTTGCAGCCACAGTGCTTTAAAGTTTTCTCAGCCTCGCTTGATTAGTGATACCTGCAAACCTTTGAAAATACCAGCCACAGCTTGGGCTCAGTAAAATAAATCTCTAGAGCTCAATAACTTGCAAAGAGGGAATGAAGAATGAACAATGAATCAATTTGGAAAGATTTTGAAGTTCGATGATGTAATATTCCCAAATGGGAAAAGCATGAATATAGTGCAAAATGTTGGAACAAGAGTGTAAAACATCATAGAAAAGCAAGAGGCCAATATGGAGACCTTTCATATGTTATAAAAACATCAAAATATACATGAATAATTGGCCATAATATTCACAACAAGAAATAACAAGCCTCTAATGGACAAAATCCCTCAAAATGAGGTGTTACTACTATATATAAAAGTTGAAAGACGCTTACAATGCTGTTTTAAAAACACTACCACAAAAAATGATTAGACATTAGATATAAGGCTGATGTGTGCCCCAAAAGATAGATACAATACAGATCTGAGCACTATACAACCTCCTTTGAAGGACCCCTTAAGGGTTTTCAACAAAACACCATATACAAGATGGGGATCTAGGCCCTAGGGCTGAAGATCCACTACAAAATACAAAAATGGAAAGTGTGGCTGATCTTATATGATCAATAAAATAGCCTCCTCCAATATATCCTCTAAATGAAAGGCAGATCCCTTTCACTAGAAAACCAACTCTCCAAATGGTGTGCCAATCCATCGTGTAGCTCCTCCTATAGAAATAACGCATATCTGGAAGAAAACTGAGTTGTAGGGATAAATAAACAGTTGGCCTGATTCCAAGATCTGAAAATATGCACAAGGGCCTTCCTTACTATCCTCCCAAAGGAAAGGAAGCCTCCTCCACTGAAAATGAGCAATGAAATGACCTAGATCTAGTCTCCACTGCTGCAACCTGCAAAACAACCAAACCTCCAATAGGATATGTGTTATAAATGAAAAATGAAGCTCAGCCTTAAGCTTGATAGTGGACAATGTAGTACAAGACTTCTCCATGACATCATTGTTGATTTGGTGAAGGTTGACCCAGTCCATATGCTTTAGCCCCTTTTCACACCTAAGTGTGTTTTATTAACCTGAAAAGATGATCACTTTCACATGAGAAGTGGTTTTATTCCTAATAAAGAGATTTATGGGTCTCCATACCCACTTATTCATCAAACAAGAAACACAAATTAGATTTCAATATTCCAATTAGCTATATGCTAATTTAGGAATATTACAATCCTCCCCTTCCAAATGTTGCTTGTCATCAAGCAACTGCAAGGATAAATCTACAAAATATAGGGAACCTTCATCCCCATGTGAAGCTCCATCCTCCAAGCTATCATCCATATAAAATGAATCACCCTCTAGAATGGTAATTCATCGAAAAACCCCTCCCCTCTACTCATGAGAGGCACCTCCCAAGTGCTCAAGTTACCCAAATGGCTCATCCCATAAGGAAACAAGAGTCCCAATGTAACAATCATGGATGGTCCAATGATCTCCTAGAAATATGAAACATAAGAACCATGGAGAATCTCTCTCCCAAAGGGCACATCCAATCCTTCCATCCTCCCTCTAATCACTCCCATAAAAAAAATATGCACATCATCAATATATGGGATCAAAACCAGTGATACATAAACAATTAAATGCAATAATGGAGGTGGATCATAGTCCCACATGTGGAACCAGCACATTACATCTCCTGACTACCTCAGATCATGATATGGTAAGTGGTTTCCCCACCACTTGTTGCCATAGTTTTCTCACAAGTTCTAAAAATGTGAGAAATACTTGGTGCCTTTGGTACACACCCGGAATGATATATCATCTCCCTATATCCTCCTAGGGAGTGGCCTTTCTCAACATAGTTTATGGTCCAAATTTGATCATGAATTTTATAAGGAAGGATGCTCCCCCTTGGAACCATGGCCTGCATGTATATGGTAAAGAAATGTAAATATTCATCATATAAATTATTATGCATAAAAACAAGATCTTTACCATATGCTCTGCTCATACAAATGGAGTGGTTCATAGATAGATACCCCCTCATTCCAAAAGAGGAAAGAGTTGGTTGTGATAACTCCTCCATAGAGTTATGTGTCTCTACCATCTACACATGGCCCATGAATCTCCTCAAATGCTGATATACCTCCTCTTCAAGGCCTTCCCAAGTAAACTTCTCCATGATAGTTTTGTATGACTTCATGGAATAAGTGTGGCTGAAGAGAAAATATTCATGAATATCCCTCCTCTTGTAGCTGGACATCAAGTATCATACAAGTGAATAGATCCTTAGAATAATCCACCAATAGCTTGGATTTCCAGTATGGATCTATCCTCCAAAGTGACAGCGCTGATGATCTGTCATAGAAAGAATTTGTCATGTATTCGTCCTCCTCTTTGACATATCCCATGCCAAAGTGACATATTGGAAGGCTACTATCCTCCCCTTGCTGCTCCTTTCTCAACACAAAATCTGAAATGAGAGTAGGTAATGATGATGTTGGGAGAATGCCTCCCTTATCCTTAAGTCCACCCTAGACTCTCAGCGTTGTATAATGATCTCCCAATGCTCACAATTCTCTTGGATCTATGAGTGGTGCAACATGTTGAGATAACTCTTTAATCCTCTTCCAATCAGGGGGGTCTCCTTGGTGGAATGCCTCCATGTAATGAAACATCAAGGCCTAGAGCAGGCTGTATATGTGAGTGGACTGATTTTTCCCTGCCCCCATTGGAAAATCACCCTCCTGCTTCTATTCATAAACCTCGTGAAAAGGATGGGTTATTCTCTCAATCATTTGGTGTTGGCCCTCCTTCTCATATTCTCCTACCTTCTACAAGATCTCACAGTCTAAGGTGTCTTCATCAGATGTAATCAACACATGTACACCTAACATCTCATTGGTGTCAAAATTCTTGATCACAAAGGAATTATCTATCATAGTGTGTGTCCCCAAGACTGGATTCAATGTTGGAACACACTTCCTCCATTGTTTTGTCTCATTTTCTATCAATATAGACACATGTTGCTCATGATTTTTATATGTAAGATCCTTTGGAACTTCTTGCAAAGATACAAGAGCTCCTCTAGTTGAAGTAATTTCTTCATCTCCATATCTAAATAGAAGTAGATATCCCCCTGCTGTCACAATGCTGGAGGATATTTCCAGCTCTTCCTCTTCCTTCTCCTCATCATTAAGAGATCCTTTGTCTTGATCTCCTCTTAAAGGAGGAATCCTCAAGTCTTCTTCTTGAGAAGAAAGTTCTTGCTGAAGTGGGGATTTTTCCTTAGGTAAAGCATGTTGCAAATCTTTAACCCCCTCAAAAAATTTTGGAGTTGGTTTCATGGATCCTTCCAACTCATGCAAAGGTTATAATTTCTTGGGTTTGGTTTTCTCTGCCAAGGAAGTTTCAGATTGTTTCAAATCAAACCTTTTAACTAACCTCCTAGTGAACTTTGCATAAATAGATATATTTGCATTATTCAATGAGGAAGATTCAAATAACCACCATGCATAAGCCTTACCTTCAAGATGCAGCGTTGCTGCTCTAATAGCTTCCTCTTCTGAAACATGATGCAGCTGAAAATATGTGTCTAGCTCCTTTACCCAAGCCTTGGTTGTGCTCTTGGGTGATCCATCAAAGTGGGTAGAAATAATCTACCCAAAGTGTGTTGCATGCACCCTCTTCTTCTATTGTGGTTATTGGGTCTCCTCTCTTATTTGAGTTGACAAAATCCTTGGAAGTTTAGATGATCCTTGAGTCTTCTATACTGAGATTCATATTCTTAGAGATAGTCACCAAGAGTCTCCTCCTTTGGTGTTTCTCCTTCCTCTTCTTCTCTTGCCAAGAATGTAGGCATGGTACCACATTGTAGATCTAATTGTGTGGCTGAATGCTCACACCCATAATATGAAGAACTGGATATTTCTTCATGTGTAAATCTTATTGAGGGATCTTCATGTATTTCCCTCCTCATTCCCTTTATTTCTCTTTAAAGCTCAAGCATAGTTTGGAGAAGAAGTTATGAAAATATCTTTCCCTCCATTTCTCCAAATAATGGAGACTTGCCTTTGTCTCTTCTGTGAGCCTTATTTTTTCTGTGAGAAGCTTCTTCTTCTTTTGATAACATAGATGCAATGTCTTCATAGGCTGAGCCAAGATTATGATCTGATACCACTGTAATATTACCAAATGGGAAAAGTAGGAATATAGTGCAAAATGGTGGAACAAGAGTGCAAAAAATCATATAAAATCAAGAGGCCAATATGGAGACCTTTCATATGTTATAACAGTATAAAAATGTACATGAATAATGGGCCATAAGATTCACAACAAGAAATAACAAGCCTCCAATGGAAAAAATCCATCAAAATGAGGTGCTAATACTATATATAAAAGTTGAAAGACTCTTACAACATTGTTTTAAAAGCACTACTACAGAAAATGATTATAAATAATATCTAAGGCTGATATGTGCCCCAAAATATAGATCCAATACAGATTTGAGCACTATACAACCTCCTTTGAAGAACCCCTTAAGGGTTTTCAGTAAAACACCATATACAAGATGGGGATCTAGGCCCTAGGGCTAAAGATCCACTGCAAAATACGGGTCTGGAAAGTGTGGCTAATTTGATATGATCAATAGAATAGCCTCCTCCAATAGATCCTATAAATAAAAGGTAGATCCCTTTCACTAGAAAACCAACTCTCCAAATGGTGTGCCAATCCACCTTGCAACTCCTCCTACAGAAATAACACAGATCTGGAAGGAAACTACATTGTAGGGATAAATAAATAGTTGGCCTCATGCCAAGATCTGAAAATATGCACACGGGACTTCCTTACTGTCCTCCCAATAGAATCGAAGCCTCCTCTACTGAAAATGAGAAATGAAATGACCCAGATCTAGTCTCCACTACTGCAACCTGCAAAACAACCAAACCCTCAACAGGATCTACGTTGTAAATGAAAGATGAAGCTTGGCCTTAAGCCTGATAGTGGATAATGTAGTACAAGACTCCTCCATGATAGCATGGTTGATTTGGTCAAGGTTGACCTAGTCAACATACTTTAGCCCCTTTTCACACTTAAGGGTGTTTTATTAAGTTGAAAAGATGATCCACTTTCACATGAGAAGTGGTTTTATTCCTAATAAAGAGATTTATGGATCTCCCTACCCAATTATTCATCAAACAAGAAAGAAAAATTATATTTTAATATTCCAATTAGATGTATGCTAATTTAGGAATATTACATATGACAATTCATAGCATAATGATGACTCACACATGCTTAAAATGGTGCTAATTTAGGAATATTATGTATGACAACTCATAGCATAATGATGACTCATACATGCTTAAAATGGTGATGATTACTTCAGCCATGAACATTGTACCTTGATATTTACCCTAACTGACTCAAATGGCATCTACCCTATCCCTTTCAATCATATATTGACACCTAACAACTATTTTTACAAGAAAGGCAGGAATCCTTACTTTCGTAGCGTACCTAGTGTATTTCTAGGCAATTTCGCTATGAAAGTATTAGCAGTTTCGTAGAAAAAAGTGCATTTTCTCTGTGTATTTTGCTACGAAAGTAGGGTTTCTTGGCTAAGATGACTCTTTCGGTGCTAAAAAATTGGGAAATGATAATTTTCAAAAAATCATGACTGATGTGACATGAAATATTTGAATGAGAGTGGGTTTAGACTTTAGGATAGGCTAAAATAATAAAAATTAAAAAAATTTCCTTGACCAAGTAATAAAAATTGAATTCTATGACCCTACCTTTGACACATGATCCTCTAGGACTTTGTCAAATGATGTTTCATTTTTTCTGAGTGATAACACATCCTTCACCCTATTGTCTCATAACCCAGTTTGGGGGTGGCATTTACAGAAGATTCATGTGGTTGGTCAATTGAACAATCGTTTTTCACCAATTTGATAGATATATTCATGGAAAAAGTGAGGGATTATCATCATTCTCATGCCAGTTTGTCAGCAAATAATACCACCAAACATCCATGGGTATATTTTTGTTTTTAGCATCATTTCCAAACACACCCATCTCTTTGGTTTTAAAAATATTACCTACAACCATTATGAAGTAAAATAATAAGTGGTGTCAGTAGATGGTGTAAAAAGCATAGTTTTGGAAACAATTGTAGAACCATATGACATTATGTGGGTCAATGGTTCAATTCTATGCTATCCTTGCAGACTTGTGTTTGTATTTGCTAAAAAACTATATACTTGCTCACACAAAATTTCAGCAAAATTCTATTAATATTTAACAATTAGATTCCAATAGGTTCATGAAGATTCATATTAGATATTGGAATACTATTTGATTATCCATAACCAAAATGGAAAAAAAAATGTGAAGGACAAACAAAAACAATACAATATATTATATCTAGACAGTATCAATGTAGAACTAACCTACTTCATAATTTAAGTATTTAGTAACTCTAATTACCTTCATCATCCACGTGGTATTCGATAGAAAATGATCGGGTGCGTTGTTAAAGCACTCCTAGATGTTAAATCCCTCGTTCAATCCCCCACCCCATTTGTGTGTTATTCTTGGACATGACTGTGATGTAGCCTCACCAATTTCAAACTAAAAAAATATAAAAAATCTTCATCAAAATCCAATTTTCACCTGTTCCAAGGCATGTAGAAATAAACATGACCTGTGTAACAAAGATGGACTCATCTAATATTCTACCTATAAAATTACATCAAAAGAAAATAGATAAAAACAAACTAGATGCCATTTTACATGCATGATGATGAAATTACATATAAAATGAAGGAACTGTAGTCTATAAATGACACATCATCACAAAATTCCATTCACATCATCACTAATATTCAACAGAATGTAATATTCCCAATTAGCCATGAGCTAGTTGGAATATTAAATTTTTTTTTTGCTTCTTTGTTTGATGAATAAGAGGGTATGGAGACCCATAAATCTCCTTAGTAGGAATAAAATATCTGCTAATGTGAAAGGATATCACTTTAGTGGCTTGATAAAGCACCCTTATGTGTGAAAAGGGGCTAGAGCGCATAGATTGGGTCAACTTTGACCAAATCAACAGCGCTGTCATGGAGGAGTGCCAATCATTGTGGGACAATGCAATTTTGGAGGGAGACTCCATGCATAAAAGTAGTGGCTTTAATGAGTGGGGCCAAGGTGAGGAAGCTCACCACATATATAATAAGGGTATGGAAGACATAGAGTATATGATGTTGATTATTATTTTTATGGTCTATTAAGAATTGTTTGCTCTCTTCAGCTATTTAGGTAGGACTATGGTGTTGTTTAGCACAGGGTGTTCCCGAGTGGGAATCCCACCTTCATCCTCAAGGGACTTCGAGTGCCTACTCAGGAGAAGTTTATGCACTACATTTCCACATTTCAGCATCAGGCCAAAGCTTTAGTCTTATGGTACAACGCGGTTCCTATTCAAGTTGTGTTGTGTTGCAAGGAAGAAGTTTTGGAGAGTTGATTTAGGTGATTTCTAAGATGTTTTTTAGTGGAGGAAGGTTTCCTTCCATTGAGAGGCTAGTGAGGAAGGCCCTTTAGCCTTATTTCAACATATGGCATTAGGCCACACTATCATTTGCCCCTACAGCGCAGTTTCTATCTTGGATTGCGTTATTTCATGGAGGAGTTGCACGGGTGGTTTTAGTACACCATTTGGGGAGGAGGTTTTCTAGTGAAGGATCAACCTTTCACCTAGAGAGTCTATTGGAGGAGTTTGCATTATTTTTCATATCATATCAGCCATATCTTTCCAGATTTATTTTTGCAGTGAATCTTCAGCCCTAGG
Organism: Pinus albicaulis; assembly: GCA_034641835.2. NCBI lineage: Eukaryota > Viridiplantae > Streptophyta > Pinopsida > Pinales > Pinaceae > Pinus > Pinus albicaulis. The sequence goes on along the minus strand of CM076572.1, from coordinate 926,588,878 downwards.
GCTTTGATTCATTTCTTGTATATTGGTGTATTTCTGAAAACCCTCCCAGGTTTCTTGTTGGAGGTTGTATAAAGCCTAGATTTTCATTTTATGTATCTTTTGATGCATATATTAGCCATTTATATTTTTTATGTTCATTTTCTGTAGCAGTGCTCCTATGACTGCGCTATAGTAGTCTTCTGACATTTTTGATATAGTAGCAACACCTCATTCTTGAGGGATTTATCTATTGGAGGCTTGTTGATTCATGTTGTATGGTTTATGCCCCATTATTTTGTATTGTTTTGATGCTGTTATGATTAATGGAAAGGCTACATATTGGTCTCATATTTTGATGTGATGTTTACACTGCTTATTCAAGAATTTTGTTCTATATTCTTGCTTTTCCCATTTGGGAATATTACAATGGTATCGGAGCATAATATTGGCTCAGGCTGTGCATATTAAGCCAATATGTCATTAGAAGAAGGATATCCTCTCACAGATAGAGAGAGGAGGTATCTAAGAAGAAACCAAAAGTATGATTATATAGATGATAGAGAAGACAAGGGTAAAACCCCTTTACCAGGAGGAGATGAGGAGGATTTTTCTAAGATTCTTCTTCGAACTATGCAAGACATTGCTAGAGAAATAAAGGAGATGACGATGGATAGACACAAAGAATCCCCTAAAGGTTTTCTACATGGTGAAGGCTCTGGAATTTCTCATCACTAGAGTGATGAACCAGTGAAGCAGCAACAAGTTTCCCAACGCTCTACAATGCCTACATTTTTAGCAGTGGGAAATGGAGGGTTTCAAGAACAAGAAACTCTTGAAGACTATCTCATGGAGTATGAGTCTAAATCTCAGATATTCAAGGATCATTTGAGTTTTCAAGAAATTTTTCAGATCAAGGACAATAGGAGACCCCAACATCACAATAGAGGTGGAGGATTCATATAGAATCATGATTTACACCAGAATATGGGCCGATTTTTCTTACCCAAATTTGATGGGTCATAAAAATGAACTACCAAATCATGGGTAGAGAAGCTAGACATCTACTTCCAACTGAACCAAGTACCTGAGATGGAGACCATCAAGATAGTAGCACTGCACCTTGAGGGTGAAGCACATGATTGGTGGTTTAATGGCTTCTCTACATTGGTTCATGCCAATGTGATTGCATATTTAGATTTCACAAGGAGGTTGGAGGTTTGGTCGAAGAGACCCAGAGGCACATTTCATGGGGCTAACAAAACTCAAACAATCAAGTAATCCAGAAACTTATATTTCTGAATTTCTAGAACTTTCTATTATGGTTCCTGATTTATCTGCAGCAAGGAGGGTTTATATGTTTATTGATGGGCTAGCAGAACCTCTTCATGGGTTGGTTAAGTCTACCAATCCCACTACCCTTCAAGATTCCATTGAAAGGGCTAGATATCTACAAGATGCCTTGCCAAAATCAAAGGCAACATTTAAGTAAAAGCCTACTTTTCCATCAAAAGCAAAATATGATAAAGCTCCTCTTTCAAAGGAGAGCCAAAACAAAGTACCTCTTAGTGATGATTTCTAAAGAGATTTGAGGAGAAGGAAAATTTTCTTCACATGCCAAGAATCATGGGCACCCAGACATAGATGTGCAGCAGGGAAGGCACACTATATAGAGGTATTTTTAGATGATGAGGAGGAAGAACAAGAAGAAATGGAAGGAGGTCACAACGCTGGGATAACAGGAGAGGATCCACCACCACCAGGAGGCGGGAATGGGTAATTTTCTCCTATTAGAGGGGCCCTCCCATCATTGAGAGGAGTAACCAAGTAATTGACATTGAGGGTTCGAGGTTCCATCTTGGATCAGAGGGTTTCAGTTTTGATTGATAGTGGGGATACCTAAAACTTTATTGATGCGCAACTAGTGTAGAGGAGGGAAATACCCACTGATGATTTTAAGGAATTTTCTATTTTGGTTCCAGGAGCTAGAACTATGCAGTGCATGCATTATGTTCCATCTTTATCTATCACCATGGGGACATATGCATTGACTGATCACTTCTTTGCAGTTGACATACCTAACACTAATGTGATATTGGGTGTGTAGTGGTTGATTTCTTTGGGGAAGGTCACCACAGATTGGGAGACTTTGCAGATGGAATGGGTGGATAGAAAGAGTGGAAAAAATTATATTATTAGGGGCATGTGCACATATCCTTCACAAACAACTTCCACACAGAAAACATAGATGGATTTTTGTAGTGGAAGCAAGGACCTAACAATCCCATCTATTATGCACATGACTTTGGCCCATGAGACATTACTATTTTGTGGAAAACCACCTAGGAGGCTACCTGATCAGGTGTTGATGAGAAATGTCTCACATAATTTTGCACCAATCATAGATCTAGGAGGAGTGGGAGCATTAGGAGGTCATGGTACAACGCTGAGAGTCTTGGGTAGACTCAAGGAGGAGGGAGACATTCTCCCAACATAATAATTACCCACTCTCATATTAGATCTTGCATTAAGAAAGGAGCAACAGAGGGAGGATGGCAACCTTCCAGTATGTGACTTTTCCATAGAATTTGTCAAAGAAGGGAGTAGCCACATGACAGATGCTCTATATAATAGATCATCAGTGCTCTCATTTTGGAGGATAGATCCATATTGGAAATCCTAGCTATTGGTGGATTATTCCAAGGATCTTTTTACTTGCATGATACTTGATGGCCAACTATTAGAGGAGGGATATCCAATCAAAGATGAGGTCATCTACTATCATGGTAGGATATTCTTATCTAGAGCATCCAAGCTCAAGGAGAAGTTACTACGAGTAGCACATGAAGATTTTCTCTTCAGCCACACTTATTCCATGAGAGCATACCATATCATCATGGAGGGATATACTTGGGAAGGCTTTAAAGAGGAGATACATCATCATTTGAAGAGATGCATGGATCATGTGGAGTTGGAGGAGATACATAAATCTTTGATGGAGTTATCACAACCACCTCTTTCTTCTTTGGGAATGAGAGGGGATCTATCTATGGACCACTCCATTAGTATGATTTAAGCATATGGTAAGGATCATGTCTTTATGCATAATGATTTATTTGATGAATATTTTCATTCCTTTACCATACATGTGCAGGCCATTGCTCCAAGAAAGAGCATTCTACCTTATAAACTTCATCTTCAACTTGGGGCCATAAATTGTATTGAGCATGGCTAGTCCCTAGAAGGATATAGGGAGATTATTTATCATTTAGGGTGTGCTCCAAAGGCACACAAAATCACTTACCTTCTCATAGCATGTGAGAATAATATGGCAGAAAGTAAGTGGTGGGGAAACCACTTACCATATCATTATCTGAGACATCCAGGAGATATACTGTGTTGGTTCCACATGTGGGACTATGATCCACCTCCATTATTGCATATTATTTTTATGGGAATGATTGGAGGGGGGATGGAAGGATTGAATGTGCCCTTTGGGATAAATATTCTCCATGTTTCTTATGCTACATGTTTCAGGGAGAACATTGGGCAAACCATGATTGCTTCATTGGGTCTTTTGCTTCCTTATGAGATGAGTCATTTACATCTCATGAATACTTAGGAGGAGAATTTAATGGAGGGATTGATTGGGAGACACTTGGATTAAGAGGATATATTATCACATGGAAGTGTCACCAAGGAAGGAGGAGAAGATTTGCAGCACTCAGCTTTACAGTTGCTTGAGGAAAGCAACATTTGGGAGGGAAGGACTCTAATATTCCCAATTAGCCATGAGCTAGTTGGAATATTAAATTTTGTTTTTTCTTCTTTTTTTGATGAATAAGAGGGTATGGAGACCCATAAATATCCTTAGTAGGAATAAAATCACTGGTAATGTGAAAGGAGATCACTTTATTGGCTTGATAAAGCACCCTTATGTGTGAAAAGGGGCTGGAGCAGATAGACTGGTCAACTTTGACCAAATAAACAGTGTTGTCATGGAGGAGTGGCATTTATTATGGGATATCCTTGTATTGGAGGGACACTCCATGCATGGAAGTAGTGGCTTTAATGAGTTGGACCAAGGGTGAGGAAGCTAACCAGTTATATAAGGAAGGGGATGGCAGCCATAGAGGATATGTTGTTGATTATTATTTTGATATGGTCTGTTAAGACTTGTTTACTCTCTTCAGCTGTTTAGCTAAGACTGCAGTGTTGTTTAGCACAGGGAGTTCCCGAGAAGGAATCCCACCTTCATCCTCGGGGGTATTCGAGTGCCTACTCAGGAGAATTTTATGCACTACATTTCCACATTATGTCATCAAGCCAAAGCTTCATTCTTATGGTACATCGCAGTTCCTGTTGAGGTTGTGTTCTATTGCAGGGAAGAAGTTGTTGAGAGTTGATTTGGGTGATTTTTGAGCTTTTTATTAGTAGAGGAAGGTTTCCTTCCATTGGGAGGCTAGTGAGGAAATAACTTGACCTTATTGCAGCATCTAACATTAGGACACACTAGCATTTCCCCCTACAATGCAGTTTTTGTCTTGGACTGCATTATTTTAGGGAGGAGTTGCAGGGGTGGTTTCAGTACACCATTTGGGGAGGAGGTTTTCTAGTTAAGAGATCAACCTTTCATCTAGGGATTATATTGGAGGAGGCTGCATTCTTTGTCATATCAGATCAGCTATATCTTTCTAGATTTTTTTTTGTAGTGAATCTTCAGCCCTAGGGCTTTGATTCATTTCTTGTATATTGGTGTATTTCTGAAAACCCTCTTGGATTTCTTGTTGGAGGTTGTATAGAGCCTAGATTTTCATTTTATGTATCTTTTGAGGCATATATAAGCCATTTGTCTTCTGTATGTTCATTTTATGTAGCAGTGCTCCTATGACTGCGTTGTAGTAGTCTTCCGAAATTTTTGATATAGTAGCAGCACCTCATTCTTGAGGGATTTATTTTTTGGAGGCTTGTTGATTCATGTTGTATGGTTTATGCCCCATTATTTTGTACTTTTTGCTGCTATTATGATTAATGGAAAGGCTCCATATTGGTCTCATATTTTTTTGTGATGTTTACACTGTTTTTTCAAGAATTTTGTTCTATATTCTTGCTTTTCCCATTTGGGAATATTACAGTGGTATTGAAGCATAATCTTGGCTCAGCCTGTGCATCTTAAGCCAATATGTAATCAGAAGAAGGATATCCTCTCACAGATAGAGAGAGGAGGTATCTCAGAAGAAATCGGAAGTATGGTTATAAAGATGATAGAGAAGACAAGGGTAAAACCCCTTTATCAGGAGGAGATGAGGAGAAAGAGTTTCCTAAGCTTCTTCTTCAAACTATGCAAGAAATTGCTAGAGAAATAAAGGAGATGAGGATGGATAGACACAAAGAATACACTAAAGGGTTTCTACATGGTGAAGGCTCCAACATTTCTCATCACTAGAGTGATCAACCAATGAAGTAGCAACAGGTTTCCCAACGCTCTACAATGCCTACATTTTTCGCAGTGGGAAATGGAGGGTTTCAAGAACAAGAAACTCTTGAAGACTATTTCATCAAGTATGAATCTCAATCTCAGATATTCAAGGATCATTTTATTTTTCAAGAATTTTTTCAGATCAAGGACAATAGGAGACCCCGACATCACAATAAAGGTGGAGGATTCATATATAATCATGATCTACATTGGACTATGGGCCGATTTTTCTTACCCAACTTTGATGGGTCATCAAAATGCACTGCCAAATCATGGGTAGAGAAGCTAGACATCTACTTATAGCTAAACCAAGTACCTAAGATGGAGGCCATCAAGATAGTAGCGTTGCACCTTGAGGGTGAAGCACATGATTGGTGGTTTAATGGCTTGTCTACATTGGGTCGTGCCAATGTGACTGCATATTCAGAGTTCACAAGGAGGTTGGTGGAGAGGTTTGATCGAAGAGACTTGGAGGCACCTTTCATGGGGCTAGCAAAACTCAAACAATCAAGTAATCCAGAAACTTATATTTCTGAATTTCTAAAACTTTTTGTTATGGTTCCTAATTTATCTATAGAAAGGAGGGTCTATATGTTTATTAATGGGTTAGTATAAGCTCTTCATGGTTTGGTTAAGTCTACCAATCCCACTACCCTTGAAGATGCCATTGAAAGGGATATAGATCTACAAGATTCCTTGCCAAAAGCAAAGGCAACATTTCAGCAAAAGCCCACTTTTCCATCAAAGGGAAAAATGATAAGGCTCCTCTTTCAAAGGAGAGCCAAAACAAAGTACCTCTTAGTGATCATTTCCAAAGAGACTTGAGGAGAAGGAATATTTGCTTCACATGCTAAGAATCATGGGCACTGGGACATAGATGTGCAACAGGGAAGGCACACTATATAGAGGTCTTTTCAGATGATGAGGAGGAAGAAGAAGAAGAAACGAAAGGAGGTCACAACGCTAGGATAGCATGAGAGGATCCACCACCACCAGGAGGTGGGAATGGATAATTTTATCCTATTGGAGGGGCCCTTGCATCATTGAGAGTAGTACCCAAGTAATTGACCTTGAGGGTTCGAGGTTCCATCTTGGATTAGAGGGTTTCAGTTTTGATTGACAGTGGGGCTACCCACAAATTTATTGATGCCCAACTGGTGTAGAGGATGGCAATACCCACTGATGATTTTGAGGGATTTTATGTTTTGGTCCTAGTAGCTAGAATTATGCAGTGCATGCATTATGTTCCATCTTTATCTGTCACCATAGGGACATATACATTGACAAATCACTTCTTTGTGGTTGACATACCTGACACTAATGTGATACTAGGTGTGAAATGGTTTATTACTTTGGGGAAGGTCACCATAGATTGGGAGACTTTGTAGATGGAATGGGTGGATAGAAAGATTGGAAAAAATTAGATTATTGGGCGAATGCACACATATCCTTCACAAACCACTTCCACACAGAAAAAATATGAATTTTCACAGTGGAAGCAAAGACCTAACAGTCCCATCTATTATGCACATGACTTTGGCCCATGAGACATTACTATTTTGTGGCAAACCACCTAGGAGGCCACCTGATTAGGTGTTGGTGAGAAATGTCTCACATCATTTTGCACCACTCATAGATCTAGGAAGAGTGGGAGCATTAGGAGGTCATGATATAGTGCTGAGAGTCTTGGGTAGACTCAAGGAGGAGGGAGAAATTGTCCCAACATCATCATTACCCAATCTCATCTTAGATCTTGCACTAAGAAAAGAGCAGCAGAGGGAGGATGGAAGCCTTCCAGTATGTGACTTTGCCATAGAATTTGTCAAAGAAGGGAGCAGCCACATGACATATGATCTATATGATATATCATTAGCACTGTCACTTTGGAGTATAGATCCATATTGGAAATCCCAGCTATTGGTGGATTATTCCATGGATCTTTTTACTTGCATGATACTTGATGACCAACTATTAGAGGAGGTTTATTTAGTCAAAGATAAGGTCATCTGCTATCATGGTAGGATCTTCTTATCTAGAGCATCCAAGCTCAAGGAGAAGTTACTATAAGCAGCACATGAATATTTTCTCTTCAGCCACACTTATTCCATGAGATCATACCATATAATCATGGAGGGATATACTTGGGAAGGCTTTGAAGAGGATATATATCAAAATTTGAAGAGATGCATGGATCATGTGGAGTTGGAGGAGATACATAACACTTTGATGGAGTTATCACAACCACCTATTTCCTATTTGGGAATGAGAGGGGATCTATCTATGGACCAATCCATTAGTATTATTGAAGCATATGGTAAGGATCATGTCTTTATGCATAATTAGTTATTTGATGAATATTTGCATTCCTTTACCATACATGTGTTGGAAATATTGTCATTGATGGCAAAGGAGCATAAAGGAGCAGCACCTGAACCAGAAATAAGGAAAAGTAGAAGACAGGGAACAAAGGCAGCAAGGGCAGCCAAAGAGGCAGCTCAGACACTAGAAATAATCAGAGCTGGAGAGCTGCTCAGAGGTAGAGTAGATAGATAGTAGGCCATCAAATTGAAAATCTGGACAACAAGAAGTTTGTATGTGGATGCTCTGGTATTTGATTTCATATATATATACTGTGGACTTAAATTTTGTGTGAAGTACATATGTATTCTTGATCTGAAATTATAGAAGGAAAATTTGAGTTTCTGTGGAAAATATGAAACTCTGTGGTATTGACTGACGGGGTTATGCATGTATTGACTGCTGGAATTGTTTGTGAAAGTATGAATAAATTGTTCAGGTTTTGTGGACAGTGTAAACTCTGTACAAAGGGATTTAAATTGTGATCCTGTATATGGTGGAGGAATTGATGATTAATTGCAGGGTTAGTATTAAACATGCAACTAGAGCTGAGAAGGGTTGTATATGTATCAAGGTGTATCAATCACTGGAAGGATCGGTCACCCACGAAAAGGCTTGAAATCAATTTTAAATTCAGAGGAAAAGAGATGAGTTTTAAGTCGACATTTGGTTCATCAGAGTGGCTTGCAGAGTAATTGAGGTTTTGTTATATGGTATTAGCAGTGAAATGAGGACCGGTTTGAGATCGTGTTAATGTGTGACTGTATGGCTATGGGATCGAATGGAATTCAATGGTGCTGAGGAGTGTATTCTTATGAGTACAGTTATGGAGCGATCATGACTGTGTTGAACTATAAATTTTTCAAACAAACGAGTTGCGATCGTGAGGGTTAAACGAACCATGGTTTGAGAAGTTAAACCCAAAGGAATCTTCTTGGCGCAGTTGAAAGAAGGGCTTTAATTTGTGTCGCAGAGCCGGAATGAATGCAAACAAATGAGGGACACAGAGGTTTGTTAAATCTCTATGTGGAGTGTGTTAAAGTTGGATATAAAACAAAGGTGAAGATAGAACCTTGAAATGAAGGCGGAACCGTGAAAAGGATGAACACTAAAACTGGAGGTTGAAAAACTAGCGGTCTCGCGCTTTGTAAAGGTGGTAAAGAGTTTTTGTGAAAAAAAATGATTCCATTAGTTGTTGGACGTGTGTCCTAGAGTGGTATTTGAAAACCACAAATTTCGCGTGATTTTGGGTTGTTAACTCACAAACGTTGAAAAAACACGATATTGATTATAATCGTTCATTCTGGATCGAGGGAGATCCAAGGGTAATTGCGTTTCAAGTTGTGGGGTTGATAATGCAAAGGTATGTTGGGACGTGTTGTGGGACCCAAACAGATAGTAATATTGTTGGGTTCTTAAGGTAAGGTCCAAGGTTTATTATATATGTTATAATAGTTGATTGGAGCGTTGATATATAATATGGTTGATAGGTGAACGATAAGTGGTGGACCTCGAAGGCAATTACATATGTTAATGAGCTCAGGTTTAAACATTTGCGGACCCGATAGGTTATAAAATGTGGTTGAGCCCTTTGAGTTTTAGAGGTCAAGGATTAGAGTGTGGGACCCAGTATATGTTATAGAGTATTTGTCGAAGTTTTTATTTGATATTAACGCCAAATTGAAGTATCGGTTCAATTTCATAAGATGGGTTATGGACTATAGAGTGTATGGCCGTAAGTCATATAAGTTGGAGTATTAAATTGATAATTGGGGCTTTGAGTCAATGTCGGGATTTAATTGTTGTCCCATTATGTATTAAAAGTGTCCATTTAAATTGGTGAAAGGTGAAAGCTAAGATGTGGGCCCCGAGGGCACTTATATATATCACTTGAAGATTTAACTCCAAGCTCGAAGGTCTAGTGCTACAGTTACTTGAATAAGCAAGCATATAAAAACCTTTAATATATTCTAGTGTTTGGTCTTTAATAAAAGTCCGAGTTTGTATGAAATGCTATGACCAAACATGCATTAAAACTGTGGGCCAGATATATCACCACGTTGGATGAAATAATTAATTGGAAATAATGGTGGGCCAGACTTACGTTGATGATTAAGCCAAATCATTATAGATCCGAAGGATTTCAAGTCGGGTTTTTAAGTGAAGTCAAATTAAGAGTTATAAACACAGGACTTTAAAAAAAGAGCATATTATATGCTTCATGGGGTTTTATAACCACCATACCTATAGACAGAAAGCATCCACATAGTTTTATAATTGCCAGAGTGTGAGTTAAATTGACTCAAATTTGTAATCTGAGGAATGTGGTTTGAAACATAGAAAAGAGTTAAGCCTCCGCATTTATTTAATTTGCCAGCAGAGAATAAGATGAACCTGCATTTTTTATATGCAATGATATTTTGAGATTATTTGGGGCATGAATTTTTAAAGCAGTTATATTTGCAGCAGATACACAATTGTAGTGAATAGCAGAGGTGTAATATCCCAAATCTGAAACTCTGCAATAAGTAAGCTATATAACAGTCCTGTTATGATGAATAAGTTTAAAATATATATAATAAACACATAGAAATCATTTTTAGTTACAATAGCAACTTGTATTTCATTTCATGATCCAGAAAGTGGGGAAAAAAGGAATTTTATGCCCTAAAAAGGTTATTTTCAGAAATAAGCGTAACAATAAGTAGGGGAAAAGGTTGTATATGATAGCTTAGGTCAAGGGGGGCCTATTCTCCGAATTTCAGCTCAAAATAATTCTTATAGATATATTAAACAGCTCCTCCTTTCCCGACTATGCTAGAAAACACTGATTTCCCATGACTTTACCAAACATAAATTTCTGAATATAGTGAGAGCATAATTCCCATGAGGTTTTCTACAAAAAATGAAGAAAGAGTTATGATATACAACTTATATGAACCACACAGCAAAGAAATGGAGGTTTAATCACTTATACAGTAGAAACAAGGCTCTCGGCAAGATTTCCGGCAAAATGCATGTACAAGGTGTGACTGCTGAAAATAACGCAGTATACAGAAAATATGCATAAAAAATGATTGAAAATAACATATCAAAGCTGAATAATACAGAAATATGTCCAAATGCCTCTCTAACAAATTTCCGGAGGGAAATAAGAACCTCCTCTTACAAGATGAGCACAAAATCAAAGGGTGCAGTTTTGCTGCTACTGCCCCTGCATCAAGGACGCATTTTTCTGAAGATGAATATGCTGAAGCTAAATGTAAATGAATGGGCTCAATCCAAATACATAAATGAATCTCTAATCCTTCCCTCTTGATCCCTTAAGCAAGCTGATCTAAAGAGAGGATGGAATTCCTGCACAGGAATTCCTTGCACTAAACAGTGTAGAAACTCTGGCTAAACAGCTGAAGTATGCAAATGGTCTCTAGACCAAAATATCTGAATACATGAATGAATCTCCTTTCATGCTATCCCTCCTTTTACCTTTTGTGATTCTCCTCACCCTGGACCCCACACAATGTTGAGGTGACTTCTTCATGAAGCTTCCTCTTTCAAAACTGCGTTGCCCTCCTCTTGTGGCTGCGCTGTTGACTTGGTCAACTAATCCACCTCCAATGCCTCTTTTCATGCTAGATATCTTTAATAGGGTTTACATTTGTGTCTTAGGCTGATCCATGTTCACATTGAGCTAGTTTATTTATGTATTTCTTCCTCCTTAAGAATGGTTGTTGACTTAGTCAAACTTGACTATGTCTCCATCTGAAATGTCCTTGTTCACACTTGGAAGTGTAAAACTAGCTCCTAAGGTGATCTCTTCCCATACTAAGGTGGAATTTATTCATATTTTATTATTCATGGGCTCCCTTACCCATTTATTCCTCTCCTAGGTGAAATTAGCAAAATCTAATGTTCCAAATTTCTATGTGCAAATTTGGGAACATTACAGTCCTCCCCCCGCAAATTTTGCTTTTCCTCAAGAAAATGCAAGGATAGGACTGAAGAGCACCCTATTCTCCCCTAAAGAAACCTCATAATATGAAATCCTCCAAGGATCAAGGTGTTGTATCATCAATATATCTCCAAGTTTCCGCTCCAAAGTGTGCAAGCCATCTTTTGGGAAGCATCCCAAATAGCTAACGCTGTGTGAAAATGAAACATCCATGGAAGCAACAATGGGATGTTTGTAGGTCCTCTTGAAGCATGAGGGCTGATATAGATTTGGATTCATCATCCCCATTTGAATCTCTCCTCCCCAAGCTATCAACCAAACAAAATGAGTCACCCTCCAGTATGGCAACTCATGAATGATCTCTTCCACCTCGAGCTCCTACAAGAAAGGTGGGCTGCATAGCTGATTGTGTGGAGTTAAAATGTGTATCTCTCTCCACTTATGATATATATGGGGCTGCTGTTGATATATGGCTGAGATATAACGGTATTCAAGAAAGACCCAAGCCACCTCATCAAATCCAACACCCATGAGGTGTCTCCCCAAAGAACTAATACCTCCCAAATGAGTCCTCTCACTTGAAGGCAAGATGTAAGGCATGGAAATCAAGGTATGCCCCTTGTTCTTTCTGAAATATGTAGCTTTTATAATGTGAAGAACCATCTTTCCAATGGGCCTCTCCACCTCTTGTGCCACTCCTCCAATGGTGCTTCCTTTTAGCAGCATAGTATGGAAGCCATTAGGGGAATTTTGAGGTCTAAAATGGGCCTCATAAGGAAATTATAAAATAATAGTGGAAATAATGAAATAAGATTTGATAACCTCATCAAATTTTAGAGGGAAAAAAGAAAAAACTACCTTTTCAACTCGTATTTTCAACTTATCTCCCAAATTTTTTAGTCAAGTTTCGACCAGGAGTACTCGTTGGATGAAAAATTTAATTCCTCATCTAAGGATTACCCAAGTTGCATACTTTCGATGGACCCTGCTACACGAAAAATGAGAAATACATATTTTTTCATGTATTTCTCATTTTTCGCATAGAAGGGTCCATCGAAAGTATGCAACATGAGTACTCCTTGGATGAGGAAATAAATTTTATATCCAACGAGTACTCCCACTTGAAATTTGAGTAAAAATTTTGGGAGATAAGTTGAAAATACGAGTTGAAAAATTAGTTTTATTATTTTATTATTTTTTAATATTTTTACCCTTTTACTTCAAAAAGGGTGAATCATCCCCCATGGTTGACATCATCATCTTGAATCCTATTGGTTCTTATAAATTTTATTGTACATTTTTCTTACGAGGCCCATTTTAGACCTCAAAATTCCCCTAATGCATAAACATATGAAAACAAGGAGGTAGAACATAGTCCCAAACATGGAACCAACGCAGGGCATTCTTTGCCTGCCTCAATACATAGTGCAACAAGTGTCTTTTCAGCCACTTTTTTTCTGCCACATTCATTTTACAAAATGGAAACATGAAAGCATAATTTGGTGCCAATGATGCACACCGAAAATCATGTGGCATTCCCCCACAATCCAGAAATAGAATGGCCATCATAAACGCTGCAAGTGGCCTGAAGTACATAATAATATAATATGCAAGAAGGAAGGACCCTTCTTGGTATGATATGCTGCTCATATAGGTAATGAAGTGTAAAATACAAAACAAAATTTTACCTCCTCCATCATGTACTTCGGTCATTCAGCTGAAATGACTCAAGTGCAAATTTTCCCTTGCTGCAAGTGAGTAGGGAAGTGGTTGTGCCAACCTTCTCTTCTTCTTCTGGGCTGTGCATCTCTCCATATGCTGATATAAATTTACTTGAATGCCCTCCCAAGTGAACTCCTCCATTGAGGGATGGTATGCATAAAAATGTATGGAATGAAATTCCACAAATGCTGCATGTAGATCTTTCTCCTTGTGCTTGTGAACCCAAGCCAAGAAGGTCAAAACATAGTAAGGGATGCTTCCATCCATTACTTCCTCATGCCCATCTTCCACATGCTTCCAAGGTGTATTACTTGTGAAGTGGTCTTGAGAACACTCCAGCAAGCAACCCAAGCTCCTAAGTGACAGCGCTGCTAGCCTTTGGAGTAGGGCCACTGTCAACTCAAAGCTCAATTCTTTGACATAGATTGAGTTAAATACTCTTCCCAAAATTCTGATGTGTATGTAGAGATCCTCCCAAGATGGAGGTGCTACTCCTTGCACTATGCTAGTGCCTTCCCTTACTCCTGCAGCATCATGCCAAGTGTGAGAGAAAAACTTCCCTTGCTCTCTCCCAATCCTCCGAAGCTACAAATGACTTTGCTCCCTCATCATACCTCCATCATACAACTAATGTCGTAAAAAAAATTACCATATCATCATAATGCATCCACACTCCTTGCTGGCCCATGATGAAAGTATTCTACCAATCTTCCTCCCTCTTCTCACCCCATGGAAAAGGACATGTGATAGGTTGACCAAACTCTCTCAAGAGTGGCCTACGCAACATTGCCTCTTGCTGCCTAGTGTCATAGACTTGCAAGTGGTTTACAAGCCTCTTACCTCCCATCCACATCCACTCAACCCCTTGTGGATGCTTCTCATCATTCTGCATCTTGGTATTTCTCCAATGAGATCTACCATCCTTCATAAACAATTTCTTTTCTTTGCCTCTCATGAAGTGCTGAAAGGCATCTCCTTGGAGATCTCTTAGAGAAGATCTGATGTCTACAATCATCTTGAATTTGTAAGGATCCAAATGTGAAGAAGGAAAAACCCTCTTACTACTATCTCTTGGCAGCGTTGTATAACTCCTCCATGGTGTACAGGCTGTCTCATATCCTGCCTCAAGAATGATCATGACTCCCCCCAAAAGATCCAACTTCAACCTCAAGGGTTGAGTACAACTCAACAAGGGTCTAAGAGGAGGATGGTTCATTTGTTTCTTGAACCATTCAAATCTGCACAGCGCAATTCAATATTGCTGCTCTACCCTAGCAACAATGTTTGATCCTGGGCCATATGAAAACATATTTCCACAACTATTAGAAATATTTGTTGTAATAAGTGAAATTCGAAATCTTCCCATACCTTGGTGAGATGTGGGAACCTCTTGTAGAGCTACAAAGGCTCCTTCCTCTATTGTAATGGCTACTCCAACTACTGGTGTAGGAGGCTGCTCTCTCATTGCTATGACAATGCTGATACTTGTCTCTTCCCATGGTGGTGTGGGATTCCTCTCTTATGATCTTCTTCCATCAAAATTTATAATTAGCTCTTGAGTAAACTCAAGAAAATAAATCACCCTTATATGGCTTGAGTGACTGAACCACCAAGAATTGGCTTCACCTTCCAGGTGTAGCGCTGCAACTTCTACTGCTTCCTTCTCTACCATTGGGTGAAGTAGGAAGAATTACTCAAGCTTTCTTGCCCAAGCTCTAGCTGTAGTTGACCCATCAAATGTAGACAACATGAACCTATTTCCTCTCATCATTCTTTTATTGCATGGTCTTCTTTCTTCTCTCAGTTGAATAAACTGAGGGAAATCTAGGGTTTCTTTGAAAGCCCTAGGTTGGCACTTGTATTCTTCCAAATATCCACTTAAGATCTCATGCTATAAGTGGTCTCCTTTCTCTTCACCTCCTCTATGAGAACAGGAAGTGCATGCATCTTTTTCTTCCTCTTGAAACCTAGAGGTTTCACTGCAGCTCTCTCCTCCTTGAAACCCTTTTGGAGTTTCAATGAATTTATCTTCTTCTTTCTTCTTGGATCTGAAAATGGATGAGAGTAAGCTCATCATCTCCATCATTTTTATCTCTGCATTTCCTCTTTTCTCCTCTGATATCTTGAGTCCCCTTTTCAGGAATATCAAAATTATATTCCAGAGATTGACTGCAGGGGCATTTACTGGATATGTCACCTTTGAAAAAAGGATGAGATCCAGAGGCTACCTAGCCATATACAAACTCTTTCTATAGAGCTTTAATTATTCCTCCTTTAGGGATTCAGCACTTTGGCTTGAAGCCACAGGCTGAGCCAAAGATCTTGCTCTGATACCACTGTAATATCCCAAATCTGAAACTCTACAATGAGTAAGATGTATAACGGTCCTGTTATGATCAATAAGCTTAAAATATATATAATAAACACATATAAATAATTTTTAGTTGCAGCAGCAACTTGTATTTCATTTCACGATCCAGAAAGTGGGGAAAAAGGGGATTTTATGCCCTAAAAAGGTTATTTTTAGAACTGAGCATAAAAATAAGCAGGGGAAATGGTTGGATATGATATATTAGGTCAATAGGGACCTATTATCCGAATTTAAGCTCAAAATAATTCTTCTAGCTATATTAAAAATCTCCTCCTTTCCCAATTAGGCTAGAAAACACTAATTTCCCATGACTTTACTAAACATAAATTTATGAATACAGTGAGAGTGTAATTCCCATGAGGGTTTCTACAAAAAATGAAGAAATAGGTCTGATATAAAACTTATATTAACCAAACAGCAATGAAATGGAGGTTTAATCACTTATACAATAGAAACAAGGCTCCCGGCAAGATTTCCGGTAAAATGCATGTACAAGGTGGGAATGCAGAAAATAATGCAGTCTACAGAAAATATGCATAAAAAATGACTGAATATAACATATAAAAGCTTAATAATACAGAAATATGGCCAAAGGCCTCTTTAAAAAACTTCTGGAGGGAAATAAGCACCTCCTCTTACAAGATGAGCACAAAATCAAAGGGTGCAGTTTTGCTGCTGCTGCCCCTGCATCAAGGACGCAATTTTCTGAAGATGACTGTGCTGAAGCTAAATGTAAATGAATGGCCTCAAGAAAAATACAAAAATTAATCTCTAATCCTTCCCTCTTGATCCCTTAAGCAAGCTGATCTAAAGAGAGGATGGAATTCCTGCACAGGAATTCCTTGCACTAAGCAGTGCAGCAACTCCGGCTAAACAGCTGAAGTATGAAAATGGTCTATAGACCAAAATATCTGAATGAATGAATGAATCTCCTTTCATACTATCCCTCCTTTTATCTTTGGTGAGCCTCCTCACCCCGGACCCCACACAATGTTGAGGTGACTTCTTCATGAAGCTTCTTCTTTCAAAACTGTGCTGCCCTAGCTTGCTTCCCTCCGCTTGTGGCTGCGTTGTTGACTTGGTAAAATAATCCACCTCCAATGCCTCTTTTCACACTAGATATCTTTAATAGGGTTTACATTTGTGTCTTAGGCTGATCCATGTTCACATTGAGCTAGTTTATTTGTGTATTTCTTCCTCCTTAAGAATGGTTGTTGACTTAGTCAAACTTGACTATGTCTCCATCTGAAATGTCCTTGTTCACACTTGGAAGTTAAAACTAGCTCCTAAGGTGATCTCTTCCCTTACTAAGGTGGAATTTATTCATATTTTATTATTCATGGGCTCCCTTACCCATTTATTCCTCTCCTAGGTGAAAGTAGAAAAATCTAATGTTCCAAATTTCTATGTGCAAATTTGGGAACATTACAAGAGGTATGCAGAACAGTTACTTGAAAGCAGCAGAAAAGACAAAACCAGCAAGCCAAGGGCCAGAAAAAGGGCTGAGTAAAATTGATATATGTAATTGAAAATGTGAATGTAAATTTTTTCATTAATTTTATATTGTTTGTGATGCAAAGGCAAGTCTTTGGAGGCAAATAAATATCCCACTGTAATATTGAAATGTATACATATTTTAATATTTTTCGGGATATGCTGGATAAATAAATGAGAAGGTGGAAGGCAAAGAGTCATGACTATTCACTTCGAATTCCCTGTGGAATGCAAATAGTTATGAGGTGAACTCTATAAATGATATCACATTGATATGCATAGAGTAGTTAGAGAATGCCGAAATGAAACAGTGAAGAAGAGAAGAAGAAGGAGCTGATAGAGAATCCGAAAAATTGCAGAGATGATGCAGGGCATATATGAAGGCCAGTGCACAGCAGTGAAGATGTTACAGAATAGATCTGATATCCAGGTAAATCAGCAAGTTTTTTTATGAAAGAGTGAGGAAGTTGGAGCTTCCCTATCAAGTTGTAGCTTGATAGATGCCAGTTGTAGCTGACTGAGGTAGGAGCCTCCTGTAGGTTGTAGCCTGCAAAAAATAGAGGAAGTTGGTGCTTCCATATCAAGTTGTAGCTTGATAGAAGTCATTTGTAGCTGGCTGAGGCAGGAGCCTCCTGTAGGTTGGAGCTTGTAGAAAATAGTTGGGTGTTGGAGCTTCCTTGCAAGTTGTAGCTTGTAGAATTGAGGTTGGAGCCTCTTGTAGGTTGGAGCCTACAGAAAATCAGTGGTGAGAGGGATTTGGAGCTTTCCTTTGCATCACAAAAATAATAAGATGAGGTTTTCTCCCTTACGGGTTTCCACTTATATCTGTTGTTTATGTACATGATGCTTATGTGTTGATATGATTTATCTAATGTGATTAACACTTGTTGCTCACATATTAAGTCTGCTGTTACATTATCTTAATACTTGCTACTCACATTCTAAGATTAATTACACATTAAGTTGAACATGAAATAAAGGTGTAAATAAGTTTTTAATGAAAGTTTTAGAATTCCATGAATGTGTTAAACTGATTCACCCCCCCTCTCAGTTTAACTAAGGGTTCAACAACATGTGCAGGCCATTGATCCAAGAAAGATCATTCTACCTTATAAACTTCATGGTCAACTTGGGGCCATAAATTGTATTGAGCATGGCCAGTCCCTAGAAGGATATAGGGAGATTATTTATCATTCAGGGTGTGCTCCAAATGCACCCAAAATCACTTACCTTCTCGTAGCATGTGAGAAGAATATGGCAGCAAGTAAGTGGTGGGTAAACCACTTACCATATCATTATCTGAGGCAACCAAGAGATATAATATGCCGGTTCCACATGTGGGACTATGATCCACCTCCATTATTGCATACTCTTTTTATGGGAATGATTGGAGGGGGGATGGAAGGATTAGATGTGCCCTTTGGGAGAGATATTCTCCATGTTTCTTATGCTACATGTTTTAGGGAGAACATTGGGCAAACCATGATTGCTTCATTGGGTCTTTTGCTTCCTTATGAGATGAGTCATTTACATATCATGAGTACTTGGGAGGAGCATTTCATGGAGGGATTGATTGGGAGACACTTGACTTATGAGGATAGCTTATCACATGGAGGTGTCACCAAGGAAGGGGGAGAAGAGTTGTAGCACTCAGTTTTACAGTTGCTTGAGGACTGTAATATTCCCAATTAGCCATGAGCTAGTTGGAATATTAAATTTTGTTTTTTCTTCTTTCTTTGATGAATAATAGGGTATGGAGACCCATAAATCTCCTTAGTATGAATAAAATCACTGGTAATGTGAAAGGAGATCACTTTAGTGGCTTGATAAAGCACCCTTATCTATGAAAAGGGGCTGGAGCACATAGACTGGGTCAACTTTGACCAAATCAACATCGTTGTCATGGAGGAGTGGCATTCATTGTGGGACAACGCAGTATTGGAGGGAAACTCCATGCATGGAAGTAGTGGCTTTAATGAGTGGGACCAAGGGTGAGGAAGCTAACCACTTATATAAGGAAGGGGATGGCATCCATAGAGGATATGTTGTTGATTATTATTTTGATATGGTCTATTAATACTTATTTTCTCTCTTCAGCTGTTTAGCTAAGACTGCAGTGTTGTTTAGCATAGGGATTTCCCAAGCGGGAATCCCACCTTCAGCCTCGGGGGACTTCAAGTGCCTACTCAGGAAAATTTTATGCACTACATTTCCACATTCCGTCATCAGGCCAAAGCTTCAGTCTTATGGTACATCGCAGTTCCTGTTGAGGTTGTGTTGTGTTGCAGGGCAGAAGTTGTGGAGACTTGATTTGGGTGATTTCTGAGCTTTTTGTGAGTGGAGGAAGGTTTCCTTCCATTAGAAGGCTAGTGAGGAAGGCCTTTGACCTTATTGTAGCATATGGTATTAATACACACTATCATTTTCCCCTACAGCGTAGTTTTTGTCTTGGACTGCATTATTTCAGGGAGGAGTTTCAAGGGTGGTTTCAGTACACCATTTAGGGAGGAGGTTTTCTAGTGAAGGGATAAACCTTTCATCTAGAGAGTCTATTGGAGGAGGTTGCATTCTTTGTCATATCAGATCAGCTATATCTTTCCAGATTTATTTTTGCAGTGAATCTTCAGCCCTAGGGATTTGATTCATTTCTTGTATAATTGTGTATTTCTGAAAACCCTCTTGGATTTCTTGTTGGAGGTTGTATAGAGCCTAGATCTTTATTTTATGTATCTTTTGAGGCATATATCAACCATTTATCTTTTATATGTTCATTTTCTACAACAGTGCTATGAATATGCTGTAGCAGTCTTTTGAATTTTTTGATATAGTAGAAGCACCTCATTCTTGAGGGATTTATCTATTGGAGGCTTGTTGATTAATGTTGTATGGTTTATGCCCCATTATTTTGTACTGTTTTGTTGCTATTATGATTAATGTAAAGGCTCCATATTGGTCTCATATTTTGATGTGATGTTTACATTTCGTTTTCAAGCATTTTGTTCTATATTACTACTTTTCCCATTTGGGAATATTACACAGAAAGACAAGAAAATTTGAGAGTAGCAAATCAACCATAAGAGGTTGTGGTCAAATCGACCTTATTCTCTATATGGAAAAGTCTAAAGCTGAACCAAAAATCCTCTAAAAGAATAAATTCAGTATAATATCCCTTGTAATATGTGATATTGATGTTAAAGGAGATGAAGAATTAATTCAAAAAATCAATTCAATCCTTCAAAGATAGCTAAGATCCCATAAGTCTATGAAAACCTCGGGTATGAAAAGCAATAAAAAATAATTTAGGCCAAGTAAGAGACAGATGATGTTGCTAAGACAATTTTCAATCACAGGTCCATAAGATGGTATCTTGAAAAATGGAGTAGCAAATGATCTCAAGGTTTTTTCTCCACACCTCTTTCAAAATAATGATTGTCTAAGGAAAGATAGAATCCGTTATGAAGAAGCCGAGAAATACTCACCAATTGATGATAAGGATTGTTCAACTTCTCTCTTTGAATCACATTATCAGGGAAAATGGACAGGTTAAGAAAACACAAGTTAAAAGGCATTAAGAGGTGCATTCACAGAGAAGCAGGAGAGAATTGTCAATATTTATTATTTTTAGTTTCTTTGAACTATTGTATTCATGGTGGGATTAGTAAAAAATATTTCACAGTTTCACAAAAGATTAGACTTCAAGAAGGAATTAGTAAATCAAGAGTCAAGTTTTGAGACAATAATAATGTATTGAACACATGGTAAAAGCAAGAGAAAAGGGTAAGGATATTTGACTGAAAACAAAATATAATGAATGTGTTACAGTTCCATGATGAACATATTTTAACATATGTGAATCAGCCCTATAATATCAATCCTAGGGTTTGGACAAACATCATGTGTGTATGCAGAAGCTAGAAAATAACATGTTTCTTCCAAGGAAAATTCCAAGATGAAAAATAGCCATTAAAATACTTTTACGTCAAATTCCCAGAGCTAGAATTGGCTTATGACATGGAAACTATGTTGTCTTCATAATTTCTCTAAAACTTTCACTGACTAAGATTTTGTACAAGGCAACTCTCATGTAATACTGAACAGTTTATACAATCAATCAAATATCAAAATCCAAAAAATTCTAAAGCTTTGCAACCAACCTTTACATTTTTTTCATCCCTCTTAAATATGTATCCTCCTTATTTTCCTCATCCACATTATCATCCACTGTCGTAGGTCTTTGTTTCTTTATTTTCTTCCTTTTCCTTGATTCCAAATTCATATGCCCTTCATGCAATTTTTATTGCTTGGATTTTCTTATTTCTAAAAAAAAAAAAACAGTATAAAAATACAGCTAAATCAATAAACTGATAGTCTTTCCATAAATTTCCTCTATACTACCTGTTGCTAAAAAAATTCAAAATCATAGTATAAGATGCACTTTATGCTCTGCGCTAACAATCTTACTACCATTTACCAAGGTCATATAAATGATAAATATGATAGGATAACAATAACAAGCTAATGCAACTTTCCACACACAATGTTATTTTATGAGAAACTTCAGCTACAGAGGACAAATTACCGACCTAAAAATGATGTTACTGAACTTCAATTTCAACACACTATACATTAAAAATTTCAACAGTCCAACATGCTATACATTGAAAATGTCAAAGATCACGAAATAACGGTACTATGTCCCTCTCTCTTAATAATAGAAACATTTACAATATAACAAAAGATTTTAAAGGAAAATTTTATTCGAGACAATGATAATATTAAAATTTCTCTTAATTTAACTATCAATAAAAATACAAGCAAAGGGAAGGCATGGGTGATGGCTCGTGGTGTCCATTATAGATGTCTACATGTCATGTCTATTACATTGAAAGGCTATGGCCATCTAACTTAGAAATATGCTTGCAACATGTTCCCCTCTATAATGAGACAAATTATTTGATTTTATTCATGAGTCTGATTACCCAAAAAGTGAAAAAACGAGACTCCTAATGAAAATATGGATAACTTACATCATCTTAAAAGATAGCATGAAGTTATAGCTTTCAAACTCTCACCGGTCCTTGTAAAAAATCTGGCCCCCAATCTCACTCATTATTCCCTGGTTGGAAAGTTCTCTTGTCGCTAGCTAACCCAACCCTTTTATATCCATGAAACTTGATCTCATTGGTGTAAGGATTTATCTCTTCCTTCCTCTGCAGAAGAGAATGTCATATTACTTTATTTTCTCACAAAGAGGATTGAGACCAAATTTTTGAAAGGGAGCCTTGGTTTAGACTCAAGGCACCTACTAGATCTACAATCAAAAGTCAGCAAGATGGATGATGAAATCGCCTACATAATATCGATGCTAGATGGGCTAACTCCCAAAGTCAACCACAAGTTGTCCAAAACCAATTCTACTTGTCCATTTTGTCCTAATTATCTGATTCATATAGATATAAAGGATTTTTTCCTTGATGAACAACATGTCTCCCATTATGAGGGGGTTAATAAAATGTATTTTCCATGTTTTGCAAGTGTCAATTAGCCTTTTTTGGAGGATCTACAAGCTAGTGACTTTAGAACACTGTAACGCCCCTGTGCCTACTCCAAGACATAGTTTTGGATCATAGTTTAGAATTTTGTAGCTTAACATGATGTTGATTAATTTGGACGAGCAAGAAATACTTGTAAAGGTTATACAAATATGTCCCAACATAGATCCTATGAAACATAAATATATTTTCAGTTCGGATTTAAAAAAATAGAATTTTCTTACCAATGTCTAATTTTTGACATGACATCAGAGCATGTTTGTTGAAACCTTCCAATAACCCCTGTTTCGACAGTAGGACTTCTACTTAGGATATGAAGTTGTAAGAAGGTTTCAACAGTGGGATGCCCAAGATTCATGCTTGAGAAAAGTACTATGGACCTATGATAGTTTGTCTTTAGGTATTTGATCTATTTTTTCTACCAGTTTAATCCAAGAGTAATAATTTGACTACATTCAATCTCAGATACAAAAACATATTATAAGGTCCCTCCAACTTCATACCATGAAAGCAAAAATATATATGTTGTTAGAGGATAATGACCTTTGGAATTGTGTAAAGACAAAGGTTGAATGACATACCAATCTATAAAATTGGTAAAAAAATAAAAGGAGTATAGCCAAAACAAAGCAAGTCATCGTGGACTCCATGAAGGATCCCTCACATCATCATTAATACCATCAGTAAGGATATTTTTGATGCTATCTTCAATATACATTGGGGTGAGAACATCAATTTAAATATGTTTCTAAGGAACATGCTTAGAGCCACACAAATGAAAAAAATAGATACCACAACCACTTCTTTGATAAAATTAAACAAACTCCATGATCAATGTGCAACAATAGGAAAATATCTCAAAAATGAAGATTTAGTATGCATAGCCTTGAACGGGTTTTCATCTTCTTGGAAACCTTTCATCTAAGGTGCCTATGCCCAAGAAAGAAATATATCTAAAAGGCCACATGGTAGCAAGGTGTTGAGGAAAATTTTCCCATGGTGGAAGTACCAGATCCCTCATAGTTAGTAAGCCTTGAAGAAAAAAGGAAATGCCAATCAACAAAGATTTCGATAAAGTTGAAGCAAGATGTGATGTAATCCTCAGCCTCCACAAGGGAGGATGAGCAAGGTGAATCATTGGATCAAATTGAAGAGGGAAGGGAAATCAACCCTCTTAAACTCCTGAATAATGAGAATCAATCAGACTCGGATGCCAATCAAAAGAGATTTGGACGAAGTTAAAGCAATATTTGATGGTATCCTCAGCCCCCGCAAGGGAGGATAAGTAAGGTGAATCATTGGATTAAATTAAAGAGGGGAGGGAAATGGACCCTTCTGAACTCCTAAACGATGAGAATAAATCAAACTCAATTAAATATATGATTAAAACATATGACAAGGAATGGTTCGAAGCAAACAAGGGAGAGGAAAAGAAAAAAACAATCAAGGGACATTGTTTGCACAAGACATAGATTCGATCCCATACCATGGGGTATGCAATCTCAGTGCGGTTAATTCTCTTGTTATCTTATGATATCTAATAGTTAATTGATCCTGTTGTTCATCCTGCGTAGTGTATCTCTAAGAGATTCACATTACAAAGACATGCCCTTGATGAAAAAAAAATTACATGTGCAGCTTCATTAGTGGCAGTTCTAGTCCATAAGGAAATCGATTCTTGTCTAGCTCTCACACTAGCCACAACACCACAAATTTCACCGCCTTCGTCAAATTGTTCACTGATATGGCCAAAAGTTGGAATCAGATAAAAAAATTTAGCTCTCACACTAGCCACAGTACCACAAATTTCATCGCCTTCATCAAATTTTTCACCAAACATGGCTAACAGTTGGAATTAGATAACAAAATATATATGAGCAGAATTGAATCTACAAAAAAATGCCTATACACACATTTCTGTGTGATAGGTGGAGTTTTATAGTGTTAATCCATAGTTGATCCAATCCAGCCTTGTCACCTCAGGTGTTAGTGGCAGTCCACTTTCCTTAGTGGGCACATGTAAGGTCTTCCCACTTGGGCTCTTACCCACTTTAAAGCAGTGGAAAACTGTCATTGAGGGTAGCTTACTTGGAAAAAACACGTTGTTGTATAAACTACATAGCATGATCAGGGTGATACAGGACATGAGAAAATGGTAGAGAAAACCCCGATGAACCACATATTTTTCATTTTCAAGATCTGAAAGAACTTACCACCATAAATCCTTAACCGTTTTGAAGGTATAGACTGAACGAAGGAAGTTTCCCCATGCTACCAACTTGGATTTCCCTGAAGGGTTGTTGAACCAGACATTTCATGCGTTCCCCAATACATTCTTCTTCCCACCATCAATAGGCCTCTCTATCAGTTTATCTTCACCGCTCTGGGGTTCTTCCCACACCATTTTTGTCGCACCTTGAAATAAAGCCCTCATAGTATTAGAATTACTAATACAAAGTACCGTTTGCCCAGAGACAGGCGTTACTTATATACCTCGACTTGGGCTCTATACCCACTTTAAAGCAGTGGAAATCTGCTGGTGAGGGAAAATTGCATGGAAAAGGCACTTGTTGTATAAACTGCACAGCGTTATCAGGGGTATACACAACATGAGAAAATGGTAGAGAAAACCCCTATGAACCGCATATTTTGAATTTTGAAGATCTGAAAGCACTTACCACCAAAAATATTCAACTATCTTGAAGGTATAGACTAAATTAAGGGAGTTGCAACATGTTGTCAACTTGGATTTCCCCGAAGGGTTGTCGAACTAGAAAGTCCATGCATTCCCCAATACATGCTTCTTCCAGCCTTCAATAGGCCTCTCTATCAGTTTAGCTTCACCGTTTGGGGGTTCTTCCCACGCATCACACCTTGAAATAAAGTCCTCGATTTATATACCTCAAATTCGCCCCTTCCACAAATAAAACACTCTGTGTTTAACTGCCGGAAACCCCAACTTTAGAGTCAAAGTCTTTTTTACTTTGCTAGTTTTAGGTATTCACTTCCATATATTTATTTTTATCTATACTCCTTTTGAGATTTGAATTTTTTGAACTCTCACAAAGAATAATTACATTACATATCCTTAACTATTAGGTTCATTCAAGTTGTTTTCATCATTTTTAAGGTATGGTTGATAACTCTATATGTTATACAAGTTTTTGATATAATTTTTATAAAGGTGGTAGTAGTGAATTTACATTCCCTACTTTACACTAGGTATCATTCTTGGCACAAATAAAAGTGCAGAAGAGTTTCCCAAATAAGCATTCATATGATTAAAAATTAAACAATATTTGTTTAAATTTATCCTAGCTTTGTATTGAAATAATGAGAGGCACTTCGTACAACCTAATATGAGAGATATGTGTAAGGAAACATAACAATTATATGGCATGTGCTACAATATTTTAGTCAATTGACTGTGTCCCAAGTGATTGGGAGGTTTTAATGGTAACCTCCCTACCCAGGTTCAAGTCTCATTGACATGACTATGTATGTATGGTTATCCTAAAATATGTTCTACTATCCATCTCTTCATTGAATTAAGCGAGAAGAGGGAAATCTACTTTTGTAAAAAAATAAAAAAATCTTACAATAGTTTTAAAAAATGAACTAATAAAAGGGAATTATGTATGTTAATATCAATACAAATAGTTGAGGGTTTTAAAGCAACTAATTATCAACAATGTCATTAGACATTAGGCTAGTTCCATGACAACAAGTACATTATTTGAATTTTTTTGGTGATGGAATGAATCCGAAAACTTAGAAACAAAGAAACTATCTTACTCAATCATTCTTGACAATACCCATGTACTTGAACACTGATAATGCTATTGGGACCTTACTGTCACAAGGTTATCCCTTGACATGATCCACACACCTCTTCTTTCCATGAATTGTTGTTGATAAAGGAAAATTATTCTATGAGTTGAAAATAATCATTACAAAAAAAGCAAACACTCTTCCATCAATGTAAAGATAATCATGAAATCAAATTGCATGAAGTAAAATAAAAAAAAAGTCCACTATATTCTCATGAAGTGAGCTCGATCTCCAAAAAACCAAGGAAGTACATTACACTATAACAACAAAAAGTTAAATCAAGACATGTTATATATATAATTGTAAAACTACAATATATACGAGATAAAATCTCAAGTTTTATTCTATTTCATCATAATATGGAATATGCTCTAAGAGTCCTCATTTAGAATGAAGAGGGAACTCTTATTTATATATAGACTTACTTTGAAAATAAAATAACAAATACTAAATGCAGATTCACAAGTTCTTCCTATGACTATTATAACATCCAATCTCGACTCGTCAGTTAATTTATAAAATTGTAATTAATTATGTTGATGAAATTGTATTAATTGTGTCAGTATTAATGTGTCATTAGTGCAACAAAAATGAACTAGATAAATCAAGGAACAATGTATATGTAATCTAAATGGTTGATTAATCAATATGATGACACAACTAACTTGGAACATATGAACACTAATATGAGCTATGATACCATGAGTGTAAAACAATGAAGGTGTTGCAAGGGATTGTATTGCTAAAGCCTTTCCATGAATTTCAAATTTGAATCTAAGCCCTTTTCCTCTTTTCCAATAATCAATTGATTTTGAAGGATTAGATAGTTGAACAATCACCCTCATAAATATGGGACTTTTGGTGGCAACTACAATAGTTCCTAAAATTTTGATGGAAGGAATGGGTTGAGTGCATCCCTTAGATTTTGAATTTGACCCATGAATTTCCTGGGAGACTAAGGTAAATGTGGGACTATATTATGGAAAAATATGGAAAGTGGCAGAGACCCATGAAGGAAAAAGGGGCTCTAAGACATTCATAGATAGATAAATTTGTCCATTCATGCATAAAGGGATACACACATAAGGAACAAAGGCACACAAGTGCTTAAGTAGTGGAATGAATGATGAAGCATTCTAGGTGATTAAACTGCATTTTGAGTGCCCATATATGCCAATAAATGTGCCAATCGCAAAAGGGAATGACGTTGGTGTGTTATCGGCTCCCTAAAATGAATGTTGTTTATCAGACACTAGCAAAAAGAGTTATGGACTCTAGTTGGGAAGAGTGGGTTGTGATTTTTTTTGTGTTGGTTGAGAATGACAAGCAAGAGGTAGGGAGATTTCCAAGGGACTTTAGAGCTAAAAATGGAATTCCCTTGTTTTCTTTGCTAACCAAGTTGAGAGGCATTTAGAAATCATGGAGGCCTATATTCAATTGGGAAAGGAGATCCATAAATTTGATTTATGTGTGAAAGAGAGTTTTTTTTGTGTAGTTATATACTAGTGAGTTGTTATATTTCCCCTTGTGGTATCATGTACTATCTAAGGGGTGGCTAGTTGTAGAAATTTGATGTGAAATTGAGCTTATGGTTGGGTGGAAAAGACTCATTCCCATATCAATTTACAACTTGAAAAAATTCATATCTAAATTATGTTTGAGATTGATATATTTGGAGGGAATAAATTGATGTTTGAAGTGGAAAAATCAAATTACATAATCCTCTTTCCTAATCATGTGAAAATTCTTGCTTAGATTTTGGTGGATAGTAACCTCAGGTAAGTTTGCATGTGTACATTTTACTCCTATCTACTTATATACTAAGGAATGAAAAATTATGGTTGGCAGTAACTTTGGTAAGTATTCTCATTTTCATGTGACTCCTACGCAAAACCGTAAATATTCACCAAATGTCCAAATTTTTTACAGGTAAACTCCTTGATTTTAACCTATTTTCATTGTGTGTGGAACTCATCGATGGCATCAACAATCAAGGAATGAATTAAGGGTTTCAAATGGTAAAAATATTAAATTTCACCCATAGCCCGTAATTTCATCAGGGATCAACGAGATTGGATTAACTTTTCCATAATGTAAAGTGTTGAATTTCATCGATGGCCAATAAAGTCATCAACCACTAGTGACATTGGACACAATTTTTTCAAAGGGTAACATATTAAATTTAAACGATGGTTGATGAATCCATGTGTTTTCAACGAAAATTTTGGGGTTGACCTCATAAACAGTTGGTAAAAAAGTATGTGTTTGACCTCATAGATAGTTGGTAAAAAACTTTGGGGTTCTACCTTAGGTGTTGACCTCATCAGAAGTCAATGAAAATTTGGAATTTTACCCCATTGGAAAGGAAATATGTTGGGTTGTGCTATCAACAACTTGTCAAATTTTGTGGAAGAAACCTTTGACACTTTGGAAAACTACATGTGGATTATGCTTACACATGAGTTTTATTTTCACTGGGGGTAAATATTTACATGGAATTTATGGATTAAAAGTTTTATTTAAAATCCCAATTATGTAAATGCACGTAAAGTAAATTAATTGAAGCTAGTAAAAGACACGGTAAGTTAGATTTCCCTAATGCTCACTCAACACTCCACTTGGTGTGACATGTGGACTAAGATGAAATTTAATCTACCATGTGGCAGTTGTTCATTATCATTGACATGGCACTAAGGGTGAAAATATTTAGATGATTGTATCTTAATGATTCAAACTTGAATTTTAATAAATTTTTGAAATCTCTTAATGAGGAGAATGTGACAGTGCTATCATAACAAAGTTTAGAATTGAATTAGAAAAAAAAAAAAAAATTGACACATATACCCTCAACAAGGTATAAAGGGGTTTGGCTATGTTACATATTGGTATCAGAACAGGGTTCAAACAATGGACGTGGATGGGCCAAGAAATATACCAAAGAGAGTTGAAGTGTAAAAATGATATAAGCTTGAGAATGATAAGTATGGAAAGTTAAGTATTTGATTGTGAGAATTGCATTGATAAATGCATCAAGAGAATGCCTAATAGAGTGCATGCAAATGTACTCACGCATGTTAGATATTAAATGATGATTTAAAAATATTGAAGCATGCGCTTTTTTTTGGCCCAATAAGCTAATATAATTGTGAGTTTGCTATGTGTTTAGGAATGATTGAACATGATGATGATACAATTGCTTGAAAACCCCATACAAAGAAAAAGGGAAAAGGATGCTCGTTGGAAGGCTAATCATGGGAACATATAAGCTTCCAAATATTATCAACCATGTAAGGAAACACAAAGAATAATGAATGTAGTTGTGTAGGTATGGATTGATCATACCATTAAAATAGGTAATTCGAAGGAATGGGAAGCATTTATTTAAGGTTAATATGTAGCTTTATTTATATGAATTAGGATTAAATGCACATCAATGATAAATATTTATGTAAGGTATGGTTAAGGCAGAAGATTGGCAACACAATGATTAGCAAATATTTTGGTGATATGTGCTTCCATGGAGTTATCAAGATGGACAATAGTTAAGCGAATGAGTAAAGCACTCATGTAATGGATTATGGATAGAAGTGTGAGAGTTATGTTTGATAATGAAATGATAGTTTCCTTTCAATATATGTGATATACAACTAAAATTATTAAGTTATTAAAGTGTGAAAGAATACTTTTGATATCATTTCAAAATTGTTGTACATTTGGTACACATGTTAATAAGGGCATTACCCAAAAACACACACCCTCGAGACCAATACCTATTTCTATAAAAATCAAATGGTACCAATATTCTTAGTTAGAAGTGAAGGATTATCTTAAGAGGTTATTTTTTTAGCTTGAGGTGTTTTTTTTTTCCTTGGGTACTAAGTGGTTAAGGGCTTCAAGACTTAAGAGTTAAGGGCCAAGGTCTTGGGGGGGAAGGGATTTAGGGGTTAAGGGCTTAATAATTAAGGTATTTAGGTGTTATGGGTTAAGGGGTTAGGTTTTAAGGTGTTTAGGGGTCATGGATTGAGGTTATAGTGTCACGAGTTAAGAGAATAACGGGTTAGTGCGTAGGGGGTTCATGGATTCTAGGTTAGGAGTTAATGTATTAAGGTTTAATGTGTCAAGAGGTCGATGGCTTATGAGTTATGAGTGTAGGGGTTAAGGGATTATGGCTTCGGGGTTATGGGATAGGGAATTTAGTGGTTATGGGTTAATGTCTTATTGGTTGTAATAATGGGGCCCCTAATCCCCTTATCACCACTATCGGGGATTCCCCTTTCAATTTCTCTTGTTACCTTCCCTCTAGGCCCCCTAGACCCTATGAAATTAGGTCTTAATCCCCCTTCTAATTCTCTAATGTGTGTATTATAGATATTAGTAAACCATGCTAGGACATCCCACTTCTACCCATCCATGTTACATGTGTGTCCCCTAGTCTTGTTCAATACACCACAAAAATACTCCTCCAACCTTTTCGGTCATATCATTAAACTTATCCTAACATTATGGGTGAAATTGGTGTTTATGCTATAAAGTGAACAAAGAAAAAATATTACTTGTTTTTTCTATTGAGAATATGTAGAAATTAATCGTCATGTTTTGAATGTGCATGCATCAATCTACATTGGCTTATTTTTCAAGCTTAGACATGAATAATCATTTGGTCATACTCCATCCTATCGATGGAGTCTGATATCACAAAGATATTGATGGGAAATTTGAGAGATTCTTTTGAAATCGTGTGTGTTGTGGTATTTAGCTCCTTGAGAATGTGTCTGAAAGATAGCTAGTCTAAAGGGTTGGGGAATATATGATATCCTGTAGGATGGGATGTAGGTAGATGTTTTCTATCATGAATTATTAACCCAATTGATCATGATTTTTGAATCCCCCATGATCTATAGGGATTTGACTCTTTTGATGGATGCAATTTCCAGAAGGGTACAAAGAGAAATGGAATCAACTCAGTTGTTGGAGCCTTAACTTTGAGTATATTTTACTTTCTCACTACAAGGACGGGAGAGGAAGAGTACCACACCCAATTTGTAGCTATGTGGGATAACTTGTGCAACATCATCAAAGAAGTCATAGGGGAATCCAAGTGGGAGTGGAGGAATTACCATAATCCATTTTTTTGTGGTTTAGGATGAATCTGGTCTTCCAAACACTGTTTTTTATCAATTCAATTGTGATCTTTGTTAGAATTTCTCGTGAACAAAATGTGTTGTTGTTCCAATCCCACCATATATTGCTGATTAGAATGCATGGGAAACCTTTATAATAATCTTCCATGATGTTGAGTAACTAAGTTTTGAAATTTTCTTCCAACCTTAGATAGGAAAGTGAGACTATCATGTTCAATTTTGCAAGGGTGGTGATGATGACCTACACTGTGTTGGGACAAGAGATAAATAAGTGTGAATAAATACCATCATATGACTTTCATAAAGGATATATGTTGGGGTGATTCAAAAAATATCATGGATATTTCTCGTGAACAAAATGTGTTGTTGTTCCAATCCCACCAGATATTTCTGATATAATGCATGGGAAACCTTTTTAATAATATTCCATGATGTTGTGTAACTAAGTTTTGAAATTTTATTCCAAGCTTAGATATGACCATGAGCCTATCATGTTCAATTTTGCATGGGTGGCAGTGATGACCTACACTGTGTCGAGATAAATAAGTGTGAATAAATATCATCATATGACTTGCATAAAGGATAGATGTCAGGGTAATTCGTAAACTATCATGGACATTTCTCATGAAAAAAATGTGTTGCTATTCCAATCCCACCAGATATTTCTGATTAGACTACATGGGAAACCTTTTTAATAATATTCCATGATGTTGTGTAACTAAGTTTAGTAATTTTATTCCAAGCTTAGATAGGACCAAAATCCTATCATGTTCAATTTTGCAAGGGTGGTGGTGATGACCCACATTGTGTTGGGACAAGATATAAATAAGTGTTGTTGGCTTGAGGGGTCCTGACCCAGGTTCAGAGTTTATGGATAAACCAACAAACCCTCCAACTACTAGCCCTTTTGGCAGTGGTCTGCTTGCGCAGACAAAAGTCTCACTTGAAGAAGTATGGGGGGGTGTTGGAACTAAGTTTTCGTAGCATGAGGGAGGACTTGATGAGTGGTACTCGATAAAAAACCACAACAAACTTATACAGATGCGCACACAGATACTGTGCAAATACTAACAGGATACCACAAAATCACTATCACTTTGGTGCAGAAAAACATAGCAGAAGTCGATCCACATCACATCAAAAACTTAAATAGATCTATTATGTACCAACAGATAATTTATCCAAAGAACTTGTGCAACAACTTCTAACAGAGCATAGAGATAGTATTAAAAAACTAGGGTTCGCTTAGCGTAGGCAACATATTAGAAGCAGATATTTCTCTTACTTAATAGAAGTCAATATTCATACATAAACATATCAATTAGCTCTGCATATTCATAAGTAATAAAACAGATACTGTAATATCATCAAAGTGCAATAGTAAGCATAAACAATAACTAGACACATAACACAGAGCTTTCGCCAAACCTGTTCCTTATATTATTCCTTCAAATCTGTCAGTAAATCATTTTTTCCTTCAGAAACCCTTACAAAACCTATCCCTTCCGTTCACATAGATAGCAGGAGCCTTTTACCCAACCCTAACCCGAAGAGACTCTTACAGACTATTTGCGAGCCAAAAGCATAAAGATATCTATCACCATTATGAATTATTTATCTCAGACATCTTCTATCTATTTATATGTGCCTAGGGCGCAGATACTATCATCTCAAACCATGGTTTGAGGCCCACAGTTTACATTTAAGTTCATTTACACAAAAATAGGGGACTTTTACCACTCCCAAAGCCCTTTGACTCCCTTTTCACTGCATTCACATACAATATTACCCAAATTGGAGCTTTTAGAATTGTCCCTCAAGGGACCCCGCTCCAACAAGTGAAGAAATATCATCATATGAATTTCATAAAGGATATATGTTGGGGTGTTTTGTAAACTATCATGGATATTTCTCGTGAAAAAAAGGTGTTATTGTTCCAATCCCACCAGATATTGTTGATTATAATGCATGGGAAGCCTTTATAATAATCTTCCCTGATGTTAAGTGACTAAGTTTTG
This sequence comes from Pinus albicaulis, assembly GCA_034641835.2. NCBI lineage: Eukaryota > Viridiplantae > Streptophyta > Pinopsida > Pinales > Pinaceae > Pinus > Pinus albicaulis. The sequence goes on along the minus strand of CM076572.1, from coordinate 926,554,984 downwards.
AAATTTTCTTCCAAGCTTACATAGGACCACAAGCATATCATGTTCAATTTTTCAAGGGTGGTGGTGATGATCTGCATTGTGTTGGGAGAAGAGATAAATAAGTGTGAATAAATATCAACTTATGACTTCCATAAAGGAGAGATGTTCGGGTGATTCATAAACTATCATGGATATTTCTCGTGAAAAAAATGTGTTGTTGTTCCAATCCAACCAGGATATCACTAATTAGAATGCATGGGAAACCTTTATAATAATATTCCATGATGTTGTGTAACTAAGTTTCATAAATTTTCTTCCAGTCACCTAATAACCCTCCAATTGTACTTGGACTACCATCAATCTGCCCAACCACAATTAATAATTTTTACTGATCTAGGGCCCACAATATTGTCTTCATCTAGGGCTCTACAAATCTTCCACCTAACAATGGTCTGATTTCTCTCAAAATCATTGTTCTTGTGTATCGACAATTTGATCTTTGTTGTCCAATATTTGAAAAAATCTGAACTACTCCTCTTATCATCCTTCTAACAATATGTATATGACTGAACTAGGGTCACAAATTAGCCACTAAAAGTCCATTGACTACTTTTTTAAAGGTTGCTTCATATCTTTGTATAAAACTCTATGGATATTCCACCAAAATCAACTCCTCTACATGTCAATCCATTCTTCATATGGCACATTTCTTCTACATGTTCAATATTCTGTTCAGGTTCCACCCACTTTTGGATCCGCTATCTCCACACATAATGAATCTGCAAACCATCTTCCAGATATGCAGTCTATATTGCATAAATAAACCTCGCTCTAAGGGTCACAACCACTCTTCTTCTACTCAAATTTGTCACAGTCTTAAGGGCATACCTTATGATATAAACATGTTAGGAAATTGTCCTAACTAGGGCATTATAGTTATGTACTTCTAATTGTTGTAGAACAAGCCCTATCCACCTATAGAAAAAAACAAGACTCTTGCCTCCATAAGGGACTCGACCTAGCTCATATGGATCAATATATTTTGGGAATTTATTTGACTGAATCTTGACATGAACTTTAGATCTCAATGCTAACCCTTGAACTAGGGTTACCTCAGTCAATTTTATGCCTTCGTCTACTTCTGATCTGCCTCTAAATTACTGTGCAAGCCCTCCTCCATTTATGTTGATCTTTATCATAGGCCTTACGGCCTACTAACCACCACAAGACAATATCGTATCAACCCTTTCTTCTATTTCATGTATAATATCTAACCAACGAGATTCAATATGATCTTGTAATGTACTAAAACAAGATACTGAATCCTTCCTACAATTTGCAAAAACAAAACATGATCACACAATCACATATAATTAAGACAAAGAAATTATCAATCGAACAACACAAGATGTATCTAAGGAAATCAACTGCTCAAAACCCCTCTATCTCTATTGTGTATTAATTCAAGGAATCATGGAACAATACAATGCTTAATCTCTCTTGAGATTCTCCAGCACTTTTCCAATTATCTCCTATTGATCTAGGCAAAATCTGTCTAGTACTTAGCCAATTGTCAACCTTCCTTCAGCCTGCCTTGCTGATGTAATTCCTAGGGAATTAGCTCCCTATTAATTAGGAAAAAAAGCCTTCCTTGATTGCACAATCCATCATGGCATCCCAATGACTTTATAATTGCACAGGGGCAATTTTTTATAAATACAACTAATAGTTATGTTCCCTTTAACCTCTATCTCAACTGGGTATTCCTCGGAACTAACATGCATGCAAATATTAATAGTGAATTATAAGTTATCTCATTGGTCACTCATTATGAAATGAATATAATTTAATTCAGTGGACCTCCCACTAGCTCATCACTCAGTTATAACTAGTTAAATTGATTTTAACTCAATTAATTGAGTTAACTAATTCACAACTACACCCCACTAATGCATCACCTGTAACTAGACCCCCAAAATATTAGAATCCCTCTACATGCTCATATTAGACCCTCATGATCCATACATATGAAGGAACACAATAAAATATATAAATAAACATAAACACAGAGATGCCGTAGGAATAACACTTCATTTCAATAATATCAAATACTAAAAAATGTGTATAGACAAAATGGAAACAAACTAGCTCGGGTGATGGTAGCTTACCTCTGAGAAGATATGTGCCGACTACATGCCTCTGAACTGTGTTACAATAAGGCTCAATGGGCTTTTTGTTATTGAAAAATAAGATAAAACCCTAACCTGAGGAGATGTAACACCAAGAGTGTATGGGCCTTATTGGGGGTAGTTGGGCAGCTAACTTCCCAGGGTCATAACTTGGTCATATGATCTATGTTTGACACAAATGATACCTCGTTAGAAAGATCTCTCTGAGGACTACAACTACTAAACAAATTCTATGTAATCACCTAACTTTTCATGCCCAGAAAACATCATTTGGGGCCTCAAAATGACTCTGGAATTTCAGGACCTGAAAAAATGACAAAAATAGCAAATTTTCCTATAATTAAGGAAACTGAAAAACTGAAGAGAGACAAAGGCAAGGGCCCAAGTGGAATAGGTGGGTGGCCAAAAATATCCACCTCGATCACCTCCACTCAAATTTCTTGAGCTAACTTAGTCATCATGACTTAGTTAACTGACCCAAGTTCTTATGAGATGAAATTAAAATTTATTGTCCAATTTATTTAAGGGAAAAATAAATTAGACGCCTAAATTCCTCACTCCTAGTACATCGAAATTCCTCACCAGTGTGGGTGCATTTTTTTTCCTTTCTAGTTTCCAATTTCACTGTTTCTTGTTGCAAATTTCAACACTCCCTCTCAACAAGAAAGGAATTCAATCTATCCTGATTCGATACCTTTGGAATTCTGCATGCAACACTTCTCTAGTGCTGTTTGCACTTGCAAATCCTGAAACTGAATAGCCTCGGAACAACTGAATCAGTATAATGCATTTGTCATCAAAGTATTATGACTACTGCTAGTTACTGCACCTGTCTACTGGACTCTCTGTGCCAATGTTGGCATCTACATCCATGCCCTTTGCACTATCCTTTCATGCCCGAAAAAATGTCGTTTGGGGCCTCAAAATGGTTCTGGAAGTTCAGGACCCGAAAAACTGACAAAAATAGTAATTTTTTCTATAATTAAGGAAAATGAAGAAATGAAGAAATAAAATGGTGAGGGCCTAAGTGGAATAGGTGGGTAGCCACCAATATCCACTTCGATCACCTCAACTCGAATTTCTTAAGCTAACTCATTCATCATGACTTAGTTAACTGAACCAAGTTGTTATGAGATGAAATTACAATTTATTGTCCAATTTATTTATGGGAAAATAAATTGGACGCCTCAAATTCCTCACTCATGGTACATCAAAATTCCTCACTAGTGTGGGTGCATTTTTTTTTCCTTTCTAGGTGCCAATTTCATTGTTTCTTGTTGAAAATTTCAACACTTCCTCTCAACAAGAAAGGAATTCAATCAATCCTGCTCCAGTAACTTTGGAATTCTACATGCAACACTTTTCTAGTGTTGTTTGCACCTGAAAATCCTGAAACTGAATAGCCTCTGAACAACTGTATCAGTGTAATGCATTTGTCATCAAATTCTTATGACTACTACTAGCTACTACACATGTCTACTGGACTCTCTGCGCTCTTTCTGACATCTGCATCTGTGCCTTTTGCACTGTTGCCAACTCTGATCTGTGCTCTAGTATCTGACATCTGTCACTCTAATTTATGTCTTCCTCACATCTGACTGCGTCAATCTAGATGGTCCTTCTTGTGACTATTGTACTATGGACTCCTCGTAGCTAGGTTCCTTCCATGAGACACACCATCTCAATGGACCCTCACCAAATTTCTTATCTTAGGATCATGTCTACACATCACCCCGCCTGTCACCTGGAGGTATGGATGCATGTGCTCCCTCTACCCATCTGGCTTGAAATTTCCCCCTCATTAGGAGAATTTTGAGGTCTAAAATGGGCCTCCTAAGGAAATTATAAAATAATAGTGGAAATAATAAAATAATATTTTATGACATCATCAAATTTTAGAGCGAAAAAAGAAAAAACAATATTTTCAACTCGTATTTTCAACTTATCTCCCAAATTGTTTACTCAAATTTCGAGCAGGAGTACTTGTTGGATGCAAAATTTAATTCCTTATTCAAGGAGTACCCATGTTGCATACTTTCAATGGACCTTGCTACATGAAAAATGAGAAATACATGAAAAGTGTGATTGCAATCACGTTTTTTCATGTATTTCTCATTTTCACTTAGAAAGGTCCATCTAAAGTATGCAACATGGGCACTCCTTGGATGAGAAATCAAATTTTTGATCCAACAAGTACTCCCGCTCGAAATTTGAGTAAAAAATTTGGGAGATAAGTTGAAAATACGAGTTGAAAAAGTAGTTTTATTATTTTATTATTTTTTAATATTTTTACCCTTTTACTTAAAAAATGGTGAATCATCCCCCATGGTTGACATCATCATCTTGAATCGTATTTGTTTTTATAAAGTTTATTTTATTTGTACATTTTTCTTAGGAGGCCCATTTTAGACCTCAAAATTCCCCTAATGCATGGAGGTCTTTGCTTGAGTTGACGCTTCCACTCGGTCTCCTCTCTTCTTCTCCAACTATGGCTACTCCACAACCTTTTGAGACTGCTTCTAAGGCTACATGTTGAGAGGTAATTTGTACTCCCTCTCAACAATGAATTCTCTAACTTCTGCTTTTCTCCTCAAAGATTTGCATGCATCTGGTACCTCAAGTGCATATGGGTTGTTGACTTGCACACATTGTAATTTTTCTACCATTACAAAATTTTCTAAAAAAGATTTGATTTTAAATCGACGATATCTCCCTCATCCAAGCTCTGAATTGATTTTACATTTGGGTATTTTTTCACAAGGAATCCAAATATGCTATTTTTTTTTTACACCAAAATATTCAGATATTCTTTGCAAACTCGCTACCCAAAAAATTCCTGCTCTGATACCATGTAGAAAATCTAACCAATGAGATTCAATTTGATCTTGTAATGTACTAAAACGAGAAACTAAATCCTTCCTACAATTTTTGAAAACAAAACATGATCTCACAATCACATATAAGTTAGAGAAATAAATTATCAATCTCACAACAAAAAATGTATCTGGGGAAAGCAACTGCTCAAAACCGCTCTATCTCTATTTTGTATTAAGTCAAGGAATCATGAAACAATATAATGCTTAATCTCTCATGATATTCTCAAACACTGTATGCCCATTTGTCTCCCGCTGATATAGGTGAACTCAGTCTAGTAATTAACCAATTCTCAGCCTTCCGTCATCCTACCTTGCTCATGCAATTCCTAGGGAATTAGCTCCCTATTAATTAGGAAAATCAATGTTCCTTGATTGCGCAATCCATCATGGCATCCCAATGACTTTATAATTGCACATGGGAATTTTTTTATAAATACAACTGATATTTATGCTCCATTTAACCTCTATCTCAACTGGGTATTCCTCAAAACTGACATGCTTGAAACTATTAATAATGAATTATTATTTATCTGATTGATCACTCATTGTGAATTAAATCTAATTTAATTCACTGGCCGACCTCTCACTATCTCATAACTTATTTAGAACTATTTAAATTGATTTTAACTCATTTAATTGAGTTAACTAATTCACACCTGCACCCCACTAATGCATCAACTGCAATTGGACCCCAAAAATATTACATTAACCCCTCTACATGCCTCATCTTACACCCTCAACTCAAATTTCTTGAGCTAACTCAGTCATCATGACTTAGTTAACTAACACAAGTTGCTATGAAATTAAATTACAATTTATTTTCCAATTTATTTAAGGGAAAAATAAATAGACGCCCCACATTCCTCACTCCTGGTGCATCAAAATTCCTCACTAGTTTGGGTGCATTTGTTTTTGTCCTTTTTGGTTTCCAATTTCAATGTTTCTTGCTGAAAATTTCAACATTTTAGAATTTGATGTGGCCTTCACAAAAATACACCATTGAAATCACATGCCTAGAATCTCATGAGCAACCTCTCCTAAGCTCGATTCGCCATAAGAGAACCAATAATATGCAATCCTACTTCCTAGCTCAAATTGACCATTAAGGTATGCAACATTATTGTGAACCCTCACATGATGATCTTGCTCTTGGAGGATGATCATGGCCTCCCTTTAGCAACCCTTACTCGACCCTCTTACTCGACCTACTTTATGAATACATCTCCCTTTGCCCCCTTGATCAAATTAGCTCCTTCTCACTTAATGTTCTTTCCTTCATCCTAAGGCCTCTTTAAATAGTTTTTCCTAAACCTCTTAGGTACCCTCTAGAACTTACGAGTTTTATCCACTTAGACCTTAGGTAATATTAATTTCCTTTTTTAATTTTATTTTAGATTTTAAACCCCATCTTGGATCCAAAATCCCTTTTCTTGGATTCTTTTCCCACAAAGCCTTTTGTCACCAAACTCACACAAACCCATATCACTAGGCTTGTGGAGTACCTCCAAAGCTACACAATTCAACCACATAGTATAGTTGTAGTAAATGTAACTTGGTCAAGCTCTTGTAGTCGAGCGAGGGCTTGGTTGGGTTCCCAAGTTACAAATTAAGTAAGGGTAGTTGTGAGGCCATGATATCTAGGGAGGGTCAGGGCATGCACATTAGGAATGAAAAGGCATGCTAACACATGTCAGACAATGTCAATGCATGTTGAAGAGTGTTTGTGAGTGTCGGGGCATATCAAGGGATAATTAGGTCAAAATGCATGGAAAGGAACGAATAAGGGTGTGTGCTGGGGAGTGTCAGAAAATTCAAGTGTGCCAAGGACAAAGTGTGTTAGGAGAAGTTCAGAATAGGATTTGCAGGAGGAAAGCCTATGGTTTTTATATGGGTCTTGACATAGCAGTTTTAGAAAAAGGGATATCACTTTATGTTAGGCACAAAATTGTTTTTCCTTTAGCTATTCTTTTATATGAGATGTGGCATAGTTTGGCTACATGCTCATGTTTTAAAACATTCTAGATAATTGCATATTATACATTGTTTTGTATAAGTTTTGGGGCACTCGGCTTGTGTCAGCTTATATCTTGTGTGCCTTGTGCATCTTGTGGCTCTTGAAAACTCTCACTTAATGTTCTACTGTTTATACAAACTGAACATACACGTGAAATATTTCCTACGTAAGCTATGTTGCTTAGTTGTTTTATGGCCATGGCTAGATCATTTGAGCCTTGTCTTGGTAACTAGTTAAGCAGTACAAGTTGAGCTTGTACATGAGTGGCATAAGATGAGTTATAGGCAGTTCTTAGGTGAACAAGGCACAATATACTTGTAGTAGGTGCAATTGGTCAAGTTGATGTGGTTGAAGCAAGCCAATATTGCCACATGAACTGTAATAGCCAGGGAATTGAATGGTTCCAAAGTCATGAAAAAATTTAAAGGCTAGTTGTGAGGACATGAGTGTCAAGGTGCGCTAGGGAATGATAAGATGTGTTAGATAGTGCAAAGGCATGTCAAACATGAAAATATGTTCCAAGTGATAAGGTATGCCAAGATGTTCAAGGGTGTGTTAATGCATGCCAGCGACTATCAAGGCAAAAAAAGGGAGAAACATGTTAAAATACAAGGAAATGAACACATAAGATGGTTAATAAGTCATCAATTTACCTTTTCCAAGAGGGGCATGCTAGGCACACCAACACTAGGTGCCAATAGGTGCCAAGTGAAAATTCCTAGTGCATTCTAAGTGCCAAGCCTTCCTTTGTTGCTTCTCATATACTTTTCAATGGTTGATCTCAAATAAATTTAATATTAAACCATGCCAAATCATACCAAGGCACATCAACGTATTCCATACATGCTAGGAATTTCCAAACACCGACATGTGCCAAGTGCCAATATGTGTCACAAAGTGTGATGCATGCTATGAAGAGTAAGGACACGTTGAAGAGTTCTAAGGTGTGTTAGAGAGTGCTAATGCATGTTGAGGAGTGTTAAGGATTACTAGTACAAAACATTAAGGTAGCACTAGGTCAAAATTCATGGAAGTTAATGAATACGAGGAATGTATGCCAAGGACTAGTGTTAATGAGTGCTAGTTATCATGCCAAGGAGGGAGTGATAAGGTATGCTAAGGATTGGTAAGGAATGCTAGGGAATACCAAGGCATGTCAAGAAGTATCAAAGTGTGCTTGGGAGTTCCATGGTGTGTTAATTATATGTGCCAAATAGTGCCAAGATATGCTAATACATACCAAGTGCTAAGGACGTGCAGGGTGCCAGGGTATGTCAATATGTGTCAAGAAGTTTCAAGGAAAAAAAAGGAAGAACCAATAAGAGGGTTAACAAGTCAGGACTTTATATTTTTTAAAAGGGGCATGATAGCCACACTAATAATAGGTCCAAATACATGCCAAGTGGCATTGTTTGCCAAGTGTTAATGTATGTCAATGCATTCAGCTAAGGTGTTCTAGGGAATGCTAGGGACTACATGCATGCCAACACATGCTAGGAGAGTTAGATGTTGTGATAGTGCATGCCACCATGTTCTTGGGCGTCAATGTCATGAAAATATGGTCTAGGTACAAAGAGTTTCCAAGACATGCGAGGTTCTAAGAAATGTTAGTGTGTGCCAAAGCATTAATTTAAGGTGTGCCCGGATTGTTCAGGAGTGTTAGGTATTTCTCATTAATAGAATTGGCAGAGCTTGATTATGTATTAAATAATATATTTCCTACACACACTAGTGGGACTTTATCTAAAGGGAATTTTCTAGATAATAAACTTAATAGATATGTATCATGTGTTGACTCATAGGAAAAATCTGTTCGACTAGTCATTACTTGAGGGAATTAATGATACACACTAATTACTTGTTAAAATATTGACTGAATCTAACCACTATGGCATTGGACATATTATAAAAAATACTCCACAATAATGGTATTAAATCATTATATTTTGACAAAAAATATATTAACAAGCACATAAAGTCATCAATAACTCATTGGAATGTTCAATAATGATGAAAAATTTTTGACTGTCACCAAAAGTAAAAAAAAGAGCATTAGTGAGGGTCATTTAAAGTTCGTCACTAGAAGTGTCACCAAAGAGATAATTAGTGATGGGCCTTTAACGACCCTCACCAAAATTGTCATTGAAAATGACTTTGGTGATAGATCTTAAAGAACCATCACTATATACACTTACAACGACACTTTTTTAAGGACTGTCACCATATGTGACATTGCTGACGGACCTTAAAGGTCCACCACAAGCATGACGATCACCAATATCCTTTTTCCTTGTAGTGTTTGAAGTATTTCACATTTTCCGGTCTTCCTTTCCATAATTAGTATGGATTCATGTTACAATTGTTCCTTATCAAACCTATGTTTATAATAAATACAGCTGTATCGATTGCTTGGACCCATAATTTATCATCTAATTTTGAGTCATTTAACATTGTTCTGGCCATTTACTGTAGGGTTATGTTTTTTCTTTCAACAACTCCATTTTGCTGCGGTGTTCTGGCTGTTGAAAATTGCCTTTTTATTCCATTTTCATCATAGTACTGCTGAAATACCTTGGAAGTGAATTCTCTTTGATTATCTGATCTCAAACATTTCAGCTTCAAATCATTTTCATTTTTGACCAATTCATTGTAGATTCTAAAACATTCGAATGCCTTAGTATTTTTATTTAAGAAGCTGACGACTGTCATTCTGGTGTAATCATATATCATTAGCATAATATATAATTCTCCATATAAACTTTGTGTTCTCATAGGACCACATAGATAAGTATGTACTAATTCCAATGGATGTGATGCAAAGTTTTATTTTTTCTTGAACTCAACTTTTGTCTGCCTACTGCACTGAAAATATTCACATATCATATTGGTGGAATTTTAAATTTTAGACATTTCTCTTGCTGCTTCCTTCTTGCAGATCCTGACCAAATTGTCGAAATTTATATGTCCCATTCGTTTGTTCCATAACCAACTTTCATTTTCTTTCGCCAAAAAGAACCCTTTAGGTGTCTCATCCAAAATATATATGCCATTTGGAAATCTGCTTGCTGTAGCCACAATTTTACTAAAATTTCCTTTCCTGATTTCACATTTCTTAGAGTTAAATATCATCGTGTGTCCTTGATCGTACATTTTTCCAACTGTAGCCACAATTTTACTAAAATTTCCTTTCCTGATTTCACATTTCTTAGAGTTAAATATCATCGTGTGTCCTTGATCATACATTTTTCCAATGCTGATCAGATTGTGATACATATTTTCAACCAACAACACATCTTTCGCTAATGCATTCTTTCTTCCAAGTGTGATTGTACCTACTCCTATGACGTTTTAAGACTCGTCATTTCCAAAATATACTGTTCCATCCTTCTTTTCCTTCAAGGATATTAACTTATTCCTATCTCCAGTCATATGAGTTGAGAAGCCACTATCAACATACCAAATATTTCTCTTGCTTTGAGCCTTGAGAGCGATATCACATTTTTCAGTCTTATTTTTCCATATTTTTTCATTTTGATTTTGCAAGAAGTCCTTTGAGGAACTTCCAGGTCTGTAAACTTTAGCTAGGTGTCCAAAATAGTTACATTTGTAAAATTTGACATCATCTCTTAAATGATCAAATCTATTAATATTGTGTTGAGTTCCAAAATATACATTTCTGAAAGATCTCCTGAAACTGTATTTATTTTAAACATACGTGCGACATTCTATAGCTCTATGTCCAAACCTTCCACATGAACAAAAATTACCATAGAGGATAGGTTGCTACTTGGGAGGAAATATTCTTTGAGGAGTTGTCTTCCATGGTTATTCATATGAGTCTCGATTTCTTGAGTTGGTTAGAATGTCTACCTACTTGTTACATTTTTCATATCCATCTTCTTTTGTTGTCATAGAAGGACTTGGTTCCTTTTCAGATTTTTCTTTGTAACCAAGACTAGTCTTCTCACTATTTGATCATTGAATATTGATGATTTCTTCCAATTCCTTGGAGTTGTTGGTGTAATTTTGAAGAGTTTTTCAAATTTTTACTTTCTTTCGAAGAGAAACTATTTCAGCTTCCAATGCTTCTCTTTCCTTGTTTCTTTCCTTTAACTATTCCCTGAGTGGTTCTTCAACTCGTTTGTAATATTCAACCTTGATTTTAAGATTTAGGAGATGTTCCCTTTCTATCTTTAATTTGTCTTCAAGAGTGTTGACATGCTTCATATCAACCTTCAAATTTTTGATAACCTTGATCACTTCATTTTGAAAGTCAACCTCAGTCATCTCTTCTTCCTCAGATGCTTCTTGATTATTATGATTGGCCATAAACAATACTCTTCCGTTGATTTCTTTTTCATTATCACTGTCTTCATCAGATGAGGAGCTATCTTCTTTGGAGAAGAAATTCTTCTTAAACCATTTCTTCTTGCCTTGCTTGTTGAACTTCCTAAAACCTTTCTTTCCTTTCATAATAGCCTCGTTTTTGTGAGGAAATTTGGCTGTAAAATGCCCAACCTTACCACAATCGAAACATATGAATGGAAGTTTACCTTTGAATTTCCCTGTACCTGTTCTCATTTTTCACGTGAAGTAGGAAAATTATTTATCTGAAAAATTCTTCTTCATATTCTTCCTTTTCTTCTTCCTTACAACTACAATTTTTCGCTTTTAGAGTATGCTTGTCTTTACTAGTTTTCTTGGATGCAGTGAATGTTGTTTCTAGATGGGATGTGTCGTCATCTTCTTCAATCCTCATTTCATATGCTGTAAGCACTCCATGCAATTAATCTTTGCTGAGATTCGCTAGATTCGAACTATATTCCAAGACAGATACCTTTGGGTTGAATCTTGCCGGCAAGGTTCTAAGGATCTTTCGGACAACAATTTTCGTGTCGATATTTTCTCCCAAACCTTCCAATGCATTTGTTATTTCATCAAAACGTTGTAATTATGCATCAATATTTTCATCTTCCTTCATTTTTAGTTGCTCAAATTTTTCCTTGTAAATTTGAAGCTTTTCTTCTTTCACGTTTGAGTCACCTACATATATATTCTCAAGCTTGCCCCATACTTCTTTAGTAGTTTTGAAACTCAATACCTTAAGATAGAAATATTCGATAAGCCCACTGATAATGATATCTTTAGCCCTTGCATCATATACAATATTTTTCTTTCCTTGTTCATCCCAAGTCACTGTAAATCCTTTTTCAATGATTTAACAAAGTTTGGATCCTTGCGCCAACAAATGAACCTTCATTCTTCCACTCCAAAGTGCGTAATTATTTCCATTGGGCAGAGGAAATCTATTCTTGGTATACTCCATGACCTCCTTCCAATTGTTAGACTTCTATTGAAGGAGCCAAGTTCTGATACCAATTGTTGGAAATCCTAAGAGGGGGGGTGAATCAATATTTCTTATCAATTAGAACTTTTTAAAAGTTTTCAGAGCATTAGTTAATATTCAATTATTCTTGATGTTTATCTAGTAACAACAGAAAAAAATAGAACTCAATAGGCACATGAATTTTAGGTGGAAATCCCCTTCAGGTTAAAAACCACCGAACGTTTTTCTAATAAATTATTTAATCTTCAGCCCCAAATAAAATGACAGGTATAACTTCCTATAATTCTAGGAAATACTTCTTCTCCAGATCCCACTGGAAGGACACCCCAATGCCCTGGTTTCTTCAGTAGTTAACTAAATGGATGCCCCAACATCCTATACCAACCTACCACCCTGAAGTGTTCACAGTCTCCAACATGCAGGTGACTTCATGCACCAAACTAGGACCTCTATGCCACCCTATAATGATCATAAATAATACAAGAGTGTGGACTCCCACACCAAGGACAATTATCCACGATACAATATGATTCGTAGTGATTTTATTGAACTAGACCATTCACCCAATCACACTATGACCTGCAACCCAACCATAAAGTTATCCAAAAATGACACTTATACCTCCCACCAATGCCTCTCCAACTCTAGGCATATTGACTCTTTTACAATAATGACTCTTTTATAATTTTACAATGACGATTTTTACAATATTGACTTTTCACATGACCTGATACTGTTGTGTATGTGTTATATTCTTTCCATGTTTAGTCGCATGCGCAGCAGGCCGAAAACCCCCCTATACGTTGCGTCGGGTGTAGCAGGGGGGTCACAGGGGGGGTGGCAACCCCCCCTGTTCAGGGTCCGGGGTAGTGTCTTAGGAAAAAAAAATTGGACCCTATTTTTCGATGAGCGGACCCGCCCATGGTTTTGTGCATGGGTTTGCAAATGGTTTTGGGGCATGATGGTTTTTGGCCCCTGGTATTTTTTAGATCCGGTCAAGGGAACTACGATTATGTTATAATCAAAGGTTAATGGATTGGGGTTTATGAATGCTTCAACATGTATATATATGTGTTGTAACACTAAAAGGAATATAATGAAAAATCAAGCTGGTAGTCCCGATTTGGGATCTAGGGGAAAATATTTGTGTATATATATTTTATGTTTTATGCTCTCGCTATTGTTTATTTTATTTTTTTAAGATTCATTTGTAGATAATTTCTGTATAGAGTTAAAACCTACAAATACTTGACTTGACACTGCTTCTTTGAACACTAGCAGTTGTTGAGGTATTTTTGTGCTTGCTTCAATTAATGGTACTTTGGCATTGCATTTTCCTTCTAGTATGTGTCTGAGTTTTCCTATTGTGTCCTCATTCCTGCACATGCAAGGCCCAAACCAATATACAAAAAAATTCTTACACTATCCTGTAAACCATATGTCAGATAAATATTCAAAATTCAAATGCTAATACATTCAACATTTATGAACAAAACACAATCAAACATACATAAAAATTACTTACATTATCCTACAAAAACATATGTCAGAGATAATATTCAAATTAAAATTCAAACACTAATCATACATACCTTGTTGTAGCAGACTTACCCTTGACTGTTGATGTGTTGTTCTTACTACAGTGATCCTTGAACGCATATTTTTTCTTTCCTTCTAGAAGCTTGATATTGAATCTGTTTTATCTATTTAATTTCATATCTCCAAGGTCTCAAATTTCATCCTATGGTAGCCCTCTAAGTCCTCTTTCCAACCCCATACGTCTGATCAACATTGGATTCTTCAAGAAATAGTTATGCCCAATCTCATACGATGACATGATTGTAGACTGGTTGAGTAGAGCGAACTTGTATGAAGTGCCACATGTCATTGATTCAACCTTTGGTCTTGTACACAATATACAAAAAACTACAAGTCGTCCTCTTTCTATCACTTTTTACAAAATTTGAATCCAATGCTCAGAGAGAAATTTATGATGAGTTTTTCAAGGTCACCTGTTTTCCATGAAATTTAGAAGCCTGCAAAAACCCTAACTTCCTCAGATCATGTCTCTGAAAATATAGCAAAACAATATATGAAATTTGGACATGAGTTTCATTAGGATTTCACCCAAATGGTTTTTAGGTTCAACATTTGAAGCTTCACAGAAAAAGCGTTATAGTGAAAATTCCACGATGGCTGGTTATAAGTAGTGAAATTCTTACATGAGGAGGATATGAGGGTCACAATTTATATAAATACTTAGGTTGAGACAGTATTCAACAAGTGAATGTTGGAGGGATTTTAGGAGCTTAAAAAAGTATTAATTATTGAAAACTCAATGACCACAACCAATTATTAGTTTCATGCCACAACTCCATGGGGTTTTAGCCCACTAACTAGGATTACTAACTTCAAAAATGAATATATCTCAAACCGTGAAGAATTACGAGGCATGCCATATATGAACGGAAACATATCGAGTAGAAAACATTAAAAATATCCTGGACTTGAAATAGAGTAATTTTTCAAGTTAAAATTCCTATGCAAGATTGGGGTAGCCCCTGGTGCTTCTTGGTTTGACATCAATGACAACCACTAATCAACAATATGCTCTTCCTATATGGTTCCTTTGATGTTGGTGTTGCTAATGGTACTAATTCAATAGAAAATTTCACTTCCTTATGAAGTATTAACTCTCAAATATATGTGGAAAATATATCCATAAAATACTATAGAAATGGGTACATGTTTAAGGCTTCCACATCCTCAACATCCTTACCTTTACCACTAGAAATGTGTACTAAAAATAACACATAGCCTTGCGGCTACACTTTACCTGCACAGTTTTCACCAGCCTAACATTTGTTTCCTTCTTCTTCTCCTGCAAGATCTTATGTTCTCCATTTTAACCCAAACACTCAATAACCTTGTCATAAAAATCAATCTTGGTCCTATGAAGATACAATCAGTCCATACCCAACAACATATTGTATAATCCCAACAGAAGTATATTTATATGCGCTAACGCAGGCATACCATTCAGCTTAAATGCACAAGCTCTTACCCAATGATGAAATATTATCTTTGTACCTATAACCAATTTCACTAACCAATATTCTGCATGTACCCATTTATTCAAACCATACTTACCCACTAGGTAAGGGTTAAAAAAACTATAATCAGAACCAGGACCAATTAAAATTGAAAAAACTTGATCACAAAGCTTAACCTTCATCTCGATAATAGATACCTCATTATCAACCTGCATGTTATCCAAATATACATAAATCCTCAGAATAATTTTTCCAACATCCCCCACTTTTTGTGCCTCCTGATCACTGTATATCTCTAGTATCCTACCCTAATGTTGTGGAAAATATCTCTTGTAATGATCTTTTCCACAAGTGAAACACTGTAAAGGCTTCTTCCCCTCATCCTTGTTCTGCTCCTTAGAATGAAATCCCTATCCTCTATCATATGCATTGAAATTCTTAAGCATTGTTGCATTATCTTTATTACCCATGTCCCAAAGTATAGTTCGCTTCTTATCCCATTTTACTTTATTATTCGTATTACATTTCCAATCCTTCTTAGTCTCATACATGCACTTCGATTTCTCATAACAATGTTTCAAATTTCTAATGGCTTCCTCCAATGATATAGGCTCATCAAACTCAATCCTCTCTTTGAATACCACTAGAAACCCATTGACGAATCTCTGAATCTTCACTATATCCTCCTTTAGATAAGGTACATACCTCAATAACTTCAAGAAAATGCTAGTGTACTCCTCATCAGTCATAGATCCCATCTTCAACTCATATAATTATTTGTCCCTGTCATCGTAGTATCTCTCCAATAGATACTTATTCTTGAAAAGTATCTCAAACTCTCTCACAATCAACTCCTCTTCATGAATAATTCTGAAATTTTGTACATCTTCCCACTAGATTCTAGCTTTACCTTTAATATTGAACATAGCTATTATGGCCTTCATTCTCTCCAAGTAATCATGCAACCGAAAGAAATAATTCATCCCAAGTAACCACACTTCTACATCCTGTGACTTATTTATCTCTCCATCAATTGTAGGTGGATTTTATTTATTGAACTCATCGGATAAATATCCCCTGTCACTCCTCCTGTAAGGATGACAACGATGATTACCATGGTACCTGTCCAAACCAGAACTAGAGTAAAGCCTATGTCCACTAGTTCGTTTATTAGGTGTTTCCAAGAATTTTTCATCTATGACTGTGTCATGTTTTTCTGACCTGTGCCCACCATGGGACCACTTCCATATGCTCTATTAGTCTTGTCTTCCGATCCATGACTCATCCTAAGGGGTCCCTGTCTCTATAAGTCTAACAATCTATGAAGGATGAGTATATTTACTTGTACTTTCTTCTCCTGTGCCCTATCAAGTCTCTCTTTGTATTGAATGGTCCCATCATTATCTACCTTGCAACTCCTTATTTCCACCTTCAAACTTCTCAAAGTGTCTGCTATATCAGGAGAGTACCCATCACCATGCTACTCATCCGATCTATAATGAGAATGTCTTGAACTATAATCCACCATTTTGGTAGTCATGTTTGATATTCTTCTTCCTGAAAGTATATCATTTCAGCTAAATCGAAACATAAATTTAATCAACACACCTTAGTATAGTTTAGGCGATGATATCTCATATGCAAGATCAACCAGATTAGTACAATACATGTATAAAAAAAACACATCAGTATATAAAAATAATACCAATCATCATCAAGTTACCATGCATGGATATACCAACTAAATACCATGAACTCATGCATGAAAACCATAACTATGAAAATGCATGCATAATAACATATAGACACTGACATGCATATACAACCAACATGCATTCACGACAAAAAAATCACAACAATAACATTATCAAATTCCACATGACAACACAATTATAACATTGACCACCACCATGCATACATAACAAACACATTGAACACAAGAATAATAAACACATATATAACCGACATGTGCACACGAAAAACACATTCTGCCCATCCATTCCAAGGGTTGAAGCATGCTCTGATACCACTCTGTAACATCCTCCTCCCACATTTACCTATGATAACCATTCCATCAGGGTAAAACTGTGACAAAGAGTTACTATGATATGATTCAACCCCTGAAGTACAATTAGGGAAGTGGAATCGACAAAAAAAAATGAATATGACCTTCCTCAAGAGCTACAGGACCCCCAGGGGATAAAAAATGACTCTAGGTGACCAACCCCTGATTTAACCTACTTTTTAACAAAACTAGACCCCCAATATCTCCCATGAAAAGCCCTCCATGTGGATGTAATCCTTGATTCACTCCCATGACAAGGAATCCATGCAGCTACAGTATTTTCTAGGTAGTTCTGTGCTAGTGGCCCCAAAATCTAAGCCACTTTTTTAGGGCTAGGACTCAGGGCTCTACCCAGAGCTTGATGAAATTCTCAAAAATGATAAATAATAAGAATAAAAGGCCTCTAATACAAAACTTGAACAAGGACCTGACCTAACAAATCCTAACAATGACAGGAAATTTACATATATGAATATAGGAACTTCATACTTATTTGAGATTCATCAAGAAGGTTTGATGTCTTCTCAACATAACTGAAATATCATCTATTAGGTAATATATCCATTGTCCATACATTTAATAATCAAAACATGATGAAAGCCATAATTATAATCTGTCATAAATCCATGGTTATAACCAACATAATAAAAATGATATAACAACCATTAAGATCACATAATAACATAACATTTACCCATAAAATACAAGAGGAAAAGAGATCTTATTAACATAGGGAAAAGAGACCAAGTTAGGGAGTTCTAGGTATCACCCAACCATATATTGGGATGAACCAAATCTCTCTTTCAACCAATCACCCAAGTGCCATATTCCAAGCATGAATGTGGGATCTTACAAAATAACCAAACCAGGGCTTCTAGAAGCCAAACCACCTCAAACATAAACTAGTGATTCCACCTCATGGTTTTACATCACTAACCATCACCAAATCAATCTCCATCCAAGCTATCTAGGTCTCAAGAGCGTTTTTTCCAACGTGGATTCCAGGACAAATAGTAACTCAACCCAAAGTTGTCGCTGATCTCTAGAGAAATATTCCAATAAATGCTTCCAGGAATAGTAACTCAACCCACCAAGGGTTTCATAGTGTTTTTACAACCAAGGATTCTAGGAATAGTAACTAAACGCAAGCTATTATAGGTATTCTAAAGTGCTTGTCCAACCAAGGCTCTAGGAACTAGTAACGGAACCCATAGCCAAAGTAGCATGACCACAAACCAGAAAACAAAGATAAAACCCAATATACCATGGCTATCCTAGAAATGGAAAGGCTAGGCAAAACCATTGTCAATCTAGGCAATCTTCCATGGTAACGAGAGATCATAACAAAGAAACCACATGCATGTGCCATGCATGCAAAAACTAGCAAGGAAGTCATACATGCAATTCGGTACCTGCAAGAAAAACTTAATATATTTTCTAATCCAACTGTCCTCTTCTTCTTTCCTAATTTTCCTTTTCCTTCTGGATCCAAATCGCAAGTACGCCACACTCATCCAATAGTTCTCCAAGAAAACTCTAAGTTTTAAAGAGTACGAGAGAGAGCATATAAGAGAGTGCCAAAGACTTAACTAACAAAATATCACACTGGAAAAAGCTATGACTTGATCCTCAGAAGCCTTTTTATTAATGAGGCCTCCATTTTCTTCATTTTACATTATTTTTCTTCATTTTCCTCCTCACATGCAACCTATGACCTTTCACATAAATTTTCTCCTATTGTACATTATTTTCATAAATAAAATGCTAATAAATGGCTCATGCCTTTCTAAAACCTTTTCCATTGCCTTTGCCAATTTTTATAGCCATTAATTAATCAAAATTGATCCTCATTATTATGTTTTTCCCAACATTCAACTTGGAATACATGTCTTGTGACCTTGGTTACTATTTTCCCTTTATAAACATTATTACATGGATTTTTAACCCAAGGTTGTTACATTTTGATTACAGCTCAGTAGTGTCTATGTTGGGATTGATTTCAACAAGTTCATGGTGATACTTGTCATGTGCATATGTGTTTGGATTGGTGGTCCTAATGGTTAGCATTGATGTCAATAGTATGATTTCACTTATGTTGGTATGTGTTGGCATTGATGTTGGGCCTATGAGGATGACACACTTGATGGCACACCCAATGATAGTATTATTTTGGCTGATAATGATGCTATAGATACATGATGCAGATCTACATGTGATGATGATGGTTGATGGCACACTATTTGAGTTGTCAATTAGTTCTTCATGCTTATGATTCATGGAGATGACGTTTTGCAGTGTGAAGGCCTCATGATGATGATGCTAATGTTTCAAAGGTCCTACAACCTCTGGCTAAGGAGAGTTTAGTTCCCAAGGCATTTAAATAAAACTGTGATGAAAACCATTTGTTGCCCCATTTTTTAAAACCCCAAAATTTTTAATTATATGAAAAATGTTTCCAAGTCTACTTATTATAAAAACAATCTTTCAAAGTGGCCTTCTAATGTTGAGTATGATTTTAAATGGTAGTGTAGTGAGAAAAGGATGATGGAATTTTTTTTTTAACATGTTGTTTAATACAAAATCCCTTGTTTTTAGCTTTAGAAGAAATATGGAATTATTGTGAAATCATAAACAGAAAAGAGGAGTGCATCATTAGGGTTCTCTTTTATTTTAATTCACAGAAATCAAAATTTGAAACTATAAATTTTAAAAGGCCAACAACTTCATTACTCCTTTCTATTGAAGAAAAACATTAAATGGAAACAAAACAGGAATACATATCATACTCAACAAGTGTCTGGAATCACTCTAAAATATTTATTCATATCCCACGAAGATTTGAAAATACAAAGGAATTTATGCTTCTGACGTCCAAAATTGGGAACCTCACTTTCTATTTCAATTTTTTTTTTATAAAAAATTACAAAAGGGGAGAGTTATGAAACTGTCAACTGTAAAAAAATATCAATTGAAAAAACTACTCTTAAAAATACTTGTCCTTCTGAGGATTTCATTCTTGATGAAAAATAAAACCAAACTACATTATTACGTCATTTTCAAAACATTTCCAAAAGGTTTCTGCAAATACATGTGGCATTAAGTCACTAAGTGAACTAGGACTCTGCTGTAGTTGAGGGTCAAGCTTCAATATTTGTCACTATTGGTGAAATCCATTCTCTGCATCTTTTCCATAGGTTCATATCTTCATTTGGACTCTTCACAAATCTATTATTTACCATCCTAAATTTTTTTATTCTTCTATATGTTGGTTTCTTAATAAAAAGGGTTCTCATCAGCCACTATAACCTAAAATATCTATGACAATAGTTTACAATGGTTGCTCCCTTTAGCACTATTGTCTTCTCATGTGTGTAGCCAATGTTTCTCTTAGTATCCACTAGCAAGGTCTCATATGTTTCCCATGGTAATACATTTCCCTGTTGATCCCAGCAAGAAGGTAGACCTGCCCTGGTCCTCTTATCAAAGTCATTGTTGAATTTAATTACAACTTCCTTCACTTCAGACAATTTTGTTTCTACTTTTTTGATCCACAAATTATTTTAAATCATTTTATTAATATCTAGGACCTATTTTGTCTGGTCTTCAAACTTTAATTCCCTCAACTCCTGTGATGATATTGAATTAATAAATTCAATCATTTTTTCGGAAACTCTAGCATGTTGTTGAAGTTTTTGCTTTCTAACAGCAATCAAACTTTCCAACTCAATCACTGCAAATTTATCCTCTACTAATATAGGCAATGACTCCCATATATTCTTCACAGCATGAATGATTTCATTCCAAATTATCTCCCTTTTCTTGGATAAGGGACATATTTCCCTTCACCTTCTCTTTCAGCTCTTTGATTCCTTGAGAGGCCATCTGAAAATAATTTCTATGCTTTTTTTTTTGGAATTTGGCTTCTGTGATCCATATTTTTTTGTAAAAAACTTATTTCGGTAATAACCACAAAGACTACTATCCTACTCATTCATCTAAGAAATCTTATCTTAGAAAGTAAGGTAGGGAAGCTTAGAAGCCTATCCCATACATTTAACTACTCATATAGAAGGTTGAAATAAACCAAGTTGCCTCACCTACAAGCATACCTACCCTACCTCTTTACTGATTATAATGACTCTGACCCAAGAAAGTATTTACGTGTTTACTATCTAGGTCATTCTTTCAATGTCTTTGTTTGGTAAGGGTAAGCGAGGTTCTTATCTCCAAAAAGACATTCTGGCAGAAGCAGACAATAAAAGAGAGGCATAGATAGGTTGATTCCTGGATGGGTTCTAATTGATGAATAGTATCAGCAAGGCATGACAAGGATGGCAGGATCAATGGATTTCCTTTACCTTTTCCTTGGTTTATACTGGATCTACTAGGACTGGGTGGATTTTTTACATAGTCATAGTAATAAAAGTCACTATAAGATCGTGAAACTACTAGTCTGATCTCCATGTTAGATTATGAGATAAGGACTATAAAACCCTTCATGATCTTATGTGATTATCACCGAAAGAAGTTTTTTACAAAAAATTATGGATCACAGAAGCCAAATTCCAAAAATTGAAACCCTCCTCGGTAGGGCCACGACTCAGAAAATTCATGTCCTGAAGATGAACCACACTGGTTGGTTCGAAACACGTCGACCCTTCATGATCTTATGTTATTATCAAATTTCTATACTTTGTGAAATTTTCTTGAGACATGGGAAATTCCCTTTCAGTTACCTTTATTATTTTCAATGCATCATCATAATTTATTTTAATTTTCTTCATTTCATTTTCATAAATCTACAATTCAGTCATGACTCTGGTAAATTTTTCTGTTCGATATTCAGATTATGGTTTCACTAGAATACTACAAACATGAGATTCTATTTTCTGTTGTAAAACATAATTCATCTCCTTCCTCTTAGCATTTTCCTCATTTCTTTGAAAATTTTCTCTAGTTAGAATTTATTTTTCTCTCTCTACTTGTGTTACTTTTGGGGCCATATCATGTTCCACAAAAGGAAACTTTAGCTTTTTCCTAGGAACTTGAATCTCTCTTTCAGCTCCTTGTAGTAATTTATGGACATCACTTCTGTCCTCTGGGTTTACACCAATTTTCAGAATAATTTTCTTCAGTTCTTCATTTGTGTATTTTTAAATCTATTGAATTCGTTTTTCTAATTTTAGCTAATTGACTACTTTCTCCAATAAGGCTTCAACTTTTCTAGTAGCTATGAAAGACTTATTCAAGTTACTGCATATTAACTCCCTGGTTTGTATATGCAAATTTGTTTTATCTGGGAATGGGATCTCTCTGGAATCCATTGTCAATCTAAAAGTCTTGAAACCTGATGAATATGAGATAATCAAAGCATAGAGGTGAGAGAAAGATAGTTTGAGTTAGTTTCTCTCAAGTTCCATAGCTAAAAGAAACCTCGTTTGATAATCAGAAATTGAATGTGCCTTGAATTGGGATTCCATGCTTTAGTTTATTTTTTTGTTCCTTTCCTCTATTTGGGAATACAACTAATTTATGAATGGGAAAGAACTTTGAGTGGCCTCTTCTATAAAAATGGAATAAGGTGTGAAAATGACTTCCCCCAACTGCAATTGGAAACCTCCTGCTACTGAAAAACTACCCCCCTCATACATCTTAACCCTTTTGGATATTTTTTCTACTTCCTCTTCCAGTTCATTAATCTCTTCATTGTCTCTTTTCAATATTTCTCACTAGGATGAGGAGTCTCAACCTCCATCCCTCCTGATGTAGTAGCTTGATCTCCATTTGCTAATTTCTCTACATCTGGTCGAGACTCATGGACATAAGGGGCATAAGAATTCTCCACTCTCCTATTTGAGATGATATGGGGAGGGTCATAGGACCATTTCTCACCCAACTAGAGCTTCATACTTCTAAGATCTTCTTCTTGATTAAGTAGGACATGTTGGTGCAATTCAATGAGATTCTGTGAGAAAATCGAGTCAAAGGAATACTTTTCAGTGTCCATGAAATGAATGTTATGGTGCTATATTAATAGTGTAGTCCCTTATTGTTGTTAGTGTAACCCACTTATTGTTATTATTCTACCCCTGTAGTCCCCATATTGTTATTATTGTGCCCTTACATTATTATTGTTAGGTCGGTTAGGACTATATTGTGGCCCCATGGACTCCTATATATAGAAAGGAGTTTTTTCATTTATGTCATCCAAGAATTGTTCATTTATGTAATGTAAATGATGTTTACCGCTCAAAGAGGTTGATTTCTAATGCATTGATCTATATTTTCTTCTATTTTTTGATTTGGTTTCATAACATTTGGTATCAGAGCTTTGGATTCTAGGGTTTCACTTCTTCAAAAAGGTCATCATGGAATTTTCGCTATAATTTTTTTTATACGAGGGTTCAAAAGCTAAAAAAAACCCATTTGTGAAGAAATCCTAATGAACTTCATGTAAATGTTTTAGATCTTGGTTCACAATATTTGCGAAGATATGGTCTGTGGAAGTTAGGGCTTTTGTAGGCTCTCCAATTTCATCTTGAAGTGGTGACCTTGGTAAAATCGTCATAACTCTCTCTATCAGCATCAGATTGGAATTATGTAAAAATTTGTTGAAATTACACGAACTATAGTTTCTTGTGTATTGATTTCAAAGCTTAAGGAGGAAACAGTGACATGTGGTATGTCGTAAAAGTTCACTCTACTGAAGCAGTCCATAATTAGGTCATTGTGGGAGATTGGGCACAAATTTTCCTTGAAGAATCCAATCAGGTCTAACCTGTGGCATTGGAAATATGATTCAAAGGGCTACTAAAAGAATTAAGATAAAATCTTAGGGATCCAAAATTACAAAGATACATTAGTTTCAATATTGAGCTCCTCAAAAGCAAGAAAAAAGTGTGTATTTTTAAAATAAATTGCATAAGTCTTGTTTGAAAAATCAATTTGAAGTGATTCCAAGCGAATATTAAAGCATAGATATCAGTATTGGGTTCTAAAAGCCCCCCTAAAAAGAATTCAATACCCATTAAGCCCTCATAAGGCTCTACTATGACTCATGAAAAGGAAGAAGTGCAACATGATATATCAAAATTACAAGAACAAGTGCAACAAATTTCACTCTTGCAAAGAGTAACAAAAAATGAAATAAAAGCTAAGATGGATGGTTTGAAGAAATGCGTGGAAGCTAAGATGGATGGTTTCAAAAAAGGCATGGAAGCTAAGATGGATGAATTAAAGAATGAAATGGAAGTTAAGATGGATGGCATGGAAGCTAATATGGATGACGTGGAAGATAAGATGGACGGTATAGAAGGAAAAATGGATGGTTTGAAGAAAGGCATGGAAGCTAAGATGGATGGTTTGAATAAAAGGATGGAAGCTAATATGTATGGTTTGAAGAATGGCATGGAAGCTAATATGGATGGCATGGAAGCTAAGATCGATGGTATAGAAGATTTGAAGGAAGGTTTGGTAAAGTTTCTACAAGAAAAGCTTCCTAATGGCGAAAATGTAGTAGACGAAACTCATCATGAGAAAAAAAGAAATGTTAATCACAATTTCATAGACTATAATGTTGGATTTAAGACCTGCCATATTCCAAATATATATATGAGGAAGTTTTATGGCAAGGATCTGATAACTTGGATACTACAAATGGAGCAATACTTTGAGCTCCATAATAAGCAAAACCCACAAAAGGTATGCATGGCAACTTTATATTTATAAAAAAATCAGTTTGTATGGTATCAATGGCTTTGTTCTCATAAACCACTGGTCACTTGGTCGATTTTTACGGAGGAAATGATGGTACATTATGAGGATACAAAGAGCAACACCTTCTTTTAATAAATCTCAAACAAAAGGGTTCAATGATGAAGCACATTTAGGACTTACAAAAATTGAATATAAGGGTAAATAATATTCTAGAGGAACATAGGATTGATGTCTTCATATGGACTCTAAAGGATAAAATCCAACATCAGGTTTACCTTTGGGAACTTGATACATTGGAGAAGGCATTCAGGTTGACAAGAAAAATTGAAAGAAAAATTATGGCGGAAAGGAAGCCTACCACTCACAACTATAAAGATGGAAGTGTTGCTACTCCTAGACTTCCACAACCTACAAGATTGACACGAAAATAATTGGAAGAAAAAAGAGCAAAAGGGCTTTGGTATAGTTGTGATAGAAAATACACTAAAGTTCATAAGTATAAGTGTGTTGAGAATAAATTATTTTACATATATTGTGAAGAGGAGGAAGAAAAGGAACAAGAAACTTGGGAAGAGGAGGAAGAAAAGGAAAAAGAAACTTCAAAAGAAGAGGATATACACCAAGAACCAACCCTAGAGGAAGAAGAAATGAATCTAACCATATCATGTAATGCATTGCCAGGAATTACCACTCCTCAAACTCTCAAGTTATAAGGACACATAAAGAAGAAAAATTTAATAGTGCTTATTGATTCGGGAAGTACCCATAATTTTATTCAATGTAAGGTAGCCAAAGAATTGAATTTCTTCCTATACCCAGTGCCAAAGTATCGAGTGATGGCGAAAAATGGAGGAACTATAAATGGCTCTAGAAAGTTCCATAATATCAAGCCAACCATAGGGGAATATGTATTGAATATTCCAATTCTTTCAATTCCAATGGGTGGTGTTGATGTTATACTAGGAGTACAATGGTTAAATTTTTAGGGTCGGTAGCTTTTAATTTTCAAGAACTTTTCTTGAATTTTTTTCAGAAGGAAAGGAAGTTGAATTACGGGGTATCGCATGAAATTCGAGAAAGATAATAAGCTCTAATTTCATGTATAAGCTTATGAAGAAAGAAAAATGAGGCGTCATTGCATAATTATGCTCACTAGAAGTTCCAACATCAAAATCATCTATTTCTCTAGATCTCGAAAAAGTCTTGGACAATCATTCCAAGGTGTTAGAAACTCCCAAAGGACTCCCACCTATTCGTGATCATGATCATGATATTCATTTGATTCTAGGAAGTTTTCTTCGAAACTTCAGGCCTTACAAATATCCTTATGTACAAAAGAGAAAAATTCAACGTATGATTGCACAAATACTAGAACCTCGTATAATTCAACCTAGTCAAAGTTCTCTCTCTGCTCCAGTATTATTGGTGCACAGGAAGGATGGATCATGGTGCATGTGTCCAGATTATACGAAGCTCAATATGCTCACTATTAAAGATACATTTACCATTCCTGTGATTGATTAATTATTGGATGAATTACATCGAGCAATTTATTTCACCAAGTTGGATCTCCATTTAGGATATCATCAAATTAGAATGAAGACTGAAGACATTCTGAAAACAACAATTCAAACTCATGAGGGTCATTATGATTTTTTTGTCATGCCTTTTGGCCTTACCAATGAACCTTCTACATTTCAAGGATTGATTAATTCCATTTTCAAACCCTTCCTTAGAAAATTTGTGTTAGTAATTTTTGATGATATACTAATCTACAACATGTCTTGGAAGGATCATGTTCAACATGTTAACAGGGTGCTCAAACTATTGGAGGAGGAACAATTATATGCAAAAACCTCCAAATGTTTCTTTGGAGTACAAGAGGTGGAATTTTTGGGTCATATTGTATCTCAGTCTGGTGTTAAGGTATACCCTAACAAAAGTAAATCCATTAAGGAATGGAAAGTCCCCACAACCAAAAAGAAGTTGCTAGGATTTCTCGGGTTAACAGGGTATTATCACAAGTTTTTTAAGAATTATGGGAAAATAGCAGCACCTTTAACAAAATTATTGAAGAAAGATGCATTTTCATGGACTCATGAAGCAACAAAGGCCTTTGAACATCTTAAAGAGGTAATGTGCCAAGCATCGGTCTTAGCTATGCCAGACTTCACAATTTTTTTTTATTGTGGAATGTGATGCCTTGGGAAATGGAATTGGTGTTGTTTTAATGCAAGAAGGAAGACCCATTTCTTTTGAAAGTCGTCCAATCAAAGGAAAGTATTTACAGAAATATTTTTATGATAAGGAAATGTTGGAAATACTACATGCACTAAAGAAATGGCGACCTTACCTAATGGGAAGACACTCCAAGGTAAAAACTGATCAGGATCATCTTAAATACTTTTTGGAACAAAGATTATCTTTTGAAGAGCATAAAAAATGGGTCACAAAGATGTTGGGTTATGACTTTGAAATAATTTACAAAAAAGGGAAGCTAAATATTGTTGCAGATGCACTCTCAAGAAAGGATGAGGATGTGGAAGAATTTATTTGTGACATTTCTATTATCCAACCATATTGGATAACCGAAGCAAAGGAGGAATGGAAGAATAATGAAGAAGTATGGACACTCATTCAAAATTTGCAGCAAGATCCCAGTACATCTGATACATTTAGTTGGAAAAATGATTCCTTATGGTACAACAATCACTTATATCTTCGTAAGAATTCCCAACTAAAACAAAAGATTCTTTTGGAATTACACACCTCTCCCGTAGGAGGACACTCAGGATTTTTAAAAGCTTACCACATGGTGAAGAAAGATTTTTTTTGGGACAACCTTAAATCTAATATTCAAAATTTTGTGGTGGAATGTTTGGTTTTCTAGCAAAATAAAGTTGAGACAATTAATACCACGGGTCTACTATAGCCTTTATCCATTCCAAATCAACATCGGAAGGAGGTTTCAATGGGTTTTATCACAGGTTTACCTAAGTCTGAAGGAAAGAGTGTCATCATGTTGGTAGTTTATAGGCTTGCCAAGGATGCACACTTTTTTCATTATCTCATCCATTTAAAGCGAGTACAATTGCTACTGCATTTATGGAAACAATTCAAAATCTTCATGGAACCAAAAGATTATTATAAGCGATAGAGATCCCATTTTCACTGGAAATTTTTGGACGGAGTTATTTTCTTATTTTGGTACTTAAGTAACTCATATCTCATCTTATCATCCTCAATCTGATTGGAAAACTAAGATAGTGAACAAATGTTTAGAAGGATATCTTCATTGCTTTGTATTTGATAAACAAACATGATGGGTTAATTGGTTACCACTAGCTGAATGGTGGTATAACATTTCCTTCCACACTGCAGCAAAAATGACTCCATTTATGGCACTTTATGGATACCATCCACCGTCCATCACATCATATTCAAGAGAAAATTCTAAGGTTAAAGCAGTGGAAGATCACATCAAGAATCAACAACAAGTTCTCCAACTCTTAAAGGATAACCTAAATTTGGCACATAATTGAATGAAATAACATGTAGATCAACATCGCAACGAGAGAATTTTTTATGTAGGCAATTGGGTATTTTTAGGGCTGCAACCATACGAACAAATTTCCCTCAAGCAAGCTAATAATGATAATAAATTATCACCAAAGTACTATGGTCCTTACAAGGTGTTGCAAAATATTGGTACTATGGCATACAATTTGGAGCTTCCTTCATCTTCCCGAGTGCACCTAGTTTTCCATTTTTCATGCTTAAAGAAGGTTATAAGTGACAAAATTTTGGTTCAAAAAATATTTCCAGAACTTGATGAGGAAGGAAAAATCATATTGGAACCTGAAGCAGTCACGGAAATAAGAACTCGACAGATATGAAATCGATCAATTTCAAAGTATCTCATCAAGTGGGAGAACTTACCCACTGAAGATTCCACATGGGAGGATGATAATTTTATACAGAAGCATCGAGAATTACTCAAGCATTAAAGACAACATTTTTTTGAAGGAGAGGGGCATATTAGGCCCCTATATTACTAGTGTATTCCCTTATTGTTGTTAGTGTAGACCCCTTATTGTTATTGTTGTACCCCTGTAGTCCCCATATTGTTATTATTGTGCCCTTACATTATTATTGTTAGGTCGAATAGGATTATATTATGGCCCCATGGACTCCTATATATGGAAAGGATGTTTTTTCATTTATGTCATCCAATAATTGTTCATTTATGTAATGTAAAGGAGGTTTCCTCCTCGAAGAGGCTAATTTCTAAGGCATTGATCTATATTTTCTTCTATTTTATGAGTTGGTTTCATAACAAAATTTGAGAGGAAGAACCGATTAACATATATTTATTGGACATTTTGACAGCTAGGACAAAGGATATAATGTG
Source organism: Pinus albicaulis (assembly GCA_034641835.2). NCBI lineage: Eukaryota > Viridiplantae > Streptophyta > Pinopsida > Pinales > Pinaceae > Pinus > Pinus albicaulis. Next base: position 926,525,334 of record CM076572.1, on the reverse strand, counting down.
TAAAATACCCAGTTATCAGTGGGTGATGTTGACTGGAGCTATGAATTGTATAATTCGAATCCATGGAGGTTGAACAAAAAGAGAATGGTGAAATGGAATGGGAAAGTGTAATGGCATTTATGGAAAAGAAACAAGGAAAATGAGGGGGAAAGGGGAATTAATGAACGCATGGAGTGTGTACCATTTATGACGTGGTGACAAGACGAGTCAAAATGACAAGGGTGATATGGAGGATGAGGTGGTAGGAATCAATGGTAACAGGATGATGATGTGACAATGATGAAACAGTGAAAATACATATCTATGCTCGCTTGCTGACGTTCTACAGGGGAATAATCCAATACAGAGGAGATCAGACAGCGTCCCCCCATAAAATATCTCGATCGTTGATATATCGGTCAACCCGAACTTGAAATATTTTTACGGAGGCACTAAGTGGAATAACCATTAGGCATGTAGTGTTGTCGAGTTTCCACCATAGGCTAGACCCATCGTATTTATTCCATCACACCTAACCATCCGAATGAAGTTTAACAAATTTTCTTGACTTTAGCATAGGAACCACCAAAATAAATTATCTTTAATGCTTCACTAAACTTGATTGGTGACACTTAATCCACCATTAAGAAATTAATTAAAATCCTAAATTAACTCTGATTTTGATTTTTTTTTAAATAGATATAATTTTTTTCTTTTTGCACATAGAAAGAAAATAAAATGATCTACAACAGGAGGCATGTTTGATCTAGTTTCATATGTGTCAGAGGCCATGCAATAGGTATAAAGGATAGCATAGATGTTGAATAAGAGGATCTAACTGGTGGAAGAGGTTTTGAGGTGAAGGCGTGATGTTTTCTTTTAGTTTAGGCATAATCACATGCAGACAAGTCTATGCGAGCGGTTGGGTGTTCATAGAGAAGACTATAGGAGAATTTATGGACTCATTTGCACAAAGACAATGTAATGGAAGTGATTGAGTGATTTGACAAGATTTTTCTATATTCCTCATGCTGATGGAAAGAAAATTATCTTGGAAATTCCCAGAGGCTTCTAGAAAAAGTGAAATATACCAGAAATGGTTTTAAAAGGTCCTCTCATGACCTAAATGAATATAATGCACAAGTAATGACTATTGTGGATTGATTCGGTCCAATTTTTGCACCTTTGATCCTATCCCCAAACTCAATTTCACCCTACATGTTTTATATACTTGATCTTAGAGCTATGTGATGGTAGATTGTGAGTTTATGATGTATGTATGAGAGTGAGAAGGTATCAGAGAACTATTATTTGTTTCAGACCTATTTTTGGTCATCGATGCTTCAGTGACTTACTGTTAATGGCATAAAATGGAATAGAATTGAAGCATGCTACAACATATATCAAATTTGATGTTGTTGGAGTAGAGATTGTTTGGAGAAGTTTTTGTATGCAGTTGGAGTATATGTTGATGAACCCTTAGCTAAACTGGGGGGGTGGGGGTGAATCAGTTTAGTACATTCATGAACATTAAAATTATTTTCTTTATAGCCATTAACTACTTCATTTTATAAGAAACATAATACATAATGAATCATCAAATTGAATCTGTGAACAACAAGTAATTAAGCAGATTAAAACATCACATCAAACACATAGACAACAAATATAAGTGGAAACCCATAAGGGAGAAAACCACATCTTATTATTGTTGTGATGCAAAGGAAAGATCCAAATCCCTCTCACAACTAATTTTTTGTAGGCTCCTACCTCACCCAGCTCCAACTGGAAATTTATCAAGCTACAACTTGAAAGGAGACTACAATCCCCTCACTCAACATGAAAAATCATATGCTGATTTACTTGGATATCAGCTTCGTTATCCTCCTTCTTCACTGCTACCTTTTTTCCCTTCATTTCTCCTTCATATCAGCTCCTGATGTGTACAACATCTCTATCATCTCTCTCTGATTCTTCCATTCTCTAACCTCACCATGCACACTGATAGTACATGTTTTATACAGATAACTACATCACTGTTTACATTCTATAGGGAATTCGAAGTGAAAGGGCCTGACACTTCAGTTCAGTTTTTACATCATAAATACTAATTATAGCACTTATCATACTTTTTCCTATGCCTATGGATACTTTCCTTTGCATCACAAACAATATGAAATAATCAATGAATTTACATTTAAACATAAACCAATTATTTCAATCAGCCCTTTTAGCTTCTAGCTTTTCTATGTAATTTTATTTTCTACTTGGTGTCCCTTATATTTTATGTTCCTGCTATTGTATTCTAATTGTGTTGCATAACCACATTTTTTTCCGACTCGACCTATCTACTTTCCTTCTCTTTCCTGCAGCGTTCAGCCTTCTGCTTTTCTCAACACGCGACTCTGCCCAGAGGTCTTTTTGAGCCCGAATCGACTTATTTGCCTTCCTTCTCTTGCCCACAATGGTCAGCCTTCTTCTTTTCCCTTTGATCTGCGTCAGGTCACTTACCTGAGTCTCCTTTAGCCACGTTCAAAAAATTTTCCACCTAAATTGAAATATATTCTATTCCCTTTGAAGAATGCATCCTGTCCACTTTCCATCGCATTTCAACATTTAGGAGTTCTCCGTTATAAGGCTCATATTCTCTCTAATGTGATTTAACAAAGTAAAACCCCCTACTTATGGATTTGAAATATGTTAAATGGTAGTTCTGAGTTGCATCATGTCTGGTCCCTTTAGCGCAATTCGCATTTCAAAAACTCAACATGGTTCATGCGTGCTATCCCTTCTGAGCTTGCAATGTGTGATATGTGATTCAATCCCACAGTCAAAATTTGAATCCTTTAGATTTCAGCTTTGAAGCATATCGCTTCCGTCCCCTCATCGCTCTTCGCATTTCGGCATTTCAACGTGGTAGCTAAGCACTATGCCTTCTAAGCTTTGCAAATTGTGATATGTGATAAAGGGTTCGGGTCCACGTCGAGGTGCCATGTCACTATCACTTCGTCTTCCACGTCACCTACCACGTCACATTCCACTTCATCAAGATGTATTTGTGATTTGTGGGGTTAGGTCCACATTGTCTGCCACATCACCAGACACGTCATCTGACATGTCACCTGTCACGTGAAAAATATGTATTTGTGATTTTTGGGGTTAGGTCGACGTCGTCTGCCACATCAGCAGCCACATCACTTTCCATGTCAGCTGCCACGTCATCTCCCACACTTCGTATTTCGGAATTCCTGTGTCTCTGTTGTTTTGAGATACCCCTTCTACTACGAAATCTGATATGTGATCAGGCCTTCTGTTGCAATTGTGATTTGTGATATATCCACTGAACATTGTTCTAAACGTGTTTTTCTGGAAATTTACCCGACTCTACACGTAGAACTACACGCACCTTCATGCACTATTCTGAACGCAAACTAGCCTAACTATGTCCGTACGCTCACAACTTTCTTCACTAGTTGACCACATTTATTACTTATCTTAGCATGTTCACGACTCTACCCACTCGTGCATGACTTGACCCAAACTTGTTTCCTTTATTGCCTTTGTTGCCTTTGCTGACTTTTCTCCTTGATAAATCTTATAATGCTGCTCCTTGCCTTTTTACTTCTCCTCTCTACTCCTTTGCCTTAATGATAATTCTGGTGTTTATCCATGCCTCTTTGCTGCTCCTCTACCTTGCTCCTTTTCCTCTAATTCCGCTCCTTTGGCACTTTGTTGCTCCTCTTCCTCTTTTCTTCTCCTCCACTGTACTTTTTCCTTCTTTGACTTATATCTCCTTTATAATCCAGTTGATCCTGATCTTCTTGTTTGTCCTTAATGATAATTTAGGTGCTGCTCTTTTCTGCTCCTTTGCCATCAGTGACAATATTTCCAACAGTCTCCCCCTTTGGCATTGATGGAAATGCTTCCTCCAACATTTCCTCCCCCCTTCATTCTAATAAGTGTCTATCCTCCTCTACTTTCTTTTCCTCCCCCTTTGACATCAATGATAAAGGGTTACACCTTTTTCTAGTGCATTGTCCATAATTTAATTACTAGAGTTCAACATAATAATTCCTCATTTTTTCCACATACCTGGTTGGGACTGCTGCTCCATTTGGTGTGTCAATAACATTAGGAGAATACTTTGGGAGTCATTGCATTTGTATGTATATTGCTGAAATGTGCTAGACTGCTGAACTTTTTGGCTAAAATCAGGAGAATTTATTCATTAGTAATTATCTTCAGCAGCATTTGAGGTTCCTCTTTACTTCTATGTTCGTGGTTGATAGCTGCTCTCCCCATGGAATGATGCTTTTTTTCTAATACTGGTTGGGTGACTGCACTATTTTTGTTCCTGATATTGCAGCCTTTGTTGGTGCATTTTTTCCATTCCTTTTTGTTTTTTTTTTCTTAATCCTTTTTTTTTGGTTTCTGATCATATTAGAGAGTATCATATGTAGACACTATCCCTAGTTTGTCTCTTAGATATTCGAATGGTTCTCTAGCAAGAAGTTTTGTAAATATGTCTACTGTATGTTCATTTTTTTCGGACGTATTCCATCTTTACTATTTTCTCTACTACTTGTTCTCTAAGGAAGTGGTACTTTATTGGGATGTGCTTGGTTTTCGAATGAAGCACAAAATTTTTTGATATGCTTATTGCACTTGTATTGTCACATTTGATATAAATTGGTTCAATGATGCTTACCTTCATGTCTTGAAGATTTTGTTTCATCCACATCACTTGTGTGCAACAAGCTCCAGTTTCTATGTATGCTGCTTCTACTCTAGATAGAGGGATATATGTTTGCTTCTTGCTTAACCATGCCACCAGAATCTCTCCCAAATAGAATTCACCTCCACTTGTGATTTTCCTGCCATCCACATAGCTGGCCCAATTTGCATCTATATATGATGCCAATGTGAAATATTTGCCTTTTGGATACCATAGGCCATAATATGCAGTTATTTACAGGTATCTAAATATCGTCTTGATTGATAGCATGTGATTTTGTTTTGGTGCTGCTTGATATCTTTCCACAAGTCCTACTACCAACATAATGTATGGTCTAGAGGCTGTTAGGTATAGAAACCTTCCTATCATAGATCTGTAAAGTATTTGATCTACATCTACAGATCCATCATCACTGCATAACTTGCATCTAGTGATCATGGGAGTTTACACAAGTTTGCAGTATTTGGAGAGATTATCTTCTTAACATGTCTCTTAAGTATTTTTCTTATGAAATGAATATGCCTTTGTTATTCTATAGAATTTGAAGCCCTAGGGAGAAGGTAATCTCTCCAATCATAAACATCTTAAATTCTGACTTCATCTCTTCTGAAAATCCTTTTACTAACTCATCCTTGTTGCTGCCAAACATGATGTCATCTACATATACCACTACAATTAAAAGTTCATTTTCATCACCCTTTATATACATATTTCTTTCTACTCCTCCCTTCTTGAATCCTTTATTTTGAAAGTACTTGTCCAGCCTAGAATACCATGCACATGGCTCTTGTTTGAGACCATATAGGGTTTTATTTAATGTGCAAACATAGTTGTGCTTATCTGCTAAGGAAAAAACTTCAAGTTATTCCATGTATACTTCCTCTTGTAGATGTCTATTTATGAAGGCAGACTTCACATCCATTTGATATACCTTGAAATCATGATAGCATGCAAATTCCAGAAACATTCTAATTGCTTCCATTCTTGCTCCAAGGGAAAAATTTTCATCATAGTCAAGTCCTTCGATTTGAGAGTATCCCTAACATACAAGTCTGGCTTTATTTCTGATTACCTGACCTTTTTCATTCATCTTATTCTTGAATATCCACTTTGTGCCAATGACATTTTTCCCAACATTTCTTGGTATTAACTCCCAGGTCTTTTTCTTCTTAATCTGATCTAATTCTTCATTCATAGAATTTATCCAATTTTTGTCTTTGCTGGCCTCGTTGAAATTCTTCGATTCTATCTGCGACAGCATGGCTAGATACACTTCCTCGGTCTTTTTAGCTAGTTGTCTTCTTGTTTGGACTCCTACACTTTTGTCTCCAATGATTTGATCTTATGGATGGTTCTTTTGAGTGTGTCTCGAGGGTCCTTTTGAGTTGATTTTTGTATCTTCTCTTCTCTCATTTTTTTCTTCATTTTCTTGATTATCATGATGATGATGACCTGGATGATTGACAAAGTTTGCACTTCTAGTTCTATCTGGTAGTTCTTCATTGAATATCACATCAATCCTTTCCACAATTTTATGCAGTCTTTTATTGTAGCATTTGTAACCCTTACTCTTTGATGCATATCCCAAAAATATTCTTTCATTAGCTCTTGCATCATGGTCCCCCAATTTTTCATCATTATTATTTATGAAACATTTTATGCCAAAGACTCTAAAGTGCTTAATTGATGTATGTTTCTCATGCCACAGTTCATACAGAGTCTTGTCACAATTTGCTTTAAGATGAGCTTTGTTGAGGATATGAACAACTGTGTGTATTGAATCTGCCCAGTAGGTTTGGGTAATGTTTCTTTCTTGCATCATGGCTTTGGAAATCTATTGTACAAACATGTTTTTCCTCTCTTCCACTCCATTCTATTGAGGTGTATCTGCAACTGTAAATTGTTTCTTTATCCCACGTTCATTGCATAGGTCTTAAAACTCATCACCTGTGAATTCACCTCCTCTGTCTGATATAATGCATTTTATTTTACATCCAGTTTGATTTTTTTCCAGTGCCTTGAATATCTTAAATTTCTCAAACGCTTCAGATTTGTATATGAGAAATGCCACCAATGTTAATCTGGAAAAATCATCGATTATTAGCAGAAAATACAATTCTCCACCTGGTGCATTTGTTCTTGAAGGTCTGCATAGGTCCATGTGTACAAGCTGAAGAGGTTTACTTGTAGATAGTTGGTCTTTGGCTTTGAACAATGTGCGATTTTTTTTGCCTAGTTGGCAGGACTTACATATGGTATTTGGTGGCTTCTTTATTGCAGGAAAATCTCTGACAGCTTTATTTTTGCTCAGTTTGATAATGTGGTCAAAATTTAAATGTCCCAATCTTCTATGCCATAGCCAAGATTCATCAATTTTGCTGATGTGGCATGCTTCATTCTCCTCTTCCACTATATCAACATTAATCTCTGTTTGACCACCTTTAAACAAGGTCTTTCTTCTGGTGATTGACCTTACTTTAGAATCTTGGGCTCTGAAAAGAACCTCACAGCCTTTATCATAAATTTGAATAACACTTAGCAGATTGGATTTCAAACCATCTACAAACAATACATCCTAAGCCTCTCCTCCTCTATTATTCAAGCTGACTATGCCTTTTCCCTTGATTTTTCCTACTCTATCATTTTCGAATGTTACATTCCGAGATTTATTTTCATCAAAAGTTACAAACTTGCTTCAGTCTCCATTCATATGTCTTGAGAACCCACTGTCCACATACCATTAACTGTTCTAATCTTGAGAAATTAGAACCATATCACACTTATTTAGCTTCCTTTTCCATTACATGTATCTTTTTGTTCTATAAATTTTCTCAGGAGATGGATCACAGTCTTTGAGTGGACATTCGTAAGACTTGTGCCCATTTTTATGGCAGTAAAAACATTTGATTGTATTTTGGAAAGGATTATGTACACGAGTGAATCCACCATTGTTCTTAATTTCCTTTGAGTTTCCATACTCCAATCTCCTTATATATGCTCTACACTCCATGGCTTTATGGATAAACCTTTTACAGCAAAACCAATACCCATGGAAGTAGTATATGTATCTAGCGGAGAAGGTTGTTTGGGGATATAGCCATCTAGTCATATGAAAATTCTCTCTTTGGAATCCATTTGATCTGTGTTGGAATTTTTCTTGGCTGTTCACTCCTTTTGTTTCCAAGGCTTTCCTTGTGGTAGGCTTTTGTTGTAGTTCATGAGGATTTGAAGGGTTTCCCACATTTTTATTCTCAGATTTATGGGAGTTAACGTTTTATTTTAATACAACTTTCACAAATTTAATAGCTTTCTTATCCTCTACCTTAGACTTGCTGGATTCTCCTTCATATCCTATCATAGCCATTAAAAGAGGAGATCTTTGTGCATTTAATATCCTGTCCAATTGTTCAACACCTTTTAACTGCTAAATGTTCATTGTTAAATTAGTTTGATAATTTTCCAATTTCTTCCTCAGATTCACCACCTCTTCTTCCAATATTCCACACTCCTGACTTTTATCTCCTATTTGCTGCAACAGAATATCTTCTACTTTCCTTGCTTATTCTAGTTCATTTTTTAACTTAATAAAATATTCAGAGTTTGGTTCTTCCTTTACATATTTCAGAAGGATTTCCTTCTGTTTTCTAGTCTTGATCTTGAGTCTATCAATTTCCTTTAGGGAATTCACCAATTCCCCCTCAAGATCTACCTCACCTTCTTCTTCAAATTTTAGGAGATCCTCCTCAAGCTCTTCATTTTCCATCAAAATGAATTTTGATTTCCCTTCTTCATTGGGGGATTCATCTGAACTCTCAGATGCACTATTGTCTTGTTTTTTTTTTTGCTAGTTTAGACTAATCCTACACCCACGGGGGGATTGGAACCGGTGACCTATCGCATGGAGTGCCTTAACAGTGCACCCTTCACCGTCGAACCAAAGCCCCGTGGGCTGCACTATTGTCTTGTTGCACATAGAATGTTTTTCTATTAAATTTGTTTCCTTTATGCCTTTTTCTGAAATTTCTTTTCTCTTTCCCTTTCGACTGATTCTCTATTTTCTTCTGAGGAAATTTTGAAGAATAGTGCCCCACTCTTCCACAATTAAATCACTTTAATGGAATTTTATTTTTGTACTTAACTGTGCCTCTATCCAATCTTATGACAAATTTGGCTTCTTCTTCATCAGAGCATGAGAATGTACCTTCCTTTTCTTCTATTCACTTTTCTGCCTTAAAGGCGGCCTCAGTTGTGTTTTACTTCCCTTTAGGAAGTCTCATGTCATATGTTGTTAGGTTACCAAGTAATTGGTTTTTGGTTAAGGTTTCCCAATTTGTTTTTTCTTTTATGGCAGAAACCTAAGGATTAAACTTGGATGGTAAAGATCTAAATATTTTCTAGACTACAACACTTTATTTAATTTCTTCTCCTAGACCTATGATGATATTCACAACTTCTGAAACTCTTAAGAAGAATGCAGCTATATCTTCATCTTCATTCATTTTCAAGTTTTCAAACCGAGTTCTATGTGCTTGTAGTTTGGCCATCTTCACCTTTGTATCTCCCTCATGAATATTTTCTAATGTATCCCAGATTTCTTTGGCAGTCTTACTGTACATTACTTTGATAAATTATGACTCACTCAGATCGCTCAAGGGCGCATTCATTTCTTTTGCATTAGCTATGAAATTTTGTTTAAATTTTTTCTTAGTGTCATTTTCCTTTGGTGCATATTTTTCTTCCACAACAACCCAGACTTCTATTCCTAGAGACATTAAGTATGTCTTCATTCTTATTTTCCAGAAAGTATAGTTTGTGTCAGTAAACAGAGGGGCTTTATTTGTAGAGAATCCTTCTAGAATAGCCATTTTGGGGACTAATGACCTCTGTCCAGTGGTTAAACTGATACAAAAGGAACTCAATCCGATACCAATTGATGAACCCTTAGCTAAACAAGGGGGTGGGTGAATGAGTTTAGTACATTCATGAACATTAAAAATATTTTCTTTACACCCATTAACTACTTCATTTTATAAGCAACATAATACATAATGAATCAACAAATTGAATGTGTGGAAAACAAGTAATTAAGCAGATTAAAACATCACATCAACACATACTCATCAAGCACATAGACAAAAGATATAAGTGGAAACCCATAAGGGAGAAAACCACATATTATTATTGTTGTGATGCAAATGCAAGCTCCAATTCCCTCTAACAACTGATTTTTTTGTAGGCTCCAACCTACAGGAGGCTACTTCCTCAAATCCCGCAAGCTACAACTTGAAAGGAGACTACAATCCCCTCACTCAACATGAAAATCATATGCTGATTTACCTGGATATCAGCTCTATTATCCTCCTTCTTCACTATTGCCTTTTCTACCTTCATTTTTGCTTCATATAAGCTCCCGATGTGCACACATCTCTATCAGATCTATTTGATTCTTCCCTTCTCTAACCTCACCATGCACACTGATATTACATGTTTTATATAGATAACTACATGACTGTTTGCATTCTATAGGGAATTCCAAGTGAAGAGGCCTGACCCTATTCCTTCCACCCATTCAATTACTTACACTTCAGTTCATGTTATTACATCAGAAATAATCATTACAAAAGTCATTTTACTTTTGCCTATGCCTATAGATACATGCCTTTGAATCATAAACAATATGAAATAATCAATGAATTTACATTTACACATAAACCAATTATTTCAATTAGCCCTTTTAGCTTCTAGCTTTACTGTGTATTTGTCTTTTCTTCTTATTGTCCCTTGTCTTTTATGTTCCTGCTGTTGTATTATAATTGTGTTGCATAATCACATTTTTTCCCAACTCGGCCTATCTACCTTCCTTCTCTTTCCCGCAATGTTAAACCTTATGCTTTTCTCAACACCTGACTCTGTCTGGAGGTATTTTTGAGCCCGAATTGACCTATCTGCCTTCCTTCTCTTTCCTGCAATGGTCAAAATTCTGCTTTTCCCTTTGTTCTGTGTCGAGTCACTAGCAACCTCCACTACTCCAGTCTCCTTATATACGCTCTACACTCCATGGCTTTATGACTAAACCTTTTATTACAAAATAAATACACATGCAGGTAGTATATGTATCTGGCGTAGAAGATTGTTTGGGGATATAGTCATCTGATCATATGAAAATTCTCTCTTTGGAAGCCATTTGATCTGTGTTGGAATGTTTCTTGGCTATTCACTCCTTTTGTTTCCAGGGCTTTCTTTGTGGTGGGCTTTTGCTACAGTCCATGAGGATTTGAAGGGTTTCCCACATTTTGGTTCTCAGATTGATGGGAGTTAACTTTTTCTTTTAGGACAACTTTCACAAATGTAATGGCTTTCGTATCCTCTGCCCTCGACTTGCTGGATTCTCCTTCATATCCTATCCTAGCCCTTACAAGATGAGATCTTGGTGCATTTAATATCCTGTCCAATTGCTCAACACCTTTTAACTGTTGAATGTTCATTTTTAAATCAATTTGAGCCTTTTCCAATTTCTTCGTCAGACTCACCACCTCTTCTTCCAATATTCCACACTCCTGAATTTTATCTCTTATTTGCTACAACAGAATATCTTCTACGTTCCTTGCTTCTTCTAGTTCAATTTTTAACTTAATAAAATATTCAGAGTTTGGTTCTTCCTTTACATATTTTAGAAGGGTTTCCTTATTTTTTCTAGTCTTGATCTTGAGTCTATCAATTTCCTTTAGGGAAATCATCAACTCCCCCTCAAGATCGACCTCACCTTATTCTTAAAATTCCAGGAGATCTTCCTCAAGACCTTCCATGGCCATCAAAATGAATTCTGATGTCGCTTATTCATTGGGGATTCATCTAAACTCTCATATGCACTGTTGTCTTGTTGAGCATAGAATTTTTTTCTATTAAATTTGTTCCCTTTCTGCCTATTGCTGAAACTCATTTTCTCTTTCCCTTTCGACTAATTCTCTATTTTCTTTTGAGGAAATTTTGAAGCATAGTGCCCCACTCTTCCATAATTAAATCACTTAAATGGAATTTTATGTTTTTACTTACCTGTGCCTCTATCCAATCTTCTGACAAATTTAGCTTCTTCTTCATCAGAGGATGAGAATGTACCTTCCTTTTCTTATATGCAATTTTCTACCTGAAAGGCAGCCTCCCTTGTTTGACTTCCCTTTAGGAAGTCTCAACATATATGTTGTTACGTTCCAAAATAATTGGTTTCTGGTCAAGGTTTCCCAGTTTGTTTTTTCTTCTATGGCAGAAACCTTAGGATTAAACTTGGATGGTAGAGATGTAAATATTTTCTAGACTGCAACACTTTATTTATTTTATTCTCCTAGACCTATGCTGGTATTCAAAAATTCTACAACACTTAAGAAGAATGCAACTATATCTTCATCTTCATTTATTTTCAAGTTTTCAAACTTAGTTCTATGTTCTCGCGGTTTGGCCATCTTCACCTTTGTATCTACCTCATGAATATTTTCTAATGTATCCGAGATATCTTTGGCGGCCTTACTGTACATTACTTTGATAAATTATGACTCACTCAGATCTCTCAAGAGCGCATTCATTGCTTTTGCATTAGCTATGAAATTTTGTTTGGCTTCTTTCTCAGTGTGAGTTTTATTTGGTGCATATTTTTCTTCCACAACAACCCAAACTTCTATTCCTAGAGACATTAATTATGTCCTCTTCTTATTTTCCAGAAAGCATAGTTTGTGCCAGTAATCAAAGGGGCTTTACTTGTAGAGCATCCTTCTAGATTAGTCATTTTTGGGTCTAAGGACTTCCTTCCAGTGGTTAAACTGATAAAAAAGGAACTCGCTCTGATACCAATTGATGAACCCTTAGCTAAAATGGGAGGGGGGTGAATCAATTTAGTACATTCATGAACATTAAAACTCTTTTCTTTACACCCATTAACTAATTCATTTTATAAGCAACATAATACATAAGAATAAAAAAACTGAATGCGTGGACAACAAGTAATTAAGAAGATTAAAACATCACATCAACACATACTCATCAAGCACATAGACACCAGATTTAAGTGGAAACCCATAAGCAAGAAAGCCACAACTTGTTATTGTTTTGATGCAAAGCCAAGCTCCAAATCCCTCTCACAACTAATTTTTTGTAGGCTCCAACATACAAGAGGCTACTACCTTAATTTCTATAGGCTACAATTGGCAAGGAAGCTCCAACTCCCATCAATTTTCTACAGGCTACAACCTACAAGAGGATCCTACCTCACCCGGCTCCAATTGGAAATTTATCAAGCTACAAATTGAAAGGATACTACAATCCCCTCACTCAACTTGAAAATCATATGCAGATTTACCTGGATATCAGCTCTGTTATCCTCCTTCTTCGCTGTTGCCTTTTCTGCCTTCATTTCTTCTTCATATCAGCTCCTAATGTGCACAACATCTCTATTAGCTCTCTCTAATTCTGCCATTATCTAACCTCACCATGCACACTGATATTACATGTTTTATATGATAATTACATGAATTTTTTCATTCTACAGGGAATTCAAAGTGAACAGGCCTGACCCTATGCCTTCCAGCCATTCAATTCCTTACACTTCAATTCAGGTTATTACATCAGAAATATTCATTACAACACTCATTGGACATTTTCCTATGCCTACAAATATTTTCCTTTGCATCACAAACAATATGAAATAATCAATGAATTTACGTTTACTCATAAACCAATTATTTCAATCATCTCTTTTAGCTTCTAGCTTTGCTGTGTATTTGTCTTTTCTGCTTGCTTTCCCTTGTCTTTTATGTTCTTGCCGTTGTATTCTAACTGTGTTGATTAACTGCATTTTTTCCTGACTCGACCTATCTACATTCCTTCTCTTGCCCGCAGCATTCAGACTTCTGCTTTTCTGAACACCCGGAGGTCTTTTTGAGGCCGAATCGACCTATCTGCCTTCCTTCTATTGCCCGCAATGGTCAACCTTCTACTTTTCTCTTTGTTTTGTGTCATGTCACTTACCCGAGTCTCCTTTACCCACATTCAGAAATTTTTCCACTTAGATTGAAATATATTCTATTTCTTTTGAAGAATGCATCACGTCCACTTTCCATCGCATCTCGGCATTCAGGCGTTCTCAGTTATAAGGCTCATTTTCTCTCTGATGCGATTTAAAAAAGGAAAACCTATACTTACAGACTTGAAATATGTTAAATGTTAGTTCTGAGTTGCATCACGTCCGGTCCCTTTATCACACTTTGCATTTCAGCGATTCAACATGGTTCATGGGTGCTATCACTTCTGAGCTTGCGATGTGCGATATGCGATTAGATCCCACATCTGAAATTTAAATCCTTTAGATTTTAGCTTTGAAGAATATCTCATCCAACCCCTCGTCGCTCTTCGCATTTCGACGTTTCAACATGGTACATAAGCACTATCCCTTCTAATATTTGAGACTTGCGATAAAGGGTTTGATTCCATGTGGGGGTGCCACATCACTGTCACGTCATCTGCCACATCACCTGCCATGTCATATGCCATGTCACCTACCACTTCATCAAGATGTATTTGTGATTTGTGGGGTTAGGTCCATGTCGTCTGCCACGTCACCTAACACGTCATCTGCCACATCACCTGTCACATCATCAATATGTATTTGTGATTTTTGGGGTTAGGTCGATGTCTTCTGCCACATCAGCAGCCATGTCACTTGTCACGTTAGCTGCCACGTCATCTACCGCACTTCCCATTTCGAAATTTTTGTGTCTCTGTTGCTTTGCGATACTCCTTCCGCTACAATTTGGGATACATGATCAAGCCTTTTATTGCGATTACGATTTGTGATATCTTCGCCAAACACTGTTCTGGATGTGTTTTTTGGGAAATTTACCCTAATCTTCCCGCAGAACTACAAGTGCTGCACGCACCTTCATGCACTATTCTAAACGCAAACTAGCCCAACTCTGCTTTTGTGTTCACAAATTTCTCCACTAGTTGACCACGTTCACGACTCTGCCCATTCTTGCATGACTTGACCCAAACTTGTTGCCTTTGTTGCCTTCATTCCTTTTCTGAATTTTCTCCTTGATAAAGCTTCTAATGTTGTTCCTTGCCTTTTTACTTCTCCTCTCTATTCCTTTGCCTTAATGATAATTTTGGTTTTTATCCATGCCTCTTTGTTGCTCCTCTTCCTTGCTCCTGATATTCTAATGTCATTCCTTTGGCACTTTTCTTCTCTTCTTCATTGTTTCTTCTCCTCCACTGTACTTTTTCCTTATTTGCCTTATTTCTCCTTTATAATCTAGTTGATCTTGATCTGCTCCTTTGTCCTTAATGATAATTCTAGTGCTTCTCCTTTCTGCTCCTTTGCCATCAATGAAAATATTTCCAACAGTCTCCCCTTTAGCATTGATGGAAACACTTCCTCCAACACTTCCTCCCCCTTTCATTCTAAGAAGTGTCTATCTTCATCTGCTTTCTTTTCATCCCCCTTTGACATCAATGGCAAAGGGTTACACCTTTTTCTATTGTATTGTCCATCATTGCATTACTAGAGTTTGGCATAAGCATTCTTCATTTTGTCCACATACCTGTCTAGGACTACTACTCCATTTGGTGTGTAAGTAACATTAGGAGAATACTTTGGGAGTCATTGCATTTGCATGTATAGTGATGAAATGTGCTAGACTACTAAACATTTTGGCTAAAATCAGGAGAAGTTCTTCATCAGTAGTTATCTTCAGCAACATTTGAGGTTCATATTTACTTCTATGTTCATGGCTAATGGCTAATCTCCCCATGGAATGATAATCTCCCCTTTGTTGGTGCATTTTTTCCATTTTTATTTTTTTTTTGATCTTTTTTTGTTTTTTTTTTCTGACCATATTAGATAGTATCATCTGTATATGCGATTCCTAGTTTGTCTCTTAGATATTCAAATGGTTCTCTCACAAGAATTTTTTTAAATATGTCTCATGTTTGTTCATTTGTTGGGATGTATTCCATATTTATTGTTTTCTCTTCTACTTGTTCTCTAAGGAAGTGGTACTTTATTGGGATGTGCTTGGTTTTCAAATGAAGCACAGGATTTTTTGATATGATTATTGCACTTGTATTGTCACATTTGATAGAAATAGGTTCAAATATGCTTACCTTCATGTCTTGAATATTTTGTTTCATCCACATCACTTGTGTGCAACAAGCTGTTGATGTTATGTATTCCGCTTCCGCTCTAGATAGAGATACATATGTGTGCTTCTTGCTTAACCATGCCACCAGAATTTCTCCCAAATATAATGCACCTCCAATTGTGCTTTTCCCGTCATCCACACAGCTGGCCCAATCTGCATCTATATGTTATGTGTTTGTGAAATATTTTCCTTTCGGATACCATAGGCCATAATGTGCAGTTCCTTGCTGGTATCAAAATATCCTCTTGATTTATAGAAAGTGATCTTTTTTTGGTGTTGATTGATATATTTCCACAAGTCCTAATACCAACATAATTTCTATTCTAGAGGTTAGGTATAGCAGACTTCCTATCATAGATCTGTAAAGTATTTTATCTACATCTGCAGATCCATTTTCAGCACATAACTTGCATCCAGTGATCATGGGAGTTGACACAAGTTTGCAGTCTTCCATTTGGAATCTTTTTAACATGTCTCTTAAGTATTTTTCTTGTGAAATGAATATTCCTTTGTTCTTATGTATAATTTTAAGCCCTAGGTAGAAGGTAAGCTCTCAAATCATAGACATCTGAAATTTTGACTTTGTCTCTTCTGCAAATCCTTTTACTAACTCATCCTTGTTGCTGCCAAACATGACGTCATGTACATATACCGCTACAATTACAAGTTCATTTTCATCATGCCACCGGACTTTCTCCCAAATAGAATGCAACTTCAATTGTGCTTTTCCTGTCATCCACAAAGCTGGCCCAATCTACATCTATATATTTTGTGCTTGTGAAATATTTGCCTTTCGGATACCATAGGCCATAATGTACAGTTCCTTTCAGGTATCTAAATATCCTCTTGATTTCTAGCAAGTGATTTTGTTTTGGTGCTACTTGATATCTTGCCACAAGTCCTACTACCAACATAATGTCTATTCTAGAGGTTTTTAGGTAGAGTAGACTTACTATCATATATCTATAAAGTCTTTGATCTACATCTGCAGATCCATCATCAGCACGTAACTTGCATCCAGTGATCGTTGGAGTTGACACAAGTTTTTAGTCTTCCATTTGGAATCTTTTTAACATGTCTCTTAAGTATTTTTATTGTGAAATGAATATGCCTTTTCTTTTCTGTATAATTTGAAGCCCTAGGTAAAAGGTAAGCTCTCCAATCATATACATCTTAAATCCAGACTTCATCTCTTCTGAAAATCCTTTCACTAACTCATCCTTGTTGCTGCCAAACCTGATGTCATATACATATATCACTACAATTAAAATTTCATTTTCATCAGCCTTTATATACAGATTTATTTCTACTCCTCCCTTCTTGAATCCTTGTTTCTGAAAGTACTTTTCTAGCCTAGAATACCATGCACGTGGTGCTTGTTTGAGACCATATAGGGATTTATTTAATCTGCAAACATAGTTGTGCTTATCTGTTAAGGAAAAACCTTCAGGTTATTCCATGCAGAATTCCTCCTCTAGATCTCCATTTAGGAAGGCAGACTTCAATGATCAACCTTCTGATTTTTCCTTTATTCTGTGTCGAGTCACTTACCCGAGTCTCCTTTAGACACGTTCTGAAATTTTTCCACTTAGATTGAAATATATTCTATTTTCTTTGAAGAATTCATCGCGTCCACTTTCCATCACATTTCGACATTTTGATGTTCTCCGTTATAAGGATCATTTTCTCTCCAATGTGATTTATCAAAGGAAAACCTCATACTTCTAGACTTGAAATATGTTAAATGTTAGTTCTGATCTGCATCACGTCTGGTCCCTTTATCGCACTTCGCATTTCAGCGATTCAAAATGGTTCTTGGGTGCTATCACTTCTGAGCTTGCGATGTGTGATATGTGATTGGATCCCATATCTGGACTTTAAATCCTTTAGATTTTAGATTTGAAGAATATCGCATCCAACCCCTCGTCTCTCTTCACATTTCAACATTTCAACATGGTACATAAGCACTATCCCTTCTAATCTTTGCGACTTGCGATAAAGGGTTCGAGTCCACGTCGGGGTGCCATGTCATTGTCAGATCGTATACCACATCACCTGCCACATCATATGCCACATCGCCTGCCACTTCATCAAGATGTATTTGTGATTTGTGGGGTCAGGTCTACGTGGTCTGCCATGTCAGCTACCACGTCATCTGCCACATCACCTGTCATGTCATCAAGATGTATTTGTGATTTGTGGGGTCAGGTTGACGTAATCTACCACATCAGCATCCTCGTCACTTGCCACGTCAGCTGCCACATCATCTCTCGCACTTCACATTTCACAATTTTTGTGTATCTTTTTTTTTGCGATACTCCTTCCACTGCAATTTGGGATATGCGATCAGGCCTTTTTTTACGATTGTGATTTGTGATATCTCCACTGAACACTATTCTAAACACATTTTTCTGGAAATTAACCTGACTTTTCCCGCAGAACTGCAAGCGCTGCATTCGCCTTCATGCACTGTTATAAACGCAAACTAGCCCAACTCTCCTTACATGTTCACAGCTTCTCCACTAGTTAATCACGTTCATTACTTGTCTTAGCATGTTCACGACTCTACCCACTCCTGCATGAATCGACCCAAACTTGATGCCTTTGCTGCCTTTGTTGCCTTTACTCCTTTGCTGAATTTTCTCCTTGATAAAGTTTCTAATGTTTTTCCTTGCCTTTTTACTTCTCCTCTCTACTCCTTTGTCTTAATGATAATTCTAGTGTTTATCCATGCTGTTGGGTGTGGAGTCTGATTATCTTTTCTATTTTGTATCATAGCATTGGACCCCTATACCCCATTGCCGCCTGTAATTAAATGCTTCCTGGGTGGTCCAGGGGGGGTGGCTGCGACTTTATGGAGCCCCCCCTTGGTGGGGGGTTTCAGGGGCAACACCCCCAAAGCTAAAACAGATGTAAAATTTCCTTGAAAAATTATAGTAATTTCTAGTCAATCTGGGCCGTTCATTAGCTAAATGATCTGACGGTAGAAGTTATGTTTAGTTTAGGGTTTTTTTTCCCTAGAAGGTAACCCTCGCTTGTATGAGGGTATTGTATTGCGACTTTGTATTATATGTGTATTCTCAGAGTGAGAAACAGATAGGGATACTGTGAGAGAGAACAAAGGATATTACAACGGATCTGTTGTAGATTGTGTCTCTTCATTTTGCTGGATAATAGAAAGGAAGGAATGCATGTTCAGGTTGGACGTAGCCCAAATTGGGTGAACCACGTATATCAGTGTCTCTCTAGTTTTATGTGCTTTATGTGTTTGTGTTTTCCACATATATTTTATTTGTTCCATTTCTCTGTAATATATAATTTTCTAACAACTGGTATCAGAGCCGAAGGTCTATTTGGCTATAAACTTGTAGGAAAGGGTTCCTGGTTTGAGTGGGAGCAATGGCAGAAGATGGTAAGTTTAGGGTTGAGAAATTTAAGGCCCAAAAATTCTCGTTGTGGAAGGTGCAGAAAAAATATTATCTGTATCAGAAAGATTTGTACCTACCACTGAGCGGAAAAACAAATAAGTTGACGACAATAACAGACGCAAAATGAGAGATTCTCGATAGAAAGGCACTCAGAACAGTATGGTTGTGCCTTGTGGTGTCGGTAGCCTTCAATATTTCGAAGGAAACAACAACAGAGGGTTTGATTAAAGCATTGGCGAAACTATATGAAAAACCTTCGGCCTCAAACAAGGTATTTCTTATGAGACGATTATTTAATATGAAGATGTCGGAAGGTGGATCTGTTGCAGACCATTTAAATGATTTTAATACAGTTACCAGTCAATTAAGTTCTATAGGGTAAAATTTGATGATGAAGTTAGGGCTCTGTTATTTTTGTGCTCAGTGATAGAAAGTTGGAATGGTTTAGTTATGGCCATTAGTAACTCAGTCTCTGGATCTAGTACTTTAAAGTTTGATGATGTTGTCAGTGCTATCCTTAGCGAGGAAATGCGACGTAAAAGCTTCGGTGAAACATCGGGTAATGCTTTGAGTGCATAGTCTAGGGGTGGTGCAGCCCAGCTAAACCTTTTCCCACAATATGCATATAAATGCGAAAATATACATGTGTTTGCACCTTCAGTTATTTCACCACAACACTAAAAGTTTTTAAGCGATGATAGAATCACATATTAAGCCAAACATTTAATACTTCACTTAATAGTGTTTGTGTTAGACCTAAAACAACATTAAAATGTTGTTTATAAATACATTGTATCCAAATTCTAGTTTAAACCTCATGCATCTAATTATACGATATCCGTTGGATTAAAAACCTTGATGTGGAAACCATTAGATCTATTGAGTGTTGGGCAGGCAACTCCAATCATGAATTCTAATTTATAATTTCATCGGGTCCATTTGATCTCTTAAATTCCTTGCAACTTGAATTGCGATATTCGTTGATTTCAAACGGATGGTGGTGATTTTCCTTGCTCCAGCATTACTATTTTCAAAATTCTGCCAATTTTACAGTTCCGCAAAGAAAATCCATAGTCTTCATATACCAATGACTGTTGGATTTTTAATACATCTGAACTATCTCACTTTCCAAATGAACACAGACTTTTCAAAGGAAAATATATACATGGAACTGAATCAACAGAGCCCACATAAACTTAGAAATAATTCTAAAAGGAATCGATAACATTGGTTTGACAATGGCAACTACAGTTCTATTTCACAATAAATGCAGAAATTAAGTGAAGATAAACGCACAGAATTTGAGAACATTCCTCTCGGTATGGTTCAAATTCGTATGATTCCAACACGGTTTTACTATGTCTTCAACCATCGGTTTCAACAAACTCACCATGTGGTCACAACAACTAGAATCCCCTTCTTTGGCAACTCTATTAAGCATCAAATAACCAGATTTCACCTCTTAACGTTGATCCACTATCCTTTATTATTGTTAATGCTATTTGGATTACAACATAGCTCTAGTTTTAATACTTCAATCACCCAGAATAATTTCGCCTGTAGATATATCTTTAGAACTCTGCACTTGCACTAGATTAGACACACAGATTTTGAAATCAAATCCTTAAATTAATTCCTTCATGGTCAATCGATTTTTATACAATCAATTTGACTAATGATTCTACATAATGGTGAATATGCCCAAATTAATTCAAAACAGAAAAGCACAATCAATATATATACAAATTTGAAATTCAAAGGATTTCAGACCAACCAGAACCAGAATTGCCCATCAAACTAAAATATATTATTCAAACATTTACATAAGCTCAGAACATCTCGTGTTCTGTCTATTTTCCTTTTAGGCCTGATTTTCATTCACTTGTCCATTTTTCTCTATACTTCTCGTCTCCTATCTATATCCTACCTCTACTTATGTCGTTTATGTTTATAATTATATACAAATGGATTCCAAACTGAAATTGGTTTAGATCCTTAATTTACTCAACAAAACCCTAATTCGTCTAAGTCCTCATTAATTTCAGAATCTCTCTTTATCCCTAAGGATCCTCTCTAATCCCATAGTTTCATGCAACCAATTCTTAATTTAAAATCTACAACAATTTCTCAAATCTCTCAATCCCTAATTCTCTCATGTTATCCAACATTCGGGAACATTTACAATTATGTTCACAATATTAATTAAATCCTAGTTTAAATCACTCACAATATTTAAAATTACACTTAGATAATCAACTCTCTAAAAAAAAACATAAGGCCTCTTAAGTCTCCCAATACTTTTGACATTTAAGCAGGACACTCCTACATCAAACTCCCCATGTAGAAAATTTTCATATACTCTTGTTTATGAGGTCTGTTTCTTTTCTGTAATAATGCAATAGCCACAAGTCTCAATGACTTGCTACCTCCAATATTCCAAAATCTGGTCTTCAATGATTTCCTTGCTTCTCTCAACTGTTGTTTAAATATTCTGATGCCATTCCTTGCTTCTCTTGGTTGCCATATCTTCGTTTGCAACACTCCATTGGCTTTTCCTTTAATGTTTGTTACAGTCCAGCTTTTTATCCATCTGATTCTCTATCTACAATTCCTTTCCTTGTATTCATTTCTTGTCAGTTTCATCAAATATTCTATTTCTCTATCCAAATTACTTTGTTTTTGTTGTCCTTTTCATTGTGTATGAGTTTCAAACCTCTTTCTGCCTTATTTTTCTTCAACTTCTTCTATCATTTTTGAGATTACTCCAAATACCATTGTAGATATTGCTATCTCCAAAACTTCCTGAATATCTTTAAAGACATAACCCTCTGCAATATCTAATTTATGTTCTGCAAATTTATTTTCAAAAAATAATTTACTCTTCAATTCCCTGACTGTAGTAACAATTTATTCCACTGTTGCAGATTCCTTGCAATCTTCATCAGATAACATGGCCTTATCCTTCATCAAAATATAATTTTGATCTTGCTTCTTTGAAATGTCTGTGTACGTTTCTTTTTCTTCCTTCATTTTTATGACAGCTTTTAGTGACTGTCTATCACCTGCAAAATTTTCAAAACCTGCAATCACCCCTAAATTGTCAGTTTTAAAATTACATGACTCAAAAGTTTTTTTGATGATTTTTTCATCAAATCCTTTTTCTATTCCAACTCTTCTATATGATTCAAAAAATCTTCAGTGGTCTCCACCTCAACTTCCTCAAGAATATCATTTGAATACTTGACATCCTTTGCTGCTTCTTCTTGCTTTTGATCATCACTGTGAGCCAAAATTCCTCTGTTTTAAACTTTAGCATTATGCTGGAAAATAATATATTCCTCCAATTTTGTATGAGCTTTCTAAAAACTCAAATTCTCTCTCTCTTTGCCATGACATTATCTGCAAACATACATAAATTGTCAATTTCAAAATCACAAGGCTCAGTTGATTCAAACATCACTGCTCCTTTTTCAAGTTCAAAAGAAACTTGTTGTTTTCCAACAATTTCATTTTGTTGTAGCTCCACTCCTTTGAGCTTTTTTGTCCTCAATTGAACATCTATAATCTGCTTAAGTTTTATTTCCTCTTCAGGTTCCTTAAGCCATCTTTCCAAGCATTCTATTTCCATGTGAGATCTTTCCAACATTTCATCACAACCTTCATTCTCAATTTCACTCTTCTTCTGGAAGTCCTCTTGAATTATCCTGTTTTCTATATCATCATATTGCCAAAAAATTTCATCAATTTCATTAAACAATTTCATTTTTTTACCTTCTTGGAATATTACTGCAGCATTTTCATTATGCTTCTACTCCATAACAGCTTTAACTGACTGTCTTTCACCAAACAGAAATTCATCTATGAATCCTTTCTATTGCAATAAATTAAGATCTTGCTCCTCTAAAAGGCATTCTCCATCATAATTTACCTCAAGAGTTTTATTCATTTTTGTGACAGTTTCACTAGACTGTCCATCATCTTCTACACATCCTGCAAACACATACAAACTATGAATTTTTAAAACACAAGGCTCTATAGCCTCATTTGCTTCTCTTTTCTGCATATCTTCAAATTGTTCTAGACTATTCCAATAGTCTATTGAATCTTTCTCATTGTCATCTTCACCTAGAATTTTACCTTGTTCCAGTCCAGAAATGGAAACTTCCATTTCTGACTCTACTTCTCTGATTTTTTCAACCAACCACTTCACTTGTCTCTATCGTAGCCTTCTTTGTAACTTAGACCACTTCACTATATTTTTCTTCAAGACCCAACCTTATCTTTGATTTTCCTTTAGAAACATTGTTAACTCATTGAGTTCTTTGCTTATCTTGGCCAACTATTTTTCAATCTCCTCTTGACTCATCTGGTTCTTGCGAATTGTTTTAGCACCTCTTTCCTTCATCTTGTAGCCTTCTTCTGAACCATCTCTATGACTTCCCATATCCATCTTCACTTTTGTGTGAGCTTCTACTCCTGCAACCAATCAACTTCCTTCTGAGTTGATCACCAAACCTCTCCTCTGTCTGGTTTCCAATTCCTTTTTTCCTTAGAACTTGCACTGAGCAATGTTGCTCTCTCTCTGGTTGTTACACCCACTTCTATTAAGGACTAATTTATCCCTAATTATTCCAAGCCTCAACTGGAATAAGGTTCTTCTACTATTTCTAAGAACTTCAAAAATTTCTTACTACAATTTTACTGTTGTGTCAACTTTTCCATTCATTCAACTGCTGCAAATTTTCATACCTCTATAATTAATTTATGTTTCGGCTGGTTGTCTCCATCTTCCCAATATCACTTGTCTTTAATATCTCATTGCTTGCTGGCTTTTACCATTCTTGTGAATCTTCTTTTGTAGTTCTGTCTCCATGCTTCCACTGTGGCATTCTCTCAACATTCAGCTGCTGTCACAACAATCAATTCTGAACAAGACTTCAATCCCCATTAATTTGGATCTTTAACAAATTAAAATTTACAAAAAACTTTTAATTGCTTTCTTAAGAATTTACCTCACCAAAAATATCCAATCATACACAATTCATTTCTTTCTCATTTAATCTGTGTAATTACAATATAAAAACTTCTCAAACTTTCTCTAGCTACAATAACTCACTATCTTGTGGAAAATATAAATATGTTCATACTTTATTCAGCTGCACGCAGAATCCATTTTTTCTTTATTATGAACACCCTTTCTTGAAAATTCAATTGCATTCTTCACAATTCAATTTTTAGCTTAAAAATAAAACTTTATTTCGAATCTGATACCACTAATGGTGCAGCCCAGCTGCAACTTTGCCCACAATATGCATATAAATGAAAAAATATACATGTGTCCACACCTTCAGTTATTTCATCACAACACTAAAAGTTTTTAAGCGATGATAGAATCACATATTAAGCCAAACATTTAATACTTCACTTAATAGAGTTTGTGTCGGACCTGAAACAACATTAAAATGTTGTTTATAAATACATCATATCCAAATTCTATTTTAAACCTCATGCATCTAATTATGCGATATCTGTTGTATTGAAAACCTTGATGCGGAAACCGTTAGATCTGTTGAGTACTGGTCGGAAAACTACAATCATGAATTCTAATTTATAATTTTATCAGGTCCATCTGATCTCTTAAATTCCTTGCAACTTGAATTGCGATATTCGTTGATTTCAAACGAACTATGGTGATTTTCCTTGCTTCAACGTTACTATTTTCGCAATTCCGCCAGTTTGACACTTCCGTCAAGAAAAGCCATAATCTTCATATACCAACAATTGTTGGATTTTTAATACATCTGAACTATCTCACTTTCCAAATGAATGCAAACTTTTCAAAGGAAAATATATGCATGGAAATGAATCAACAGAGCCCACATAAACTCAGAAATAATTCGGATAGGAACTGATAACGTTGGTTTGAAAATGCCAACTACCATTCTATTTCACAGTAAACGTAGAAATTAAGTGAAGATAAATGCACAAAATTTGACAAAATTCCTCTCGATGTGGTTCAAATTCGTATGATTCCAACACAGTTTTACTATGTCTTCAACTATCGGTTTCAACAAACTCACCATGCAGTCACAACAACCAAAATCCCCTTCTTTGGCAATTCTATTAAGCATCAAATCACCAGATTTCATCTCTTAACTTTGATCCACTCTCCTTTATTATTATTGATGTTGTTTGGATTACAGTATAGCTCCAGTTTTAACACTTCAATCACCCAGAATAATTTCGCCTGCAGATATATATTTAGAACTCTGCACTTGCTCTAGATTAGACACACAGATTTTGCAATCAAATCCTTAAATTAATTCCTTCATGGTAAATCGATTTTTTATACAATCAATTTAGCTAATGGTTCTCCATAACAGTGAATATGCCAAAATTAATTCAAGACAGAAAAGAACCATCAATATATATACAAATTCGAAATTAAAAGGATTTCAGACCAACTAGAATTGGAATTGCCCATCAAGCTAAAATATATTAATCAAAATTTACATAAGCTCAGAACATCTCGTGTTCTGTCTATTTTCCTTTTAGGCCTGATTTTCACTCACTTGGCCATTTTTCTCTATACTTCTTGTCTCCTATCTATCTCCTACCTCTACTTATGTCTTTTATGTTTATAATTATATACAAATGGATTCCAAACTGAAATTGGTTAAGATCCTTAATTTACTCAACAAATCCCTAATTCTTCTAAGTCGTCATTAATTTCAAAATCTCTCTTTATCCCTAAGGATCCTCTCTAATCCCATAGTTTCATGCAACCAATTATTAATTTAAAATCTACAATAATTTCTCGAATATCTCAATCCCTAATTCTCTCATGTTCTCCAATATTCGAGAACATTTACAATTTTATTCACAATATTAATTAAATCCTATTTTAAATCACTCAAAATATTTAAATTACACTTAGATAACCAACTCTCTAAAAAAAAAAATAAGACCTCTTAAGTCTCAAAATACTTTTGAAATTTAAGCAGGATGCTCCTACATCAAGGGGAAGAAAAATGGAAAGAGGAAAGAGTTTAGCATATCGCAGTAAATCAAGGAAAGGCAAATCCAAGTCTAGATCGGGGATAGTGTGTTGGAAATGTGGAAAGAAAGGACACCTAAAGAAAGACTGTATGTCTCGGAAGGGAAAAGAAGGAGACGCACAACAAGAAAAAAATCATGAAGCAAATGTGACAGGTGATGTGTTACAAGATGCTTTGATTCTTTCTTCTGAAAATGTTACTGATTCTTGGGTAGTAGATTCAGGGGCCTCATTCCATGCAACACCTGATAAGAAATATTTTCATGACTATGTTCAAGGATATTTTGGACAAGTCTGTTTGGGTGATGATAAACCCTGTAAAATTGTTGGAATGGGTAAGGTTCTTGTAAAATAGCAGAATGGAAACCAATGGATATTAAAGGAGGTAAGGCATGTTCCAGATATGAAGAAAAATATGATTTCAAGAGGGCAGTTAGGTGGTGAAGGTTGTGTGACAACTTTCATAGATAAAACTTGGAAGGTCACCAAAGGAGCCCTGGTAATAGAAAAAGGTGAAAAGGTTGGTACATTGTATTTATGCAATGGTATTTCTAACTCTGTTAATGCTTTAACTTCCAAAGGAGCAGATGCACCATTATGGCATCATAGGCTCGAACACATGAGTGAGAAGGGGATGATGATTCTTCACTCAAGAAATTTGTTTCTGGGTTTGAAAAATGTTGATTTGGATTTTTGTGAGAATTATATTTATGGAAAACAGAAGAGAGTCAGATTTCTCAGAGTTGGGAAAGAAAATAAGAGTGAGAAATTAGAGCTTGTGCATACAGATGTATGTGGACCTGCTCAGGTATCATCTCTCGGTGGCTCTCGTTATTATGTTACTTTTATTGACGATACAACTAGAAAAACTTGGATTTATTGTATTCAGAATAAATCTGATGTATTTTATACTTTCAAGAAATGGAAATATTTGGTTGAGATTGAGACAGGAAAGAAGTTGAAGTGTCTCAAATCAGAGAATGGAGGTGAATATTGTAGCAAATATTTTGATAGGTACTATTCAGAGCATGGAATTCACAAAGAAAAGACAGTTCCAAGAACACCACAAGAAAATGGTGTGTCAGAAAGGATGAACAAAAAAATCATGGAGCATGCAAGGTCCATGAGATTGCATGCAGGATTGCCCTTACAATTTTGGGCAGATGCTGTAGATATTGTTGTTTATCTAATAAACAGAGGGCCTTCAAGTTCCTTGGATGGTGGTATTCCAGAGGAATCATGGACATGTAAAAAGGTAAACTACTCTTTTTTAAAGCCTTTTGGTTGTGAGGCCTTTGTCCATATTAATAAAGAAAATAGAAAAAAAACTTGAGGAAAAATCAAATAAATATACATTTATTGGATATGGTGTTAATGATTTTGGTTATCGTTTATATGATTATGAAAATCACAAAATTATTAGGAGCAAAGATGTAATATTCAATGTAAAGGTCTTGTATAAGAATCAGTTGTAGGAAAAGAAACAGGAAAAATAAAACAAAGAATACATAGTTCTCAATGAGATCACAGAAAAAGTAAAGGTGCCTGAAAATAATAATAATCAACCGCCACAAAAACAGCAACCACCACAACAAAAAAAGGCACCTCAAACACCTGAAAGTGGTGTCAGAAGATCAACCAGGATAAGTATACCCCCTAAAAAATACTCTCCTTCATTATATTATCCATTTTTGACTGATTCTAGTGAACTTGAATGTTATGATGGAGAAATGAAGGTTGAAACCAGGAAGAAGTGAGAGCTAGCCATGAAAGAAGAGATGCACTCCTTAATACATAACCAGAATTGGGACTTAGTCAGGTTTCCTGCAGGTAAAACAACATTGTAGAATAAATGGGTTTACAGGCTGGAGAAAGAAGATGGAGGAAAACAGAGGTACAAAGCTAGACTTGTGGTGAAGGGGTTTACACAGAAGAAAGGTATTTATTTTGATGAAATATTTTCTCCTGTTGTTAAGATGACTTCAATCAGAACTATTTTAAGTCTTGTAGCAACAGAAGATTTTCATCTTGAACAGTTAGATGTAATGACATCATTTCTCCATGGATATTTGGAGGAAGAGATATATATGAAGCAAACAGAAGGATATGAGGTCAAAGGGAAGGAAAAATTAGTGTACAGGCTAAAGAAGAGCTTGTATGGCTTAAAACAGGCTCCAAGGCAGTGGTATCTAAAATTTGACAAGTTTATGTCTGAACAAGGTTATACTAGATGTCACTCTGATAATTGTGTTTATCTAAAAAAGTAAAATGATGGAAGCTATATTATATTGTTATTGTATGTATATTACATGCTTGTTGCAGGGTCTAACATGCAGGAAATAAATGTGCTCAAGATAAAATTTGCAAATTCCTTTGCAATGAAGGATTTTGGAGCTGCAAAACAAATCCTTGGTATGAGAATAACTTGAGATAGGAAAAATCACAAATTAACACTGTCTCAGAATGAGTACATACAAAAGGTGTTGAAAATATTTAATATACAGAATGAAAAACCAGTTAGTACTCCTTTTGCTAGCCATTTCAAACTTAGTAAGGATATGTGCCCCAAGACCCAAGAAGAAATGGACTATATGTCTAAAGTTCCATATGCATCAGCAGTTGGAAGCTTAATGTGTGCAATGGTCTGCACAAGGCATGATATTACACATGCAGTGGGATTTGTAAGCAGGTACATGAAAAATCCAGGAAAAGAACATTGGATGGTAGTGAAATCGATTCTCAAATATTTGAGAGGTACCACAAATCAAGCATTATGCTTTGGTGGTTCAAACATTGCTCTACAGGGATATGTTGATGCAGATATGGAAAGTGACAGAGATAACATGAGGATCACTACAGGATATGTATTTACTGTAGGTGGAATAGCTCTCAGTTGGGTTTCAAAAAATTCAAAGTGTTGTTGCACTTTCAAGAACAGAAGCAGAGTATGTTGCTGCTACAAAGGCTAGTAAACAAATGATTTGGTTACAATGGTTTAATGATGAATTGGGTAAGAAACATGATATGGGCACGCTATACAGTGATAGCCAAAGTGTCACTCATCTTGCAAAGAACTCAAAATTTCATTCCAGGACTAAACACATACAGATCAAGTACCATTTCATATGGTCAATATTGGAAGATGGACAGTTGAAGCTGGAAAAGATACACTCTAGCCAAAATCCTGCAGATATGCTAACAAAAGTTGTAACCAGGGAGAAACTGAGAATATGCTCAGTTTCAATTGGTCTTCAAGTATGATGATGAAGATGAGAAACAAACAGGTCCAAAGTGGAGTCATTTTCTAGCAAATGAAGCAGCGGTGGAGTTGCTACAATCAGTCTCCAAGTCAGAGATTGTTGGGTGTGGAGCCTGATTATCTTGTGTATTTTGTATCACAGTGTTGGACCCCTATACCGTTGCTTCACATAATTAAATGCTACCTAGGGGGTCCAGGGGGGGCAGTTGTGACTTTATGGACCCCCCCCCCCCCAGCGGGGGGTTTTGGGGGCAGTGCCCCCAAAGCTAAAAACAGATGTAAAATTTCCTGATAAAAGTATAGTAATTTCTAGTCAATTTGGGCCATTCATTAGGCAGATGATCTGACGGTAGAAGTTATGTTTAGTTTAGGGTTTTTTTCCCTAGAAGGAAACCCCTCGCTTGTATGAGTGTATTGTATTGCAGCTGTGTATTGTATGTGTATTCTCAAAGCGAGAAATAGATAGGGAGACTGTGAGAGAGAACAAAGGATATTACAACGAATATGTTGTAGGTTGTGTCTCTTCATTTTGATGGATAATAGAAAGGAAGGACTGGCTGTTCGGGGTGGACGTAGCCCAAAATGGGTGAACCACGTATATCCGTGTCTCTTTGGTTTTATGTGCTTTATGTGTGTGTTTTCTGCATATATTTTCTAACACATGCCTCTTTGTTGCTCCTCTTCCTTGCTCCTTATCCTCTAATGTCGTTCATTTGGCACTTTTCTTGTCCTCTTCATATTTTCTTCTCCTCCACTGTACTTTTTCCTTCTTTTCCTTATATCTCCTTTATAATCTAGTTGATCCTAATATGCTCCTTTGTCCTTAATGATAAATTTGGTGCTTCTCCTTTCTGCTCCTTTGCCATCAATGAAAATATTTTCAACAGTCTCCCCCTTTGGCATTGATGGAAACACTTCCTCCAACACTTCCTCCCCCTTTAATTCTAAGAAGTGTTTATCTTCGTCTGCTTTCTTTTCCTCCCCCTTTGACATCAATGGAAAAGGGTTACAACTTTTTCTAGTGTATTTTCCATCATTGCATTACTATAGTTCGGCATAAGAATTATTCATTTTGTCAACATACCTGGCTGGGACTACTGCTTCATTTGGTGTGTAAGTAACATTGGGAGAATACTTTGGGAGTCATTTCATTTGCATGTATAGTGATGAAATGTGCTAGATTGCTAAACTTTTTGGCTAAAATCAGGAGAAGTTCTTCATCGATAGTTTTCTTCAGTAGCATTTGAGGTTCCTATGTACTTCTATGTTCATGGTTGATGGCTACTCTCCCCATGGAATGATTCTTCTTATATGATACTGGCTCGACGACTTCACTATTTATTTTCCTGATATTGCACCCTTTGTTAGTGCATTTTTTCCATTTTTTTGTTTTTTTTTTTATATTTTTTTGTTTTTTTCTTCTGATCATATTAGAAAGTATCATTTGTATACACTATTCCTAGTTTGTCTCTTAGATATTCGAATGGTTCTCTAGAAAGAAGTTTTTTAAATATGTCGATTGTTTGTTCATTTGTTGGGATGTATTCCATCTTTACTATTTTCTCTTCTACTTGTTCTCTAAGGAAGTGGTAATTATTGGGATGTGCTTGTTTTTCGAATGAAGCACGATATTTTTTGATATGATTATTGCATTTGTATTGTCACATTTGATAGAAATAGGTTCAATGAGGCTTACCTTCATGTCTTGAATACTTTGTTTCATCCACATCACTTGTGTGCAACAAGCTACTGATGCTATGCATTCCACTTCTACTCTAGATAGAGAGACATATGTGTGCTTCTTGCTTAACCTGCCACCAGAATTTCTCCCAAATAGAATGCACCTCCAATTGTGCTTTTCCTGTTGTTGGGGTTCCCATGTTTTGGCCAGATTGGCAAGACCAAAAGATGAGACAACATTAGAACCACTTTTAGACCTCAAGATCTAGCCCTCCTGGGTCCAGAGAGGGATCTCTCTATATATGCAAAGGTTTTATGTCTTTGAAGCTCAAAATTTAAGATGTTAGGCTAGTTATAAGGCTCAGGGTTTGATTGTTTGATGTATGTTTGGTTGTTGGGAATAAGGAAAGAAGGGTTCAATATAAGACAAGGATGAGCAAAGAGGATTTTAGGCAAAGGAGGGATGAATTAGAGAACATCAAGACCATTGGGAAATGGAGTCAGGAAAGGGTTTAATTGCTATTCAATATGCAGGCTTTCAGTTGGGCTAGTCATATAAAGCATTGGATCTTAAAGATGGTAGTGGGGCATGAAATAGTAAGAGAGAAGGTGAAAGAAAGGAAACCTCCAAGGTGACCTTCATAAATCAGATCCAGGGACAGGATGTGCCATTGGACAACCTGTGATCAAAAAACTTAAAAGGTTAACTCTTCGGACAAGGAAACATTAAATATTTAGAACACAAAGTTGAAAACCTGAGATCAGAGAGAGGCTTTGAACTCTCAATGCTTCAGCCTCTAGATTGAGGGATCTTAGAAGGGTTCAATTAATTGAAAAGGATCCTAGTGAGACAGAGATGGAGTTATAGACCTCCCAGTGTTCCCAATTCATTCAATTAAATTCTAACTAGAACATCTAAAGACAGATTTCATTAATTCATACATCAGCTAGCGATATATAAGACCACTACACTGGTTAAATTAGTTTGAAATCAATCCTCAGATAACACATACAGCAGAAAAAATTGAAGGCAAGGAGAGCAGAAACATAGGGTACCTAACAAGGGTAAATCCTATGCCATATTTCTGATGCGAGCCAGTAGAAATGAAATGAAATGAATTACAAGTTAAAAACAAATACAGAGATAGAAAAACATCACCGCTGCTTTAAATCAGGATCCAAAGAAATGTGCTTGTCATATTAAAGAGCAACACCAGTCAAGTATAACATTACCAATAGCTTGATATTCAGTCTGAAAACATCTTCCTCAGCCTATCTTACGACTTTACACAGAGAACATGTCTCAAGAGAAACAGCTTGCATTTCATAGATAGCCGATCAACAACGACTACAATGAGTTTCTTCATGAATTTTATAGTTGAAAGAGGAGTAGAGGAGGTAGGTGAAAAACTAAATGCAGCATTAAAACTTAGAAGAGGAAGAGGGCCGAGGCTCCATTCTGTTTTAAATTATCAGGCATTTATCTCTGGTACTTTATGGATGAAACAGTGGTCTTCATCAGGCTGCAATTTACTCCGGGTATGTCTCTGATATACTTGTTGTAGCGCTCTGCAGTACTTTGGTGAACTGAACAAACTGCAGATCGAGGTTTCAGGTCTGCCATATTGTGTAACAAATGCACTGATATCATAGGAGTTTTGTCAGGTGGGAAAACTTCTCATGGACATAACGTAAACTGAAAACAGATGAGTACTATGTCCTTTTTTTAGGAGGAAACATTCTGTTGATGTGAACACCCTGACGATACGATTTTCTGTGCATAGGACCTTCTGAGTGATCCACAGGGGATTCTATCTGGTACTTCTGCCTTTAAATACATGGATTAAGGCTCAAAAATCTTCAATTACATGCCTTAAACTATCTGCTTTTGCACTGATACTCTTTTGCTGCTCCATTCGTATCTCTGTCAGTGAAATATGTGCTTTAATGGCTCTGCGGGGGTTTTACAGAGTTTAAACTTGTTCTTTTAAAAAAGGTCCTGTCATAACGCCTTCCAAGGCCTTTCTTCATAATTTTCGATCTCTGCACATGGTCTTCCCTGCGTTCTCTGTCGCTGTAACAGAGATTGTGAATCATGGCGGTTTTTTGCCACCCGTAACCCTGCAAAACATGCAAACGTCTTAAGAAAACAATGCATGGGAAGGGTGGATGCAGCGGGGACAATGAGGATGGCCGTGCAGACTGGTGAAATGGTGGAATAGTGCAAGGTGATGGTGGAAAATGCATTGTAACAGTGGAAGATGGCCATGGTGAAAGTTGGAGGACTGCGACGAAAATTTAAATGAAAACCTTCGAAATTTGACCTTTAAATGAAATATAAGGAGGACGGAGGAAAACGCGACAAAAACACGTGGAATGGTGACGTTGCAGGACCCGGTCGATGGCGAGGCATGTGGTTAATCTGGACCGTCCGATCTCAGCGAGAGATCGATGGTTGAGAACGCGGCGGAGGGCGACAGATGGTGGACCAAGGGTTCAATTTGCCTTGGGTTAACTCGCAAGAAACTTCATGGCGCGATGACTGTTGGATGGGTAGCTCTAGATCGGACGGTGTACATGTATATCACGCCTAGTCAAATACATAACTTTAACGCACGATAGGGGGTATTTTTCAAATAGTGCTCGGTGCCACGTGTTCTGCGGTGAGTGGAATCGCTCCGAAACGAAACATACCGCCCATCCTCCGAAGGCGGTGCGATGGAAACCGGCGATTTTCTGCACGGTGCTTTGGCGCAGGGATCACCGTGGTGGGTGAATACTGACCATTGATCGGAGGTTTAAATGGATGGTTGTGATACGATCGGAGGGGAAAACGGAGTGGGAAGCGAGCGCGATGCTGATCCGAGAAGGCCGTCCGATCTGTACAGATCGACAGCGGGCAGCGCTCCCGATATCCAAACATGCTAATCACTCTCCGGGCTAGCGCTCGGTTCTAGTGATGGGTCGTGTGGGGGGGGGGAATGGTTCTGGGGCTGGCCGAGAGGGGCTAGGCCTGCAATGGGAATAATGTGGGTTTTTTGGCCCATTTTAATGCAATTTGAGGGTAGGAAAGGGTAACGATAGAGGGAATAAAGGTTTTTAATCCAAACAAAGGGGGTGTGTATGGTCTAGAGGGGATTTTTGGGAAGGTTTGGAAGGACTAGGGGAGAGATTTTGGGGTGAAAGGGAGGCTTTGAAAATGGGGAAAAAAAGATGCAATGGAGAGTTCTACAGGGGTACAAGGGGCAAATGAAGGCCTTTTGGAGCACAATTTTTGACAATCAGTGAGGCTTATTGACTTAAGAGCAGCAGAGGGAAATCATCGAAGGGTAGAGGGCATGAAAAGGCTTCAAGGATGATGTGTTTTCAGAAGAAATGCAGTCCTTGAAGGCTCATAAAAAAATTAGTCCCTTGCTTGCTTGTCAAGGAATTTATAGGGGGCTAACAGTGGCTCCACATGGGGATGGCTTCTTCTTGAAGGAGTCAATAATTCAAAAAATGATCTTTGGTGTAGGCCAGATGCTTGTTGCTTGAGCCACCTTTCTTCTTTGATTTTCAGCTGCCACAATTGTGAAGACATCAATTTAGCAGAAAAACTCTCCCAAAAAATCTAGCTACCCATTCCTAAAATCTTACCATTTTCTCTTCCAGGGTGAATTTGAACTAGCAAACCCTTTACATCATTTTTTCTTTTTTTAAAAAACAAGGAAATAAACCTATTCTATTTCTACCCTTATTGCTCCATGAGACCAGATTAAACTGTTGGTCTCATATGTTTCTCTACCTAATCTAATATATGCTGGGATTAGACTGTCCAGCAGATTTCTTCTCTACATTCTACAACAAAAATTTAAAAACAGTCAAACTAGGATTAGATAGTCTAGTTTGCTGTGGATCCAAGGCATAAAGACTATTGCACATGGATAGAAACTTGCAGAAAACTGAAAAAAAAAAATCTTGAAGGCTTGAAATCTGAAGTTTGAAGTGTCCTTCTTTTCTTTGTGACTCAAGTTTTGAGCTTGTTAGAGTCACTTTCTCTTCTTCATTTCAGCTCTGGTTTTGGGCATGTTAGAGCTTATTCTTTTTCTTCTTCGCTGGCTCAGGTTTTGATCATGTTAGAGCCAATCTTTTACACCTTAGAGGTTCATCTTTTGAGCATGTATGAACCTCTCCTTTCTCTCTATTTTTTGGAACATTTTCTCTTTTTTCTTGAGAACAAACACAACAAATGATATTTACAATGGAAATGGAAACTGGAAATTGGAAATCAGCAGAAGTAGTGTTTGAGCATCCTACCATTGACAGGTCCCCCAAATAGCTCTGTACCATCTAGTTTTTGTAGAAAAAAGGCATTTGGACCCACAGTGGCCTGGATGATGTATGGACCTTGCCACAAACTGTCAAACTTGTCGTGCTTTCCTTTGTCCTCTCTCCTTGAGTCTCACTTCAGAACTTTATCTCCAATTTTGAAGTCAGAAGCTTTGGTTCTTTTGTCAAACAACTTATTTATACTTTCCTGACCTTTCATGGCTCTGTCATAAAATTATTCCCTTGTTTGCTGGAGATGAATTGTTTGGTTTATCCTCCTCACCATATTGTCTTCTTCTGTCTGAATTTCTTGGACAATTTTAATCACTCATACTCCAAGGCTAGTAGGAAACACTGCTTCTGTTCCATATACAAGCTGATATGGTGACATGCCAATGGATTTCTTTGTTGTAAGCCTGTCAGCCCACAGGGCATGCACTAACTTGTCATGCCATGAATTTGTGTTCTCTTCCAGCAGATTTTTTATGATGGCCACCAAGCTCTTGTTTGATGATTCAGCTAAGCCATTACCTTATGGGTAATAGGCAGTTGAATGACCGAGTGCTATTTGATACTTGTGACAAATATAAACCAATTTCTTGGATCCAAAAGAAGTAGTGTTATCAGTGATTATTTTCCTTGGGCAGCCAAACCAAGAGAGGATATGACCTTCTAGGAACCTAGTGATGAATGAATCTGTGGCATTCCTAGTAGGTATGGCCTCTATCCACTTAGTGAAGTAGTCTGTGGCTGTTAAGATCCATTTGTGTTGTGCAGAAGAAGCAGGGTGAATTTCTCCTATGAAATCTATGCCCCAGTACATAAAGGGACCTTCAACAGTGATGGGTTGTAGAGGTAAGGGGAGGAGCTTTCTTTTGCCTTCAAAAATCTGGCACTTGTGGCAGGCAATTATCATTTTATGGATAGCATTGAAGAGTGTAGGCCAATAGTAGCCAGCTCTAAGTATTTTGTTTGCAGTGGCTTTCTAGTTCAGGTGGCCTCCACACTCTCCTACATGGAATTCTTGTTTAATCCTTTCTGTTTCAAACTCAGGCAAACATTTAAGAAATAGGCCATTTGCATTTTTCCAGTATAAGCCTTCATTCATTATGCAATGGCTTTTGTCCTTTAGCTTTAAGAATATGGCCTTGGTCTTTGATAGTTCAGGAGGGGCATTGAGGTTTGTGAGCACATATAAAATGTTAGAATACCAAGGAGATTTCTGAAACTTTTCCTTAATAGTGGGATCAGGAAATCCTTCCTGCTCATCCAAGGCATCTACCATGTTTATGTCAAGGGCTTGTAAATTTGATTCGGTCATTAGTTGAGCTAAGCCCTGACCTTTGATCAGTTTTGTGGGTTTTATCTCAAGTTCATACTCTAAAATCACAGCAATCCAATTGCCCCTCTTCCCATCTGGGTCTTGGGACAAGATGTCTTTGACCACTACATTTGGCACGTAGGCTATGGTGTGGGAATGCAGTATGTACACCCTAAATTATTTCAAGGCCTTTACCAAGGCATAGGCCTTTTTTTCCATTATGTTGTATTTCAGGGGTGCATCTCTCAAAGCTTTGCTGAAGAAAGAAATGGGTTGTTCCATTCCCTCTAGATTTTTCTGCAGCAGAACTGCAGCTACTGTATGCTCAGAGGAAAATGAAAATATCAGGAAATCCTTTGAGAAATATAGGTTGATTAGGACAGGAGCCTAGGTGAGTGCAAGTTTAACTGATTCAAAAGATTTCTTAGCTTCAACAGTCCACTTAACTCCTACACCTTTCCTTAACATGTTTTTCATATTCCTAATGTGTTCAGCTAAGTTGGGAATAAACCTCCTGAGGAAGTTAATTTTCCCAATAAAGGACTGTAACTCTTTGATGTTTTTCGGTTGTGTGATCTGTAGTATTCCCTCGACTCTTTGTGGGTCTATCCTAATTCCCTTCTTGGATATGATGTGGCCGAGAATTTTTCCTTCTTGTAGCCCAAATATAGTCTTTTTAGGATTCAATGACAAACCAAACTTTCTACATTTTTCAAACACTCTCCTCAGATGTCTTAGGTGTTCTTCATCAGTCTTGGAATAGACTGTTATGCCATCCAGATAGATGACAATGAAGTGCCCTATTTCATCTGAAAAGGCTATGTCAATCGCTTGTTGGAAGGTGGCACCAGCGTTCATCAGTCCAAAGGGAATTTTTACATACATAAAAGTGCCCCATGGAGTGGTAAAAGCTGTCTTGAGTTGGTCTTCTGGGAGTACTAAAACTTAGTTGTAACCTGAAAAACCATATAATAGGTAGATCCTTTTTGAGCCTACTACTTTCTGAAGAATGTGTTCCATTTTTGGTAGAGGGTAGTTGTCTTTGAGTGAGGCTCTGTTAAGGTTCCTGAAACCTATGCACAGTCTAATCTCTCCTATTTTCTTTCTCACAACCACTAGGTTTGAGACCCAATCAGAGAACCTCACAGGAACTATTATGCCTACCTCGTACATCTTTTTGATCTCCTTTTCAACTGCAGGTAATTGTTTCTAGTTTATTCTGCGGAGTTTCTGTCTGAAGGGCTTCTGATTTTCTTTTAGAGGTATTTTGTGTTGTATAATGTTTGTGTCATAGGCCTTCAGGTCCTCATAGCTCTAGGAAAACACGTCAATGAATTCCTTAAATAGGTCACTGTATTTCTTTTTCATGTTTGCAGGCAGGGACTTAACCAATTTAATAATTTTGGGCTTATATTCAGTGCCTATGTTGCATTCCTCGACATCAGCTTCTGCGTGTTCTAAAGTGGGATTTTTCGCTACATCATCGAAGTCAAAAAGGTCTTCTAAATGTGCCAGACCTCGAGGTATGTTCTTATCTTTGGCCTGCAACACCTCTACTTCTTCACTATCTGCGTTTTCGCATTCTTCGTTTAGATTTCCAATTTGTTCATTTAGAGTGTTTATTTCTATGTTACAGGGTGGTTCTTCCTCATCTGAGGACTCTCCACTTAGGAAGCTATTGTCAGATTAGAGTCTGAATCGAAAATTTCAAACTCGTTTCTGCCTATCAGGAATTCCTCAATCTGTTTATCGCCCTCAAAGACCTACCAATATTTTTCATTTTTCGGCACTGCAGGTCTAAATTTGGTCTGAATGATGATTTTTTGGTCACTGGGAGGCTTGTGATATGCACTAGCCATGCAGGCTAATCCATTTGCAATTTCATTTTGACTCCTAGGGACAAACACCAGTTCGTATTCTACAAATTTTTTCAATAAATCCAAAGCGTCATTCTTGTACACTCTTAGCCTAGGATGTTTCAATGTGTATTCACCATTCACTTATTTAATGATCAACTCAGAGTCTCCGTGCACAGTTATCCTACGGGCTCCTAATTTTCTCATTAGATTCAAGCCTAGGATAAGAGCCTCATACTCTGCAATATTGTTTGTACATTTGAAATGCAGGTTACAGGCATGACTCTCTGCATAGTCACTCTCAATGTTATGTACCCACACTCCTGCTCCTGCGGTTCTCTTGGTGCATGACCCATCGAAATTAATTTCCCATAAAGGTTCACTCTCTAGCTCAACATCGTTTCGTTCTTGGTGTGGTGCATGGGCTTGCGGAGGGTGACTAATCAGTTGACTGCATTCTATTTCTTGTTTACTCTGAGTTTCTGGTTCAGTTCACTGTCCAAAGTTTTCTACATCGTTCTCCTCCGAGTCTAGAGTAGCCATTATGTTAAAGTCCATGGGCTCTGTTTCCTTGTTTGTATCTTTGTTTTTGAATTCTGGCCCCTCTAAGGATTCATCATTACAAAGGATGAAGGAGTCAAGGTCTGTGTGTACGGAGTATAAAGGTGAATTTTCAGGCTTTTTGGGGCTGCTGACCAGAAATTTCATTTGTGCCTCTCTATACAGTCTTCAAAGTTGGCTAAAGATTGGGATTGTGGCATAGACCCCATCCATCTGCATTGTACCTTGCAGCTTGGCTCCCCATGATCCCGATAATAACATGCCATACTTGGGTGGCACATCTGCCACTACAACATCCATGACCATACACTTGGCTGGAATCTGGGTAAGGCTTACACATAAATCTTTGATCAGGCCAAGAAACTTTACCCTGCTAGAATCAAATGAATATAAGTCTTTGTAGGGTCGGGTTATCTCTAGGCCTAACATTTCCATAACTACTTTGGGTATCAAGTTGTGTGAGGCTCCAGATTCATGCATTGCGTTGTGGAGGATCTTGTCGTGGATATTGAGACTGATATAAAAAGGGGGGACTATCCCTTCCTGAAACTTTTCTTCTATCTTTGGACCAAAAAAAAGGATTGGTTGATCATCACTCAGATTTACAGTGTCACTTTTCTCATCTAAATTTAAAGCTTTCAAAATTTGGCCTTTATATACATCCTGAGTGGCCAGCTCTGAGAGTGGGATAGAAATTTTAATTTTTGCAATCTCACTCTCCAAATTGAAAGTGGACTGACTCTTTGGAATGCTCAACTCTGTTTTTTTGGCCACCACCTTGGTGGCAGAATCAGTGGGTTGATTCTCCCTATGTACAAGATTAGAAACTATTTTATCAGGAGCACTAACTACAGTGCTAGTGCTACTAGTTGGTTGACTTTGTTTATCAGTGTTTTGGTTGTCTTTTTCTTTGTTTTTCCCAGAACTCTCAGCTGCTGATTTGTTACTTTCAACAGTCACTTTAGAAGTTTTCTCGGGCCTTTTCTTGATGGAAATCTCAAAATCCTTTGGTTTTGACGTGTCTAGGCTCTTCTTGCTTCTAAGTTCATATTGTTCTCTGACCTGCATGATGGCATTTTCAAATCCAAGTCTGCAATCCTCAGATTCTAATATTTCTTCATCTCAATATGAGGGTGAGGGCTGATCTTCTTCTGTGGAAAATTTATGGATTGATTTTTTTATTTCAAACATGTTTATTGTGGTTCCCTCAGACTCTTCTATGATTCCCTCATCTTCATCAAGAAATTTCTCTTGGAATGGGGGAATAACTTGTTGATCTAATTCTCTTTGTCTGTTGGGAGCGGTATTGTTTCTTCTAAAGTTCTGGTTCTGGTTATGACTTTGGTTTCTGTTTTGGTTACTAACTGTAACAACCATTTTTTCCATCATCTGTTGTAGCTTTTCCATGTTTTTAGATAGACGGTCATAATTGGGATCAGATGTGGAAGCTACAGTGTCATCTCTATATGTTACCCTTTTCTCAGCTCTCAATCTTGCCTTTTTTTCAATCAGGTTAGCCTCTACAGTCACTGCTCCCTTCTGCATATCTTCCAGTGTGTTGTAATCCCTCTCCCTAAGCTGGTAGGCCATGTCAGCATCAAAGCCTTCCAGATATTTTACTAGAGCCATACCTTAGGGAGGTTTCATATGAGGAGGAAAAGCGTTATAAACGCTGTTAAACCTTGTAGAGTAGTCATGGAAACTCTCTCCTACGTTTCTTTTAAGGTTCTTGTATTCTGCTAATATTTGGAAAGGGTTGGCCTTAACTTCCCATTTGCTTATGAAGGTTTGATATAAAGCAGGAAGGTCTTGGATACTATTAGGAGGTAGGATTTTAAACCATTTTTTCACATCACCTCCTAAGCTCTGGGAAAATATTCTCATTTTGACTATATCATCATCTATCTCCATGTAGTCAAAAGAATATTCCATCCTATCTACATGGTGTTGGGCTGTGGTAGACTCTTTTGCAGTGAAGTGTGGGATTTTTTATTGGTAATCGTTGGGTAAGGGTACTAGAGGCTGGGGTAAAACTAGGGGTGCATACCAGGCTGCCATGATAATGTTCAGGTGAGGTAAAGGGTTAGCTTGAGCAGTTGGTATGTGGATGGCAAGGATACTAGGACCAGCGGAAGTTTATTGTGCAGATCTAGGGTGGCAGAGCCCCAAGTTTTGAATGAAGTGAATATCAGGAGGTGTAGATGGGGGAGTCTCTCTACCCCTAATGTGTTTACCACTTTGAGGTGGTGAATCAGGAAGCTCAAGGTATGGATGGTCTAGGACACTGAATGACCTAGTTCTAGGTATGTTGTTTGGTAGGTATAGGTTGAAAGGTGGGACTAATAGAGCTGTAAGGTCTTCTGGTGCAGAGTTAGCTCTATGGATGTGGCTGGAAATAGTTGGTCTTTTGGGTGTAGGAGATCCCTTGAGGATGCTCTCAGGGTTGTCAACTATTTCAGGTGGGTTTGGATTAGGATAAGCTCTTGTGTGAATGGTTCTTGAAGCCAGAATATTGTTTTCTAACCAAGCAGCTTAACCCTACTTGTTACTTCTATTATGGCTAATGTTGTTATGAAGGCTGGTCTCCCAGTGGAGTCTTATGTGAACCAAGATAATCAGTAGGCCTACTAATCACCAGTGGAGTCTTTTAATAGTTTAGGAACTATGGAGTCACTAGGTGGAAGGTTTAGGATGTTTCAAGAGGGTATATTGTCCAACACAGTGTTTTTGTAATGTCCTTTTTAGGGAAATCCTTAAAACACAGCAAACTCTAACCAGAGATGGTCTGGGAGGGCATTTACCATATATTTCACCTCTGAAAGAGGATGAGATCCGGAGGTTGTCTAGCCCTTTCTAGACTCTGTCTAAGAGTGTGGGAGAAAACACAACAAGTGGTATAGAAGTTGATTTGTGAATAGGAATGTTTTCACTACCAACCTAACCAGAGATTGTAGGTTTCTGAGGCTCTTGTGATGTAGTGAGATGAATACTCATAAAGTTCCCCAGTGGAATCGCCATTATGTTGGGGTTCCCATGTTTTGGCTAGATTGGCAAGAACAAAAAATGAGACAACATCATAACCACTTTCAGACCTCAGGATCTAGCCCTCCTGGGTCCAGAGAGGGATCTCTCTATATATGCAAAGGTTTTATGTCTTTTAAGCTCAAAATTTAAGATGTTAGGCTAGTTATAAGGCTCACGGTTTGTTTGTTTGATGTATGTTTGGTTGTTGGGAATCAGGAAAGAAGGGTTCAATATAAGACAAGGATGAGAAAAGAGGATTTTAGGCAAAGGAGGGATGATTCAGAGAACATCAAGACCATTGGGAAATGGATTCAAGAAAGGGTTTACTTGCTATTCAATATGCAAGCTTTCAGTTGGGCTAGTCATCTAAAGCATTGGATCTTAAAAGATGGTAGTGGGAAATGAAATTGTAAGAGAGAAGGTGAAAGCAAGGAAACCTCCAAGGTGACCTTCAGAAATCAGATCCATGGACAGGATGTGCCATTGGACAACCTGTGATCCAAAAAATTAAAAGGTTAACTCTTCGGACAAGGAAACATTAAATATTTAGAACACAAAGTTGAAAACCTGAGATCAGAGAGAGGCTTTGAACTCTCAATGATTTGGCCTCTAGCTTGAGGGATCTTAGAAGGGTTCAATTAATTGAAAAGGATCCTAGTGAGACAGAGACGGAGTTATAGACCTCCCAGTGTTCCCAATTCATTCAATTAAATCCTAACTAGAACATCTAAAGACAGATTTCATTAATTCATACATCAGCTAGCGATATATAAGACCACAACACTGGTTAAATTGGTTTGAAATCGGTCCTCAGATAACACATACAGAAAAAAACATTGAAGGCAAGGAGAGAAGAAACATAGGGTACCTAACAAGGGTAAATCCTATGCCAGATTTCTGATGCGAGCCAGTAGAAATGAAATGAAATGAATTACAAGTTAAAAACAAATACAAAGATAGAAAAACATCATCGCTGCTTTAAATCAGGATCCAAAGAAATGTGCTTGTCATATTAAAGAGCAACACCAGTCAAGTACAACATTAGCAATAGCTTGATATTCAGTCTGAAAACATCTTCCTCAGCCTATCTTACGACTTTACACAGAGAATATGTCTCAAGAGAAACAACTTGCATTTCACAGATAGCCGATCAACAACCACTACAATGAGTTTCTTCATGAATTTTATAGCTAAAAGAGGAGCAGAGGAGGTGGGTGAAAAACTAAATGTAGCATTAAAACTTAGAAGAGGAAGAGGGCCGAGGCTCCATTCTATTTTAAATTCTCGGGCATTTATCTCTGGTACTTTATGGATGAAACATTGGTCTTTGTCAAGCTGCAATTTACTCCGGGTATGTCTCTGATATACTTGCTGTAGCGCTCTGCGGTACTTTGGTGAACTGAACAAACTGCAGATCGAGGTTTCAGGTCTGCCATATTGTGTATAAAATGCACTAATATCATAGGACTTTTGTCAGGGGGGAAAACTTCTCATGGACACAACGTAAACTGAAAACAGATGAGTACTATGTCCTTTTTTTAGGAGGAAACATTCTACTGATGTGAACAACCTGACGATACGATTTTCTGTGCATGGGACCTTCTGAGTGATACACAGGGGCTTCGATCTGGTATTTCTACCTTTAAATACATGGATTAAGGGTCAAAAATCTTCAATTACATGCTTTAAACTCTCTGCTTTTGCACTGATACCATTTTTCTGCTCCATTCCTGTCTCTGTCAGTGAAATCTGCGCTTTAATGGCTCTGCGGGGGTTTACAGAGTTTAAACCTATTATTTTAATAAAGGTCCTGTCATAACGCCTTCCAAGGCCTTTCTTCATAATTTTTTATCTCTGCACATGGTCTTCCCTGCGTTCTTTGTCGTTGTAATAGAGACTGTGAATCATGGCTGTTTTTTGCCGCCCGTAACCCTGTAAAACACACAAACATGCTAATAAAACCATGAATGGGAAGGGTGGATGTGGCGGGGACAATGAGGATGGTCGTGAAGACTGGTGAAATGGTGGAATAGTGCAGGGTGATGGCGGAAAATGCAGTGTAACAGTGGAAGATGGCCATGGTGAAAGTTGGCGGACTGCGGCGAAAATTTAAATGCAAACCTTCGAAATTTGACCTTTGAAT
This sequence comes from Pinus albicaulis, assembly GCA_034641835.2. NCBI lineage: Eukaryota > Viridiplantae > Streptophyta > Pinopsida > Pinales > Pinaceae > Pinus > Pinus albicaulis. The sequence continues at coordinate 926,480,797 of CM076572.1, read as the reverse complement.
GAAATATAAGGACGAAAGAGGAAAATGTGACAGAAACACGTGGAATGGTGACGTGGTGGGACCCGGTCGATGGCAGGGCATGTGGTTAATCCGGACCGTCCAATCTCAAGGAGAGATCGATGGTTGAGAACGCGGCAGAGGGCGACAGATGGTGGACCAAGGGTTCAATTTGCCTTGGGTTAACTCACGAGCAACTTCGTGGCGCGATGACCATTGGATGGGCAACTCTAGATCGGACAGCGTACGTGCATATTGCGCTGAGTCAAACGCAGAACTTTAACGCGTGATAGGGGGTGGTTTTCAAACAGTTCTCGGTGCCACGTGTTCTGCGGTGAATGGAATCGCTCCAAAACAAAACATATCGCCCATCCTCCAAAGGCGGTGCGATGGAAACCGGTGGTTTTCTGCACGGTGCTTTGGCGCGGGGACCACCGTGGTGGGTGAATACGGACTGTTGATCGAAGGTTTAAATGGACAGTTGTGATATGATCGGAGGGGAGAACAGAGTGGGCAGCTGGCGCGACACTGATATGTGAAGGCCGTCTGATCTGTACAGATTGACGGTGGGCAGCGCTCCCGATATCCAAACATGCTAATCGCTCTCCGGTCTAGCGCTTGGTTCTAGTGCTGGGTCGTGTGGGAGGGGGAAATGGTTCTGGAGCTGGCCGAAAGGGGCTAGGCCTGCAATGGGAAGAATGTGGGTTTTTTGGCCCATTTTAATGCAATTTGAGGGTAGGAAAGGGTAACGATAGAGGGAATAAAGGTTTTTAATCCAAACAAAGGGGGTGTGTATGGTCTAGAGGGGATTTTTGGGAAGGTTTAGAAGGACTAGGGGAGAGATTTTAGGGTGAAAGGGAGGCTTTGAAAATGGGGAAAAAGGGATGCAATGGAGAATTCTGCAGGGGTACAAGGGGAAAATGAAGGCCTTTTGGAGCACAATTTTTTACAATCAGTGAGGCTTATTGACTTAAGAGCAGCAGAGGGAAATCATCGAAGGGCGGAGGGAATGAAAAGGCTTTAAGGATGATGTGCTTTCAGGAGAAATGAATTCCTTGAAGGCTCATAAAACAAATTATTCCCTTGCTTTCTTGTCAAGGAATTTATAGGGCGCTAACACCTGTCATCCACACAAGAGGCCCAATCTGCATCTATATATTTTGTGTTTGTGAAATATTTTCCTTTCGGATACCATAGGCCATAATGTGCAGTTCCTTGCAGGTATCTAAATATCCTCTTGATTTCTAGCAACCGATTTTGTTTTGGTGCTACTTGATATCTTGACATAAGTCCTACTACCAACATAATGTCTATTCTAGAGGTTGTTAGGTATAGCAGACTTCCTATCATAGATCTATAAAGTCTTTGATATACATTTGTAGATCCATCATCAACACATAACTTGCATCCAGTGATCATGGGAGTTGACACAAGTTTTCAGTCTTCCATTGGAATATTTTTAACATGTATCTTAAGTATTTTCTTTTGAAATGAATATGCCTTTGTTCTTTTGTAGAATTTGAAGCCCTAGGTAGAAGGTAAGCTCTCCAATCATATACATCTCAAATTCTGACTTCATCTCTTCTGCAAATCCTTTTACTAACTCATCCTTGTTGCTGCCAAACATGATGCCATGTACATATACCACTAGAATTAAAAGTTCATTTTCATCGGCCTTTATATACATATTTCTTTCTACTCCTCCCTTCTTGAATCCTTGTTTTTGAAAGTACTTGTCTAGCCTAGAATACCATGCACGTGGTGCTTGTTTAAGACCATATAGGGATTTCTTTAATCTGCAAACATAGTTGTGCTTATCTGTTAAGGAAAAACCTTCGGGTTATTTAGGAAGGCAAACTTCACATCCATTTGATATACCTTCTACCTTAAAATCATGATAGCATGAAAATGCCAGAAACATTCTAATTGCTTCCATTCTTGCTATAGGGGAAAAAGTTTCATCATAGTCTTGTCCTTAAATTTGAGAGTATTTCTAATTGCCTGACCTTGTTCAATCATCTTATTCTTTATTATCCACTTTTTTCCAATGACATTTTCCCAACAGGTCTTGGTATTAACTCCCAGGTCTTTTTCTTCTCAATCTGATCTAATGCTTCGTTCATATAATTTAATCCAATTTTTTTCTTTGTTGGCCTCATCGAAATTCTTCGGTTCTATCTGTGAAATCATGTATAGATACACTTCCTCGGTCTGTTTAGCTAACTTTATTCTTGTTTGGACTCCTGCACTTTTGTCTCCAATGATTTGATCTTCTTGATGGTTCTTTTGAGTGTGTCTCGAGGGTCCTTTTGAGTTGATTTATGTATCTTTTGTTGTCTCATTTGTTTCTTTATTTTCTTGATTATCATCATCATGATGATCTGGATGATTGAAAAAGTTTGTACTTCTGGTTCTATTTGGTATTTCCTCATCGAATCTCAAATCAATGCTTTCCAAAATTTTATGCAGTATTTTATTGTAGCATCTGTAACCCTTACTCTTTTATGCATATCCCAAAAATATTCCTTCATTAGCTCTTGCATCATACTTCCCAAATTTTTCATCATTATTCTTTATGAAACATTTTCTGCCAAAGACTCTAAAGTGCTTAATTGATGTCGGTTTCTCATGCCACAGTTCATATGGATTCTTGTCACATCTGAGATGAGCTTTGTTAAGGATATGAACAATTGTGTGTACTGCTTCTGCCCAGTAGGTCTAGGGAATGTTTCTTTCTTGCATCATGTCTTTGGAAATCTGTTGTATAGACATGTTTTTCCTCTGTGGCACTCCATTCTATTGAGGTGTGTCTGCAACTGTAAACTGTTGCTTTATCCCACATTCATTGCACATGTTTGAAAACTCATCACCTGTGAATTCACCTCCTCTACCTGATCTGATGCATTTTAGTTTACATCCAGTTTGATCTTCTGTTAGTGCCTTGAATATCTTAAATTTCTCAAACGCTTCAGATTTTTATTTTGGAAATGCCACCCATGTTAATCTGGAAAAATCATCGATTATCAGCATGAAATACGATTCTCCACCTGGTGCATTTGTTCTTGAAGGTCCACATAGATCCATTTGTACAAGATGAAGAGGCTTACTTGTAGATAGTTGGTATTTGGCTTTGAACGATGTGTGATTTTGTTTTCCCAACTAGCAGGACTTACATATGGTATTTGGTGGCTTCTTTATTGCAGGAAAAAATCTGGCAGCTTTCTTTTTGCTCAATTTGATGATGTGGTCAAAATTTAGATGTCCCAATCTTCTATGCCATAGTGAAGATTCATCAATTTTGCTTATGTGGCATGCTTAATTATCTTCTTCCATTATATCAACATTACTCTCTGTTCAAACACCTTTAAACAAGGTCTTTCCTGTGCTGATTTACCTTACTTCAGAATCTTGGGCTCTTAGAAGGACCTCACAGCCTTCTAACACTTAGCAGATTAGCTTTCAAACCATCTACAAACAGTACATCCTAAGCCTATCCTCCCTCATTATTCAGGTTGACTGTGCCTTTTCCCTTGATTTTTCCTGCTTTATCATTTCTGAATGTTACATACCCAGATTTATTTTCATCAAAAGTTACAAACTTTCTTCAGTCTACAGTCATATGTCTTGAGCACCCACTGTCCACATATCATTGACTGTTTTGATCCTGAGAAACTAGAACAAGATCACACTTATTTAGTTTCCTTTTCCATTGCATGCAACATTTTTTTCTATAATTTTTCTCAGGACATGGATCACAGTATTTGAGTGGACATTCGTCAGACTTGTGCCCATTTTTATGGCAGCAAAAACATTTGATTGTATTTCAGAAAGGATTATGTACACGAGTGAATCCACCATTGTTCTTAATTTCCTTTGAGTTTCCAAACTCCAGTATCCTTATATATGTTCTACACTCCATGGCTTTATGACTGAACCTTTTACAACAAAAGAAATACCCATGGAAGTAGTATATGTATATGGTAGAGAAGGTTGTTTGGGGATATAGCCATTTGGTCATATGAAAATTATCTCTTTGCAAGAAATTTGATCTGTGTTGGAATGTTGCTTGGCTATTCACTCCTTTTGTTTCCATGGCTTTCCTTGTGGCAGTTTTTTGTTGCAGTTCATGAGGATTTGAAGGGTTTCCCACATTTTTGTTCTCATATTGATGGGAGTTAACATTTTCTTTTAGGATAGATTTCACAAATGTAATAGATTTCTTATCCTCTGCCTTCAACTTGCTGGATTCTCCTTCATATACTATCCTAGCCTTTACAAGAGCCGATCTTTGTGAATTTAATATCCTGTCCAAATTTTTAGCACCTTTTAACTGTTGTATTTTCATTGTTAAATCAATTTGAGCCTTTTCCAATTTCTTCCTCAGACTCACCACCTCTGATTCCAATATTTCGCACTCCTGAATTTTATCTCTTATTTTCTGTAGCAGAATATCTTCTACTTTCCTTGCTTCTTCTAGCTCAAATTTTAACTTAATAAAATATTTCAGAGTTTTGTTCTTCCTTTACATATTTCAGAATGATTTCCTTCTGTTTTCTAGTCTTGATCTTGAGTCTATCAATATCCTTTAGGGCTATTAGAGCCTAAATCTACCTCAGGCTGAAAGAAGGCAGAGTTCAGGGTAACATCAAACCACACTCAGTCTGGTAGCTAGCCCTACCAGATCAGGAGAGGGCTCTCTCCGGGTCAATCTCAACAAAGATAATCAATAAGGCTTGAGATGACTTGAAATAAAAGCTAATTTTAGGCTAGGTATATAAGTAAAGGAGTTTTATTTTGATTTTGGGGGTTTTGTTGGAATCAAAGGGAAAGGCAGTTTTGGGTCCGGGGATGAGGCCTAGTTTTTGCAGAGTTTTGAATGGGGCAAGGAAGGCAATTGTTTTAATGCTTTGGATTGAATGAATGGATAGTTCAGAAAGGTGAGGATCTGAAGAGGGCAAGAGGCTTTCAAGAATCCTCTTCAAATAGATGAAAACATGGAAAATTAAAAAAAAACTGAACGCAGAGCAAAGCAATCTAATGAATTCCACCTTTATCACTCATTTGTTTAATTTAAGAAGAAAGGAGAAGGGAAATGATACCCATAAAACATCAGTGAACTTACAATCACATAGAGAAACACATCATCAAAAGATAGAGCCACATGGATCCAAAAGAGTGTTGCAAACCCTGGTCTATTCCTTTGCCAAAATTGCAGAGATGAAATGTACAATGAAGTGCCAAGCAATCCCAAGTGTCCAACCCTGAAAATGACTGATGAATTACATGATATAGACAAGCCTAACTCATCCCCATGCCTATAGGGGTCGAGCTCACCATTATAGGAGCTTTTTCAACCACATCTAAACCAAGAACTGGAAAATAGGCAATGAAACAACTTGCCTCTATATGATAGGAAACTGATTCATTCACTTACATTTCACTTTTTGGTGAATGAATCTACTCGGATGAGTAAAAATGTGCCAAAATTACATCAAAGTCATTATATTACATCAATTTACATCAATATTTACATGAAAAAGTCAAACTAGCCAAAACTAGGCGAAAATCTGAGCTGCTGAGTGAAAAATAGGCCAAATTTCCCAATGCGACGCGCGTGAAATTTCTATGCGTAGCACAAATTTTAGGCTGATTTTAAGGGCCTTCCCGAATTCAAAATTGAGCGCATGATAGCTCGTTGGAAAGCCCTACCTGTCTAATTTCCAACCCAAGTGTAATTTCTGGATTTTGTTGCCATTTTCCCCTCCAAAAATTAAATATACCAACACTGCTTCTTGTGTGTCCAAAAAGTGGCAGAAAGGTCATTTTTAGGGTGTACAACCCAAAACTTGTCCAAATCCTTAGGTAATGGGTAGGAATGCACAAATTTTGATGAAAAATCTAAAAATACAATTTTTTTCTCCAAAGGAGCTACCAATTATAAGCGCGGGCCAAGTGGCGCTACGCGTCGGGCAGGAAAATCTGTGTTTAGGCCAAAAAATTCAAAATTGACAAAAATTTTCCCAAATTTCTTAAAATTTGGGCTGAAGGTCCATCATCAAGTGTTGTGCCGGGCCAAAGAAGCTTCAGCCAAAATTTGGAGTCTATCATGCCTTTTGCGATGCTTTGGTGCCCTCCTTAGTTTCGCTTTCAGGATTTTGATCCTCACTTTGCAAATGTGATTTCGCGCCCAATAATGGTTCTTCATGTGCTTGAGCATGTTATTTTCCTTGTTTTCTTTCTCCAACATCTTCTCAAGATGAATATTGACCCTCTCAAGCCAAGTCTCTCTATCAGCCTCAATCTCCTACTCAATGGGTGTCATTTCAATTTGGCTTCTTTGAGCAGCTTGCCGGTTCTCACGGATGTTTTGCAACTCCATGATTGTTTGTTGATATTCTAACTGTTTGTTTCGCTGCTCCAGGTAATTTATGATCCATTGGGCTCTCTGCAACTTGATGGTCAATGTGTCAATCTCCGCCTTCTGCTCTTGAATAGTCTCTCTCAACTTTAAGCTTGGAGAGCTCAAATCCTCATCAATAAGTATGAAATCAGTATCCTGGCCTCCTAAAGGGACCTCATCCTACATAGGCCTCTTACCTCTATCCTATACCCATACCTGTTCTGTTGATGACGGCAATGAGACCCCTTCCACCCCAGGTGGAGATAGTACTCGCCGGGCTGCTGCAAATAATACTCTGGTGCCTCTCTGATAAGTAACAAACACTGGCACACTGATAGGCTCTGTCTCGTGACCTTCAAGCTGATGAGAAGGTTCACCTGGCTCATGAACAACCTCCGGAGGAATCTGAGGAGCTGTGAAGAAGTCATGGGAAATGAAATCCTTCCATGAAATACCCTTCAATCCAAGCTGATGTACAACCACGATCTTGATGAGTGCATAGTGATAAATTCTGTTGTACTGTTGCTCAGGAGTTTTCTTCTGCACAAGAGTGGTCATTCTCTCGATGTTCCGGCACATGAAATAAGGTATGTTCATCATCCTCACTTTGGTGAAATGCATCAATAACCTGATGTGGTAGGCATAGAGGTGTGAAAATCGGCCCTCGCAACTGAAATATCTGATAATGAGTTTCATCAAAGGCGCATAGGATTCCTTTAGGAACCAGAATGGGAACACCCTGCTGAGTTTCCTCACAAAGCTAGGCTTGATGTATGGTTCATAATGCACTCTGTCCACTTGTTGTATTTTTTTCCACTGTTCACCCACATTCGGTATTCTAGTTGCTTGAGAGATGGTTTCCGGTGTCAAAGAGAAATTTACACCAGCAAGAGTTACCTGACCATCATGTAAATGCAATACAAACAAACGAGCTAACTCCTGATGATGATGAATCCTAGCAATCATCTCACAATAATCATAGCATGACTACTCTCGAAAACATGCCATGGCAAGTGGGAAAGCTTGCAATTGAGTCAATGAGGTGGGCTCTTCTCTCACATGTTTGCCACCTTTACGAGGCCTTCCAGGTACATTAGCTCAGTGGTAGAATCACTATCTCTGTCATATGATGTATCAGTGTCTGTCTCCATGATGTCCATGCAAGGTATATGTTTGCTTGTATGAGATGAAAATGAGAATTTGGTGTTTTATTTCAATTGCCAAATATATGGTGGTAAGAGAGGGACTGTGGAGAGATAGGGCAGTAGGGACAATGGGGTTCAATCAAGAGATAATTTTCCTTTTGGAATTTTGACAGATGTAGGGACAATGGAAAACCACTTGACTGTTTGGGAAACTAGGGGTTTGGGAATTTTTATAAGTGAGATGGGAAAGGGAGAGTGATAGGAAATGAAATGACTTAGGGATAGGGATATGGGGCTTAGGAGTAAGTGACTTTGGGGATATAAGGGGATAAGGGATGAACTGTAGTGATATAATAACAGTGATGGGAGATGGGAAAAACAAGGTAGGGAATGGAATATGTGTCACAAAATTATTTTAAAACACCAACTTCAAACCCTAAGAGAGCAATTCTTAACAAGATGATAGGGTTTAAGTTTTTGGCATTCAAACTCTCACATTCAATCTCAATCAACACCAAACATTTATCATAAGCAATGGAGTGATTGTATGGAATTACTCGAACAAGGAGAGACCTATTCGTTTTGATGATTGAGAGAAATGGCAACAATTTATGTGTTTCAGCTCAGTGCGCCGCGCCCTCCTTATGCGTCGCGCTGGAACAAATTTGCACAGTGAAGAGCGGCCCTATGCACCGAGCTCAGCCAGTGCGCCGCGACAGTGAATTGCACCATAGTTTCGGCCTCCAACACTGGCTTTGCTTCCTCCACAATTTTCTTGGCTTCACTCTTGTCTTGGCTTGCAAATGAATTGTTTGAAACACAAAAATATCTTTATGCCAAATATTTTGATTTTTTGATTCTTGAAAACCCACTTTTGTAATGTTTGAACTTTGACACTTTTCACATAAACTTTGTTTTGCTTGCTTTTTGATTTTTGAGCTGAATGATGAATCTCTTGTCTGTATTTGCAGGGATAGCTGGCATGGGGTTTTGGAAAAGGTAACCAGGGTTGCGCCTGAAGTACTTTACAACTGAAAAAACTTTGAAAATTACATTGCATTTATTACAAAAGATGAAATAGACGATTTTTCTTCAAAACATAGTTTTGAAGAAAAATCATTATCAAGCATTATGATGATGAAAATTTTTGCACTGAAACCTTATTTCAAACCTCCCTCATGTGCCTACTGACATTATTAGACATTTTGAAGGCCAAATTAATGAAACCCTAGACCTAATGAGACTAAAAACCCTAAAATGACTTTTTGCTAAACAAAAGACTAAACATGATTGTAAATAACTGGAAATGATTTTGATGAATAGACACAGACCAGTAGGTACATGACCTGAGGGATATGAGTGAAAATACCCTACCGTCAGATGATCCATGCTCCTAATGGAATGCAGCTGACTAAACTGAATGATACACCTAAAATGAAATGCAACAAGAGAAATTTGATCTCTGACGGAGGGATGAAGATACCGACTCTAACAAGGGCATTCACCAACTCCCCCTCAAGATCTACCTCACCTTCTTCTTCAAATTCTAGGAGATCTTCCTCAAGCTCTTCCTTGGCCATCAAAATGAATTTTGATGTCCCTTATTCATTGGGGGATTCATCTGAACTCTCAGATGCACTGCTCTCTTGTTCAGCATAGAATGTTTTTCTATTAAATTTGTTCCCTTCCTGCCTATTACTGAAACTTCTTTTCATTTTCCCTTTCGACTGATTCTCTATTTTCTTTTGAGGAAATTTTGAAGCATAGTGCCTAACTCTTCCACAATTAAAGCACTTAAATGTAAGTTTATCTTTGTACTTACATGTGCCTTTATCCAATCTTCTGACAAAATTGGCTTCTTCTTCTTTTGAGCATGAGCATGTACCTTCCTTGTCTTCTATGAAATTGTCTGCCTTAAAGGCATCCTTCCTTGTGTTTGACTTCCCTTTAGGAAGTCTCATCTCATATGTTGTTAGGTTCCCAATTAATTGGTTTCTGGTTAAGGTTTCCGAGTCTGTTGTTTCTTCTATGGCATAAACCTTAGGATTAAACCTGGATGGTAGAGATCTAAATATTTTCTAGACTACAAAACTTTCTTTAATTTATTCTCCAAGGCCTATGATGATATTCAAAACTTCTGCAAATCTTAAGAAGAATGCATCTATATCTTCATCTTCGTTCATTTTCAAGTTTTCAAACTGAGTTCTATGTGCTTGCGGTTTGGCCATCTTCACCTTTGTATCTCCCTCATGAATATTTTCTAATGTATCCCAGATTTCTTTGGCAATTTTATTGTACATTACTTTGATAAATTATGACTCACTAAGACCGCTCAAAAGTACATTCATTTCTTTTGCATTAGCTATGAAATTTTGTTTGGATTATTTCTCAATGTCAGTATCCTTTGTTGCATATTTTTCTTCCACGACAACCCAGACTTCTATTCCTAGAGACATTAAGTATGTCCTCATTATTATTTTCCAGAAAGCATAGTTTGTGCCAGTAAACAGAGGGGCTTTATTTGTAGAGCATCCTTAAAGATTAGCCATTTTGGGGACTAAGGACCTCCTTCCAGTGATTAAACTGATACAAAAGGAACTTGCTCTAATACTAGTTGATGAACCCTTAGCTAAACTGGGAGGGGGGGTGAATCAATTTAGTACATTCATGGAAATTAAAACTCTTTTATTTACACCCATTAACTACTTCATTTTATAAGAAACATAATACATAATGAATTAGAAAACTAAATGGGTGGCTAACAAGTAATTAAGCAGATTAAAACATCACATCAACACATGCTCATCAAGCACATATACAACAGATATAAGGGGAAACCCATAAGGAAGAAAACCACATATTATTATTGTTGTGTTGCAAAGGCAAGCTCCAACTCCCTTTCACAACTGATTTTTTTTAGGATCCAACCCACATGAGGCTACTACCTCAAATTTTGCAAGCTACAACTTGCAAGGAAGCCCCAACTCCCATCTATTTTCTGCAAGCTACAACCTACAGGAGGCTCCTACTTCACCCAACTCCAACTAGAAATTTATCAAGCTACAACTTGAAACGAGACTACAATCCCCTCACTCAACATGAAAATCATATGTTGATTTACCTGGATATAAGCTTTGTTATCCTCCTTCTTCACTGCTTCCTTTTCTACCTTCATTTCTGCTTCATATTAGCTCCTGATGTGCACAACATCTCTATCAGCTCTCTCTGATTCTTCTGTTCTCTAACCCCACCATGCACACTAAAATTACATGTTTTATATAGATAACTACATGATTTTTTTCATTCTACAAGGAATTTGAAGTGAACATGCCTGACCCTATGCCTTCCACCCATTCGATTCCTTACACTTCAGTTCAGGTTATTACATAAAAAATAATCATTACAACACTCATTGGACTTTTGGTTATGCCTACATATGCTTACCTTTGCATCATAAACAATATGAAATAATCAATGAATTTACATTTACACATAAACCAATTATTTCAGTCAACCCTTTCAGCTTCTAGCTTTGCTATGTATTTGTCTTTTCTTCTTGTCGTCCCTTGTCTTTTATGTTCCTGCTGTTGTATTCTAATTGTGTTGCATAACCACATTTTTTCCCGACTTGACCTATTTGCCTTCCTTCTCTTGCCCACAACATTCAGCCTTTTTCTTTTCTCAACACCGGACTCTGCCCAGAGATCTTTCTGAGCCCGAATCGACCTATCCGCCTTCCTTCTCTTGCCCACAATGGTCAACCTTCTACTTTTCCTTTTGTTCTATGTCGGGTCACTTACCCGAGTCTCCTTTAGCTAGGTTTAGACATTTTTCCACTTAAATTTAAATATATTCTATTTATTTTGAAGAATGCACCGCATCCACTTTCCATCATATTTTGGCATTCATGAGTTCTCCGTAATAAGGTTCATTTTCTCTCCCATGTGATTTAACAAGGGAAAAATTCATACTTCTGAACTTGAAATATTTTAAATGGTAGTTCTGAGCTACATCACGTCCTTTCCTTTATCGCACTTCGCATTTCAGTGATTCAACACGGTTCGTGGGTGCTATCCCTTCTGAGCTTGCGATGTGCAATATGTGATTGGATCCCACAGATGGACTTTAAATCCTTTAGATTTTAGCTTTGAATAATATCGCATCCGACCCCTCGTCACTCTTCACATTTCGACATTTCAACGTGGTACATAAGCACTATCCCTTCTAAGCTTTGCGACTTGCGATATGCGCTAAAGGATTCAAGTTCACGTCGGGGTACCAAGTCACTGTTACGTCATCTACGATGTCATGTGCCACATCATCTGCCATGTCACCTGCCACTTTATCAAGATGTATTTGTGATTTGTGGGGTCAGTTCCACGTCATCTACCATGTCACCTACCACGTCATCTACCACAACACCTGTCACATCATCAATATGTATTTTTGATTTGTTGGGTCATGTCCACGTCGTATGCCACTTCAGTAGACATGTCACTTACCATGTCAGCTGCCACGTCATCTCCCACACTTCGCATTTCACAATTTTTGTGTCTCTATTGTTTTGCGATACTCCTTCCACTGCGATTTTTGATATGCGATCAGGCCCTCTATTGCAATTTTGATTTGAGATATCTCCACCGAACACTATTATAAATGTGTTTTTCTGGAAATTTACCCGACTTTGCCTGCATAACTACACACGTTGCACGCTCCTATGTGCATTGTTCTAAAATCAAACTAGCCCAACTCTGCACACTCATTCACAACTTTATCCACTATTTTAACATGTTCATTACTTGTCTTAGCACATTCATGACTCTATCCACTCATGCACAACTCGACCCAAAATTGTTGCCTTTGCTTCCTTTGTTGGATTTTCTCCTTTGCTACCTTAGCTCCTTTGTTGCCTTTGCTCCTTGATAAAGCTTCTAATGTTGCTCCTTTCCTTTTTACTGCTCCTCTCTACTCCTTTTCCTTAATGATAATTCTGGTGTTGATCCGTGCCTCTTTTTTGCTCATCTACGTTGCTCCTTTACCTCTAATGTTGTTCGTTTGGCACTTTATTTCTCATCTTCCTCTTTCCTCTCCTCCACTGTACTTTTTCCCTATTTTCTTCTTATTGAGAATAGTGTCTTGAATCAAATTTGGGAATAAATTAAAGGATATCCACATAGTGGTAGAGGTGAAATGAATTTGTGAGAGAGGATAAGATATTACGAAGCTTTAATGAAAGGGAGTTTCCCATCCAATGATGGTTTGTTATTCCAGTGGTAGTTGCGCAAGGATCATTGATTGTGATGGCCTTCATCCAATGGTAGCTTGTAGAGAATAGATCCTTCCAAGAAGATCAGTAGTATCGATTCTCCTAGACAATGGGTGTTGGCATTTTTTATATGAGATCAAGTCTCCATGTTGATGGGAGTGAGAAAGCTATGTAAAATACCAATGGAATGACTAATAGAAATTTAGAGAAGAGCAACAATCACAAAGATGGTTTTTCTGCAGGAAGGGTTTCCACCAGAAATATTGTGTTTCATGTGTGATGATGTGATTGTGTGCATTTTTTTTTGCTTATGTTTCTCACATGGTTTATGATTTAGCTACTTATATGTTTATATGAATGGATAATATAATGAGTTGATGGTGCATATATGTGTGATTCAATAAAAATAAATAATTGGTAAAAATTGTAAGAATATCACACTACTGATTCAACCCCACCACCCCCTCTGAGTATTTCTCAAAATTTTCCAACAAATGGTATCTGAGTGGTTCTCTTGATTGCCACGCTTGATCACTAGAGAGTAGATCTAGGGTTTGTTCGAAGAATTTGATTTTTTTTTTCAAAATGGTTGTCCTCACTGTTGAAAATTACAAGGCATGACACAAAAATGTTAAATATAAATTATTATGTTACGTATCTAATATTTATGGATTTGTATGTGAAATTTGTGTAAAATATCCAATTGCAGATAAATTTTTGCAATAAGATGCACAAACACGGTGCATTATCTACAAGGATATTCATGATGATGATATGAAGATACTATTTGGTTTGAAATGTACCAAAGAAATGTGGGACAAGCTAGAATAAATATTTGATGATGATACCAACAACAATTTGGAAAATGAGAAGAAGAACAACAAGAAGAAGAACCAGAAGAAGGGCCTCCAGAAACAAGAATATCAGCCACAAGAGTCTCATGGTTCCAGTGCACATGATTTAGTGGCTGATGAGAAGAGATCATAAAATATTGGACCCAAAGGTATAAAAATTAATTATTTTATATTGAGTTATAATTTTGATGATTCAAATTTAGATCATGTTGAAGTACAAAGTGAATATGAGGATAATCTTAACAGTCTTAGAGATGAGATTTCTAGACTAACAATTGCATGCAAGAATCAAGTAAAAATATTGTAGATTTGTGATGATAAGGAGGCCAAGATAAAAGAAGATATTTTTAGCTTAAAGATTAAGTTGGTTGAAGCAGAAAATGTTGAAGAAGGTATGAGGAAGCAGTACAAATAGAAGGAAGATGAGTGTGAAATATTAGAAGTGGAAGTAGTTTCTTTAACAAAGCAACAGAAGATGGAGAAGAACACAGTAGCCTTGGATAATTTTCTTGAGATCCAAAGATCACCATTGGATAAATATAGTCTTGGATTTGAAAATGGTGAGTCTATTTTGCATGTAGGAAAAAATAACAAAGAAGAACCCAAGAAACCTATAGCAAACAATACCAGCTACAAAAGTGAGATCCAAGGAAATAAGAAGAAAATCCAATAGCTAGTTAGTAAACAAAATATCAACCAGTAGAATAATAAGTAAAACAAAAACCAATCAAGAAGAAAAACTAGCAGCGGAAACATAAGCATAACTAACAGCCAATCAAGAAGAAAAACCAACGTCAAAGAACAAAATCTCAAGGAGATTCTATGTTCAAAAGACAATTTTCTCATAGATATGATCGTGGAAACTCCATGATATTTAAACGAGGAAAATTCCTTTCATTCCTTTGATTCATGACATACAATGCTACAATTGTCACAAGTTTGTACATGTTGCAACAAATTGTTAGATCATAATGTATGGACCACGTCAATAGAGGTTCCAGTAATATCAGAAGCTAAGGAGATTCTCCTTCAGGTATAATTGTGATTTTTATGGTTATTGTTACTCATGTCACCTATTTTTCTATAAGGCATGTGATTACATATCTAGCAATTGGAGGAGAGACACATTTCATGAAAGGTTTAGATATGGCATGAGCAGAAGAAGATTTGATCCTCTTGGCCATGTGGAGTTCTATATATGCGATATATTTTTCCATATGGCAAGATATTGTTTGCTACCCCGTTACTTAAGAAAAAACCGTCAAAGGAAGCAAAAACCAAGATGATCTAGCATAAAGAAAGTGAACCAAGAAAGGAAGAAAGAGAAGGAAGAGAATAAGAAGTTGAGCAAAGAGGAGAAGAAGAAACCCAATACCGTGTGGAGGAAGGAGATTAAACTCTTCCACTAGTGAAGAGCATTCCCTCTTGTAGTCCATGATTATTTCCTACAGATTTCATGAGAGGTGTACAACCTCAAGGGGAGAATTTTGTCACTTGATGAGTAAAATTTGTTGCATCATCGAATGGTGAGTTCATTTTAGCCTTCATGCAAATTCAAGTCCACAAGATTATCCTATCCTTTAGAGGTATATTGAGCTTAGGGGGAGCTATGCATGATGTGGATTTATATATGATATAATTTTCTTCATTGTTTTTCTGTAATATTCCCAAATGGGAAAAGCAGAAATATAATGCATAAACATGGAAATAGTAGTGTAGATCAATGCATAAATGTGAGAGACCAATATAGAGCTTCTTTATACATCAAAGAAAAAAACAAACATGTATAATATAATGGGACACAAAGCAATAACAAGATACAACAAGCCTCCAATAAAGAAATCCCTCAATAATGAGGTGCTACTACTATATAAAAATGTCAGAGACACTGCTACAATGTAGTCCTAAGAGCACTGGTACAGAAAAATGAACATACAAAGATAAAGGACTGATATATGCCTCAAGAGATACAGAAAATGAAGATCTAGGTTCTATAACAACCTTCCAAGACAACCCAAGAGGGTTTCTAGGAAATACACCCAATAATACAATATGAGCTGCAGCCCTAGGGATGAAAGTATGCTACAACAAGTAAATGAAGAGTAATGGTTGAAGCTGATATGAAAATAAGTATGCTCTCCTCCAATGTATCCTCCAGATTAAAGGTCGGCCCCTTCACTCAATAAATCACCTATTGCAAATACCCCTGCAACTCCTCCCTAGAATAACATAGATCCAGACTGATATTGTGTTGTAGGGGATAAAAACACTGTGGCCTGGTGCCAAATGTATCAATGATGCTCTAGGGTCTTCCTCACTAGCCTCCCAATGGAAGGAAACGTTCCTCCAATGAAATCTAGCTCAGAAATCACTCAAATCAACTGTCCACAACTTCTACCCTGCAACACAACACAACCTCAATAGGAACCGTGTTGTACAATAAGACTGAAGCTTTTACCTATTGCCTGAATGTGGAATATAGTGAAAATACTATTCTTGAGTGGGCACTAGAGGTCCCTCAAGGAAAGATGTGGGATTCCTTCTCAGGAACACCCTGTGCTAAACAACATTGCAACCTTAGCTAAAAAACTAAAGAGAGCAACAAGTCTAAACAGACCATAAATACAAATATAAAAAACATAACATAATGATCTATGGCTGCCATCCTCTTCCTTATATAAGTGGTGAGCTTCCTCACCGTTGGCCTCACTCATTAAAGCCACTATCTCCATGCATGAGATCTCCCTCCAAAACTGCGTTGTCCCTCAATAAATGTCTACTGCTCCATAACAACGTCATTGATTTTGTCAAAGTTGACCAAGTCTTCATGCTCCAACCCGTTTTCACACACAAGGGTGCTCAATTAAGCTTATAAGATGTCCTGCTTTCACGTTAGCAGTGATTTTATTCCTACTAAGGATATTTATGGGTCTCCATACCCTCTTATTCAGAAAATTAAGAAGCAAAAGAAAAAATTAATATTCCAACTAGCTTATGGCTAATTGGGAATATTATAGTCCTCTCCTCCCAAATGTTGCTTGTCCTCAAGCAACTGAAAAGGTGAGTACTGCAACTCTTCTCCTCCTCCATTGGTGACACCTCCATGTGATAAGCTCTCCTCATAAGCCAAGTGTCTCCCAATCAATCCCTCCATGAAATGCTCCTCCCAAGATCTCATGAGATGAAAATGACTCATCCCACAAGGAAGCAAAAGATCCAATGTAGCAATTATGGTTTGCCCAATGTTCTCCCTGAAAATAATATGTCACATAAGAAACACGGAGAATATATCTCCTAAAGGGCACATCCAATCCTTCCATCCTCCCTCCATTCATTCCCATAATAGGAATAAGAGCATCATCAATGTATGGGATAAAAACCAATGATACATAAACTGCCATATGCAATAATGGAGGTGGGTCATAGTCCCACATGTGGAAACAGCACAGTATATCTCATGATTGCCTCAGATAATGATATGGTAAGTGGTTTCCCCACCACTTACTTGTTTTCATAGTATTCCCACATGCTTTGAAAAGGTGAGAAATGTTTGAAGCCTTTGGTGCACACCCAGAATGATACATCATCTACCTATATCCTCCTAGGGAGTGGCCATGCTCAAAAATTTTTATGGCCCCAAGTTGGCCATGAAGTTTATAAGGAAGAATTCTCTCCCTTGGCACAATGGCCTGCACATGTATGGTAAAGGAATGCCAATATTCATCAAATAAATCATTATGCATACAAACATGATCCTTACCATATGTTTTGTTCATACAAATAGAGTGGATCATAGATAGGTCCCCTCTCATTCCCAAAGAGGAAAGAGGTGGTTGTGATACCTCCATCAAAGAGTTATGTATCTCCTACATCTCCACATGATCCATGTATCTCCTTAAATGCTGATATATCTCCTCTTCAAATCCTTCCCAAGTAAACCCCTCCATGATAGTATGGTATGATCTCATGGAATAAGTGTGGCTGAAGAAAAAATCCTCATGTGCTGCTTGGAGTAACTTCTCCTTGAGCTTGGATGATCTAGATAAGAATATGATACCATGATAGTAGATGAATTAATATTTGACTGAATATCCCTCCTCTAGTATTTGGTCATCAAGTATCATGCAAGTAAAAATATCCTTGGAATAATCCACAAACAGCTGGGATTTACAATATGGATCTATCCTCCAAAGTGACAGCGCTGATGATCTGTCATGTAAAACATATTTCATGTGGCTGCCCTCCTCTTCTAAATCTCCCATGCCAAAGTCACATATTGGAAGGCCTCTATCCTCCCTCTGTTTCTCCTTTCTCAGCGCAAGATCTGAGATGAGAGTGGGTAATGATAATGTTGGGAGAATGTCTCCCTCCTCCTTGAGTCTACCTAAGACTCTCAGCACTGTACCATGACCTCCCAATGCACCAAATCCTCCTGGGTCTATGAGTGGTGTACCATGATGTGATACATTCCACACCAACTCTGGATCAGGTGGCCTCCCAGGTGGTTTTCCACAAAATAGTAATGTCTCGTTGTCCAAAGTCATGTGCATAATAGATGGGGTTGTTAGGTCCTTTCTTCCACTATGAAAATCCATCTTTGTTTTCTTTATGGAATATTTTTGCAAAGGATATGTATGCATGCCCTTAATCATCTAATTTTTCCACTTTTTCTATCCACCCATTCCATTTGCAAAGTCTCCCAATCTGTGGTGACCTTACCAAAGTAATCAACCACTACACACCCAATATCACATTGGTGTCATGTATGTCAACCACAAAGAAGTGATCAATCAATGTACATGTCCCCATGGTGACAGATAAAGATGGAACATAATGCATGCACTGCATAGTTCTAGCTCCTGGGACCAAAACATAAAATCCTTCAAAATCATCAGTGGGTATTTCCCTCCTCTGCACTATTTGGGAATCAACAAAGTTGTGGGTAGCCCCACTGTCAATCAAAACTGAAACCCTATGATCTAAGATGGAACCTCAAACCCTCAAGGTCAAGTACTTAGGCACTCCTCTCAATGATGCAAGAGCCCCTCCAATTGGAGAAAATGCTCCATTCCCACCTCCTGGTGGTGGTGGATCATCTTTTTCTATTCCAGTGCTATGACCTCCTTCTAGTTCTTCTTCTTCTTTCTCCACATTATCCGAAAATACCTCTATATAGTGTGCCTTTCTTGCTGCACATCTATGTCTGGGTGCCCAGGATTCTTGGCATGTGAAGCGAAGCTTCCTTCTCCTCAAGTATCTTCGGATATCATCACTGAGAGGTAATTTTTTTTGGCTCTCCTTTGAAAGAGGAGCCTTCTCATCTTTTCCCTTTGATGGAAAAGTGGGATTTTGTTGAAATGTTGCCTTTGCTTTTGGCAAGGCATCTTGTAGATCTCTAGCCCTTTCAATGACATCTTGAAGGGTAGTGGGTTTGGTATATTTAAACAACCCATGAAGAAGTTCTGATAACCCATCAATAAACATATAGACACTTCTTGCTATAGATAAATCAGGAACCATAACATAAAATTTTAGAAATTTAGAAATATAAGTTTATGGATTACCTGATTGTTTGGGCTTTTCTAGCCCCATGAAAGGTGCCTCTGGGTCTCTTCGATAAAACCTCTCCACAAACCTCCTTGTGAAATCTAAATATGCAGTCACATTGGCATGACCAAATGTACACAAGCCATGAAACCACCAATCATGTGCCTCACCCTCAAGGTGCAGCACTGATATCTTGATGGCCTCCATCTCCGGTACTTGGTTCAGCTATAAGTAGATGTCTAGCTTCTCTACCCATGATTTTCTAGTGCATTTAGATGACCCATCAAAGTCGGGTAAGAAAAATATGCCCATAGTCTAGTGTAGTTCATGATTCTGTATGAATCCTCCACCTCTATTGTGATGTCGGGGTCTCCTATTGTCCTTGATCTGAAAAAATTCTTGAAAACTCAAGTGATCCCTGAATCTCTGAGATTGAGACTCATACTCCATGAGATATTCTTCAAGGGTTTCTTATTCTTGAAACCCTCCATTTCCCAATAATAATAATGTAAGCATTGTAGAGCGTTGGGAAACCTGCTGCTACTTCACTAGTTGATCACTCCAGTAATGAGAAATTCTAGAGCCTTCACCATGTAGAAACCCTTTAAGGGATTCCTTATGTCTATCTATCCTCGTCTCCTTTATTTCTATAGCAATTTCTTGCATAGTTTGAAGAAGAAGCTTTGGATACTCCTCCTCATCTCCTTTTGATAAAGGGGTTTTACCCTTGTCTTCCTTATCATCTGTATAATCATACTTCTGATTTATTCTTCTGATACACCTCTTATCTCTATCTGTGAGAGGATCTCATTCTTCTGATGAAATATTGGCTTAAGATGCACAGGCTAAGCCAATATTATGCTTTGATACCACTCTAATATTCCCAAATGGGAAAAGCAGAAATATAGTGCATAAAAATGGAAATAACAGTGTAGATCAATGCATAAATGTGAGAGACCAATATGGAGCTTCTTTATACATTAAAAAAATAGAAAAAATGTATAATACAATGGGGCACAAAGCATATAACAAGATACAACAAGCCTCCAATAAATAAATCCCTCAAGAATGAGGTGATGCTACTATATAAAAATGTCGGAGACACTGTTGTAGTGCAGTCCTAAGAGAACTGCTACAACAAAATGAACATACAAAGTAAAAGGGCTGATATATGCCTCAAGAGATAGAGAAAATGAATATATAGGATCTTTAACAAACTTCCAAGACAACCCAAGAGGGTTTCCGAGAAATACACCCAATAATACAATATGAGTTGTAGCCCTAGGGCTAAAATTATGTTGCAACAAGTAAATGAAGAGTAATGGCTGAAGCTGATATGAAAATAAGTATGCTCTCCTCTAATGGATCCTCCAGATGAAAGGCTGGCTCCTTCGCTGAATAAATCACTCCCCAAATCACCTACTGCAAATAACCTTCCAACTCCTCCCTAGAATAACGCAGATCCAGACTAATACTGTGTTGTAGGGGATAAAAACACTCTGGCCTAGTGCCAAATGTATCAATGATGCTCCAGGTTCTTCCTCACTAGCCTCCCAATGGAAGGAAACCTTCCTCCAATAAAATATAGCTTAGAAATCACCCAAATCAACTCTCCACAACTTCTTCCCTGCAAAAAAACACAACCTCAACAGAAACTGCGTTGTACCATAAGACTGAAGCTTTGGCTTGATGCCTGAATTTGGAATATAGTGCAAATACTCTTCCTGAGTGGGCACTAGAGGTCCCTCAAGGAAAGAGGTGGGATTCCCGCTCGGGAACACCTTGTGCTAAACATCACTACAATATTAGCTAAATAGATGAAGAGAGAAACAAGTCTAAACAGACCATAAATCCAAATATAAAAAACATAACATAATGATCTATGGCTACCTTCCTCTTCCTTATATAAGTGGTGAGCTTCCTCACCCTTGGCCCCACTCATTACAGCCACTATATCCATGCATGAGATCTCCCTCCAAAACTGCATTGTCCCTCAATAAATGTCCACTCCTCCATAACAACGATGTTGATTTGGTCAAAGTTTACCTAGTCTTCATGCTCCAACCCATTTTCACACACAAGGGTTCTTAATTAAGCTGATAAGATGTCCTCCTTTCACATTAGCAGTGATTTTATTCCTACTAAGGAGATTTATGGGTCTCCATACCCTCTTATTCAACAAATTAGGAAGCAAAAGAAAAAATTAATATTCCAACTAGCTCATGGCTAATTGGGAATATTAAATTTTCACTCAATCATTTGTGGCAGATTTATATGTATTTTCATGAGTGAAAAGGAGTAATTTTTTCATCCATACATATGGTTTTGGTTTCCAGTAACAACTGGTTGAAAAGATGTGCAGCCATGTATATATTGTGATCATGACTCCAATATGTTTTGAGATGACTTGTGACATGGACCAATCATGTATAGGATATTATATGATAATTACTACAACCATGTATGTTCTATTGTTTCATCATTATGTATTGGTTGAGAGTCAAGTCAATAGTATGTATAGTCACCTTGAAGATAGGAGTCTTATGGAGTCTATTTTGCAACCACATGTATGGGTTATCGATGATGTAATTGTCATGATGTATTATGTATTTGAGTCATTGATCCATAGAAGATGATCATAGAATAAATTTTTTCATTGATATATTCATGTGTAATGCTCATGGAGCCATGTACTTGTATTATACTATATTTTGGGTCATTTAACCATGAGTCATGAGGTCATGTTATGGTCATATGAGAGAATGAATGAGGTCCTGTATCACTACTTAAACCATGTATGTATCATTGTATATGTCATATGATCATGTTCATGTGGATTCTTGGTCCATAAGGTGCTTATATTGATCAAAGGAAGCATTGTTTGTCATGGAAGTCATCATTTCAGCCCAACAATTGGTATCTATACAACTTGGAGATGACATGTGTCTAGGGGGAGAATTATTTGTTGCAATTTAATTCATCCATAAAATGTTGGCATAATGATATGTTTAGAGGTT
The DNA here is from genome assembly GCA_034641835.2 of Pinus albicaulis. Classification (NCBI taxonomy): domain Eukaryota; kingdom Viridiplantae; phylum Streptophyta; class Pinopsida; order Pinales; family Pinaceae; genus Pinus; species Pinus albicaulis. The sequence continues at coordinate 926,458,571 of CM076572.1, read as the reverse complement.
CTATTCCTCATACTATGCTATGATAGTGGGGTTCTTAGCCTCAGGCGATGAGAAATTTTGGTAGTTACTACTATGTAGTTATGGGGGATATTGTGTGTGGTTACCTCATGTTGATATTTTTGCATATTATGATGATGATGCATATGTTGATGATTTTTACCTTATGTTGGCATGATGCTTCTTGTTTCTAGTAGTTGTTGGATGGTATTCAACTATAGATGTCGATTGAATATATATGTTTATTTTTTCCTATATGGAGACAGGGATGAATTTTGATGGATTATATTTCATCCATGTAGAGATGTATTACTCTAGTGTTTGTGCTTCATTTATTTCTACCTATTCATATCAAGTTGACCCTTTTCCATTGATGTCAAAGGGGGAGCGAATTTGGATGGATAGAGTGGATCTTCAGTTTTGGAAAGTCTATGGAGATCAACCTCATATTTTGATGACATTGAAATCAATGCCAAAAGGGATTTTGTTGGCATTGATGCCAACAAGTTCATGGTGCTAATTTTCATGTGCATATGTTTTTACCTTGGTGGTCCTAGTGGTTGGAATTGATGCCAATAATATGATGTCACTTATGCTGGTATGTGTTGGCATTAATGTTGGTCCTATGATGATGGAACACTTGATGGCACAACTAGTGATGGAATTGGTTTGGTTGATAGAGTTGCTACATATACATGATGTAGATCTACATGTGATGGTGATGGTTGATGGCACACTATGTTGAAATTTTCAACAAGAAAGAGTGAAATCGACATCCATAAATGAAATCCAGAAAAATGACACCCGAGAATGGCTACCATATGAGGCTTTTGATTTAATTTTTGCTTAATGAAATTGAAATAAAAATTGTAATTTAATTTCAAGACAACTTGTATTAGTTAACTAAGTCATGAAGACTTAGTTAGCTTAGGAAATTCGATTTATAGGTCAAAGAGGAGGCATGAAAAGGGATTTATATTTTTAGGGGGTCTAAATACAGTTATTTGCGAGTTTTAATTAGTTAACTCAAGTATTTGAGTTAAAATAAGTTTAACTAGTTCTAACTAAGTGATGAGCTAGTCAAAGGTCTAGTGAAGTAAATATGATTTAATTCACAAGTATTGATAAATTAGTTAACTAATAATTCACTATAAATATTTGTTGAATGTCAGTTCTAAGGAATACCCAGTTGAGACCGAGGTTAAAGGGAAGAGATCTATCATTTGTACTATTAGAAAATTGTACAAGCCATGCATGAGGTCATCAGGAAGGCCCTGAAGTATTTTGCATTAATTAATTTGGAATTTCCTAATTAATAGGGGCTCAATTACCCCAAGAATGTGTAAGAAAGGCAATCCAAGCAGAGGAAATAAAAATGTTAAATACTTGACCGAGTTTGCTTAGACTTCAAGCTAGTTTCGAGCAGGATTGGTAGTGATACAGTCAACAAAATGCAGAGGTTTCTCAATGTGGGAAATAGCATTGTATTGTTTCATGGTATTGACCATATGAAATATAGAGATAGAAGGGTTTTGAGTAGTTTCTTTCCCAAGATACATCTTGTGTTGTGTGATTGATAATTTATTTCTCTTACTTGTTATGTGATTGTACGATCATGTTTCATTTCCGCAAATTGTAGAAGGATTACGTATCTTGTTTTAGTAAATTATAAGATCAGATTGAATCCCATTGGTATATTTTATACATGGAATCAGAGCACTAGGAATCACAATAGAAGAGAAGAACAAATTTTTTTCTTGAATAGGTTGGAATTTGCAGATTTATTCTTTAGGATCCAACAATAGATCAAGATATATTTCAATGGCTTGAGACTCGAATATGATCTTGAGGGAAATTCAAATTACATAGCATGGAAGGATGAGATGGAGGCAGTGTTGGAAGTCAATAGTTTGAAGGAATTCATAGATATTGATATTCCCAAGCCCGCAGCTGCAGATGCCCAACATCTTGATGCATGGCAGAAGAAGGTAGCAAAGGTGAGAAGGATTTTGTTAGAGGGAGTTTGAGATCATATTGTCTCGAGTCTCCATGGGAAGGTGACTCCATATGCTATGTGGAAGGCCTTGATAGATCTGTGTCAGAATAGTAGCAACCACAACAAGTTGGCGTTGAAGGAAAAGCTCAGAAAGATCAAGATGGAGGAGGGCAACATGATATAGAAATACTTGCATAAGTTCACTCAGTGTTGAGATGAGCTTATAGGTGTTGGGGTGACTATTTTTTATGATGATTTGGTAAGCCTAGAACTTCTAGGCCTTCTCTAGAGCTGGCATTGTTACCAGTATGTTGTGAGAGGGAGGAAGATGTTACAATACTGGGAGTGTTTATGGTATGACTCGGTAATAGAAGAGATAAGTTAGAGCACCAGAGACGGGACCTCTAGAAAAGACAAAGAAGAATATTTTGCATTCGTGGGAAAAGGAAAGAGAGACAAGGGAAAGAAATTCGAAGGTGAAGAGGGTAAGAGAGACTTGTCAAAGATAAAGTGTTTTCATTTTCACGAGCACAAGAAATATGCCTTGAATTGTCTACAAGATAAGGCAAGAAAGAAGGAGTCTGCAGTTGCAGTGGGTGAAGTGCTAGCTTCACAGTTCGAGCTTGATTTTACTCTCATTGCATGCATGTCCAACAAAGTAATGAGATGCATGTGGTATCTAGACAATGGTGCCTTGTTCCATATGACAAGGAATAGAGATCTCTTTAGTGACTTGGAGGAGAAGGACCTCCAGTAGAACATCGAATTTGGAGATGACGAGAGGTATAGCGTGACCAAAATAGGTACAGTTACCTTTCAGAGGGAGTCTAGGTCCCCTCTCAGACTGACAGATGTTTTGCATGTTTCAGTACTAAGGAATATTTTTTTCTCCATAGAAGTATTGGAAGACCGTGGTTATGATGTCATATTTAGAAAAGGAAAGGGTTCCTTAGACACATCGCCACGGGGCGAGTGAAAAATATCGGTGCAGGAGTCAAGAAATTGTATTATCTCAAGGCCAAGGATGCATGAGTGAAAACCAAAGATTAGTGACTTGGTGTTTGAGCGAGAGTGTCTCAACATGTAGTCTCAAAAGGTTGTGAAGTAGCCACAATTGTAGAAGTAGAGAAGAGACCGAGTGGAAGCGTCCACTCAAGTAGAGACCTCTAGTGTGGGGGAATTTCGAGCCAGATGGGTAGAGGGAGCACATGCATCCATACCTCCAGGTGATACATTAGGCGAGGTGCAAACATAATCCTAAGAGAAGAATTTTGGGAAATATCCAGTGAGATGGCGTGTCTCATGGACCAAACCTTGCTACAAGGAGCCCAAAGTACGTAGTAACAAGAAGGATCAATAGGATTGATGCAGTCATATTTTAGGAAGACAGAAATCAGAGTGACAGATGTCAGAAATTGAAGCATAGATCAGAGTTGGAAACAGTGTAGAGGGCACAAATGCAGAGTCAACAATGCAAAGGTTTCATTATACAGTGTAGGAACTAGTTGCAATCAGAGACTCTGATGACATATGCATCATAATAATTCCATGTTTTTGGAGGCTATTCAGTTTCAGCAGTTGCAAGAGAAAATAAGATTAAGGAATTGTTGCATGCGAAACATTCCAAAGGTACTAGATCGTGATATCTCAAATTCCTTTCTTGTT